>JAJJWW010002158.1:0-33662 GCA_023531295.1 Papaver armeniacum | reverse complement strand
ATTATATTTGTCTAGCCGACAACCGATCAACTGGCATGCCAATGGCATGGCATGGTTTTAGGCGTGGCTAAACTTAGGTTTGGCGGGGCAAAGATTTTACGCTGTCAATCTGGTAACCTTGGATGTCTAGGATTTGCTCACCGATTGAAGGGGGATCGTGGATCGTCGCACGCCGTTTTTAGTAGCAAGCGTGTGAAAGGCCAGCATGGTGTTGCTAGGTGTGTTTGGAATGTGGTTCCCGAGGGCTTAGCATGCCGTTGGCATGGCGCTGCTAGCACGGCTAAGGGCGAAGGCAAGGTGCGGTTTGGATTGGCATGTGGGGCGAGGTTTTGGCGTGAATGGTTTTGGCTTGGAATGGCGGGGCCAAGGGCTTGGCATGCCATGGGCGCATGGTGCGGTTAGCATGGCTAGGGCAAGTAAGGTGCGGTGCGGCTTGGCATGCCACCAAGGGTTTGGAATGCTTCGTTGGCACATGGCGTAGCTAGCATGGGTTAGGCTAAGGCAAGTCAAAGGGTTTGGCTTGGCATGTGGGCTAAGGGTTTGGCGTGAATGGTTTGCTTTGGCATGGCGGGGCCAAGGGCTTCTGCGCATGCCATGGGCGCGATGGTGCGGCTAGCATGGCTCGGGCTAAGGCAAGGTGCGGTTTTGCTTGGCATGGTGGGGCAAGGGTTTGGCATGCCGCTGGCACATGGCGTGGCTAGCTTGGCTAGGTGGGGGTTTGGCTTGGCATGTGGGGCCAAGGTTTTCCATGGGCGCATGGTGTGGCTAGCTTGGCTAGGTGCGGTTTGTCTTGACATGGGGCAAAAGGGTTTGCCATGGGCGCATGGCGTGGCTAGCTTGGCTAGGTGCGATTTGCTTGGCATGGGCCAAGGGTTTGCCATGGGCGCATGGCGTGGCATAGCTTGGCTGAGTGTGGTTTGGCTGGCATGTGGGGGGCCAAGGGTTTGCCATGGGCGCATGGTGTAGCTAGCAGGCTAGGTGCGATTTGGCTGGTACAGGGGGCCAAGGTTTGGCGAGACATTGGTTCGCGACCAAGCTAGGGTTTTGGGCCAAAGGTCGTTTGGAACCTCGGACTTGCTGGATTTGCTCCCGATTGAGAAGCGGACCGTGATTTGCCGCATGCCTTTTTTGGTAGCCGCTGCAGGGAAGGCCAGGTGGCGCGGCCAAAGTTGGCATGGGTCCATGGCATGGTTTTCCATTGGCATAGGGGTGCGGCTAGCATGGTGTCATGCCTTGGCGCGGTAGGTGTGGCTGGCATAGTTTTCCATTGGCACTGGGGTGTGGCTAGCATGGTTGGCATGCCTTGGCGCTAGGTGGCTGTGATGGTTTGCCATTGCTTGGTGCTAGCATGGTTGGCATGCCTGGCGTGGTAGGTGTGGCTGGCATCGTTTGCCATTGGCACGAGGGGGTGCGGCTAGCATGGTTGGCATGCCTTTGGCGCGATAGTTCTGGGCCGGGTATGGTGAGCCATTGGCACATGTGATTGCGAGGAATTAGGGTTTTGGCCGGCCGAAAACCCCACTTAGCATTAAAAAAGATTACTAGTAATTTTTCATGAGACAAATTAGGGTTCAATAAATGTGGGTTTGGACATTATTACTAAGTTCGTGATCGTCATTATCATTTGGGTTTTACGATTTTACCCCTGCTTAAACCACATCAACATTAAGTCCCCCGCTTTGCTCGGACAAAGTGTGATGCGAGGTACATATGATGGTGACAGACAAGACGGAATCAAGATGTAAATTATTGCAAAGATGGTCAAGAAAATCCGACTAACCTTTTGAGGGTGAAGAGAGTTTTTGCTTCCGTATTAAGTGACCGCATAAGTTGTACCTGGGATCTGCACCGTGAAGTGGTGAGACGAAAGTTGCTTCGGCTTGGTCTGGCCGTACATCACCGAGGCAAAGCGGGCGCGGTCTTGGAAGGCAAAGTATAGCGGACGACTTATGCGTGGGCCAAGAGATGGCGTGGTCTTAGGAAAATTTGTTGGTATTAGCGGAGTTCCGCGGACGACCGGCTTGGAGAGCAAAGCGCGCGTGGATGACTTGGCATGATATGGCGCGATAATGGAACTAGGCGGCCCGGCATGGTGCTGCCATGGAAAGGCTAGGCTGGCACGGACGGCTAGGCGTGGTGGGGCCCCGACAAAATGGAGCGGAGTAGAAGAAGACAGGCGATCTTAAGAAAGTACCTTGTGCTCGTGGGTACCGTGGGTTGGGTCGACCAGAGCCATTAGTATAGATTTGGTGTGAAGGAAGTCACTAGCATTGGTCTGAAGGCTTGGACTTGGAGCCGTTAGCACCGGATCGGCTTGGAATGGGAGACGGGTATCTTGCGGCATGGTGGAGCCGTTTAGCACCGGATCGTCTTTGAATTGGAGCCTCTAGCGTAAATTTGAGCGGGCGTTGATCCGTTGGTCGGCATGGCGTTAGCGTCAAGGAAGATAACAACTTGCTTCGCCTGCGGGAAGGTGACGACTTTTCCTAGAGGTAAGGAGAGTTCATGATCCCCGTGTTTGGAAGCCTTGCATAGATTTTATTTGTGGTGTAGACCGTGAAGCGGTGGAGATGAAGATCGTCGGGTTTGTCCGGCTATGCATCATCTTAGCGAAGTCATGGGAACATCATGACGCTGGCTCGTGAGTTGTTGGTGTTAGCGCATTAGCATGAAAGGCCCGGATCGTTGCAAAAATTGAACGTGGAGCGCTGGCAAGACTGGCACTGGCAAGGAAAGCGTGGATGTCTTGGGAGTGGCAAGGCTTGCTCTTGTGGGACCGATTGCCTTTCTTCATGCGCGTTTTAATAATGAATTCTTTCCTTTATTCAAAAATCGGAAGCGTTACACCCATAAGAGAGCGTTACTTCTCCTTTCCCCTTTTTAGGGTTTGTGCAATACATATATTCTTTGGTGAACAGATCATCTTCCTCTTTCCGCTGTTCGTTGGTGAAGGTAGGGTAAAGCTCGTTCCTCCTCCCCGGGGTTTGGTATTGTGATGAATCTCCAGAAACTATCGCACCTCGTTTTTCCGAGAGATAAGTTGTAACCGTGATCCTTGCACCTTGCAGACTTTGCGTAAATCCCGGTATGGTTGTCTGCTTTCAGTGGCTTAGGGATTTGGAACGCGAGGCGAGTCGCTAGAATAGACATGGCATGAAAGGGACCCATTAGCACCGATTTAGCTTGGAATGGGCGTGGGTCTGCTTGACAAAGCGTTTCCAAGCATGGCGTTATGGCGAAAAAGTGGGACTATTTACACGGTGGTGGCTTGTCTTAGCGGGACCGATTGCCTTTCCTCCTTACTTAGCGAGGAATAGGAAATCCTTTCCTTATCCAACTTCCGAGAGTGTTATGCTTTCGGATGGAAACTTTGCTACCCGAGATTCTTTGGGAAAGTGCTTGAAAAAGCTTCCCAGAGTGTGTGGAAACTCGCGATCCGCTTTCTATGACCAGTTCCCCTTTTTGTTGTTTTTTCTTTGTTGTATAGACATCTTGGTGTTTTTGCAGACTTATTTTTATCTTCTTGGTATTCACGGCGAAGTTAGGGTTTCGCCAATTAGCATCCCGCTTGCAGTTTCACTTCTTTTGAATAAAACTTCTTATTTGAAAGGCTTCAATCTTCCATTAGAATATGTTGTTCGATCTTCCATTCCCTTCAGAGCTCTTGAGTAATTGAATAAGACACTTCCTGTATATTTTAGCTTTGCGTTCGTACTTGTGATTTTGTTACTTCTTCCATGTGAAACTAAAATATGGATGAGTACGTGGGTTCCGCCGTAGTGATTCTTTGCTGCGGTGAAGCTCGTCTGGTATCAAAAATGAGCTTAATTCTTGGTAGCGGATGTAATCATAAGAGACTACATTGTCGTGGGGAACAAAGTAGGTTGGCTAGAATCGTATGGGCATCCATGGAAGTAAAAGGGTTGGTTGGATGTGTAAGCAAGAAAACTGTCCATGGTCACGAGTTTTGGCGAGATGGATCAAAAGGTGGCCATGACTACGAAGATTGGATGGTTGAGATCATGATCATTGACATGGAGAGTGTGGTGGCACGACCCTTTGCAAGAAGGAGTGGTGTTGAAGCGGCTTCGGCTCTTGGAGAGGACGTTGAAACTTAAGGAGCCAAATGCTGCAGCTTATGGAGATAACGCCGAAGCGGAGAGACTCTTTGGAGCGAACGCGTTGAAACGGCTTGATTCTTGTTAACGCGAAACAGAGCCGAGAATATTGGAGAATGTTGAAGTGGAGCCACTAAGAGAACGTCAAAACGGCGCCTGAAACTCTCGGATCCTTGAGGGTTACAATACATTGGTTAGGAGTCCCCGCCCATCTATCGATCGTGCTTTCCGGAGAGGTTGAGGTGTGGGAACGGCTTCCCCGGGGAACAAGCCGCTTTCAAGATGCGGTCGCGGTTGAGGGATGCAAATATGTCTTGCCTTCACCTTGAGAAATATAGAATCTCACATAACTTTGCCTCGATTTTGGAGAAGTCGTTCTCCGATCTTTACGTGTGATGAAATTGGATTGTTGATTCCCTTCTATTGGGCGTTCAAGAGCAACGCGAGCCTCTTCATCTATAAATGCACGTCCTGCTGAAGTGCCTTTTGCCTTTTCATCAAATCAACAGTGGTAAAAGGAGGTTGGCTTCTTCAGGCTCTTCCAGTATCTTGCCCTGATGGTGGAGTAGCGTCTCTGGTGACGGTTGGAGCTATCATGCTTGAAGAAATGTCTGGGTGGCGGAAGCGGCTCTGGTTCGGTGATCGTAAGTGTATCGCGCAGAGATGGCACGCTTTGATCACGAGTCTGGAGCCATGGAACTATTTCGGGAAGGGTGAGGATGGAGCTGGCTGGTTTTGGAGCGGAGAAGATGGTGTTGAAGGGCGCAAGATGTTAGCTACCGAAGGATGCAACCATTAGCGCAGTGGTGCGTGTATTGTGGTCGCATGCGCGTGTGGCATGTGTGCCTGGCATACGCGTCACTGTAAGCCCAGCGTCTGGCAAGCGTGTCTGGCATGCGCGTCTGGCATGCGCGTCTGGCAAGCGCTCCACAGTAAGCGGGTGGAGGAAGCTTTGTCTTCGATTGACAACATTTGCAACGTATTTGTCATACCGCTTTCCTTCGAGGACATAATCTCTAGTCGGAGGTTCCATCGTGTCATGTTGTGGGGAACTTTGAATTCAACGCTTCTTTGGTTTCGTCAAGGTTTCTTCACAGGTCGAGAAGTTTAAGGTCGAAACATTCAAGGTCTTTCCGCAGACATGGTGAAGAAGCAGAAGCGGAATTCAAAAATTATCTGCAAATTGAAGTTGAAAAGGGCGGATCTCCGTCCAGAGCACTGAGGAGGCCTTTCTTCAGAGAGCGCCATTTGAAAACTTTCCTTGAATACATTTATGTCTTTTGAACTTCTTATTTTTAGGGTTTTTTTTTTTGAAAGGCAAATGAAAATGCATGGTTTATGGTTTTGATTTTCTCGGATTTTTAGGGTTGATGATAAATGTTACCTTGATGGTTTTAGATTATTCTTTTGGAATTAATTGTTTAGAATGAATTGTATTTGGAAATGATGTTGTCTTTGGTTATGATTGAAAGTGTTGCAAGCATCCCAGGAAACCATGGAACCGTGCGTTTGGTAGATGACATGGGGTGAAACATAACATGGCTATTGGTTTTATCATTCCCGTGAAAACTTGAAAGAGCTTAACCATGTATCGTTGGTCTAGGTAGGACTTAATTGGTTTTAGGTCTCCTGATGAAAAGGAAACCTTCCGGTGCACAACCGAAGGTTTTATGGCACTGTGATTGTGGAAAGTCCCACCATTCTTAAGAAGTTGGATCGATAACCCAGTCACCATTCTCGGGCGGATCATTTGCTTCAATTTTTATGGAAGTCCCTGGTCATCCCTTGTCGTGTCATGACCGGTAATCGAGTCGATGCAGTAACCGAAATGGGCGATCCTGAGAAGATCGCCCGATTCTACCATCTTGATGTCCGGGTGAATGAGATCGATGGTCGAAGATTGACATTATAACCGAAATATCAATTTCCCATCGTGGTCGCCAATTGTTTGAAGGTGAAAATAGATTCGCGATTTCGGTAATTTGGGTGTGTGGGGAAGAAACGAGTCTAAACCCTAAACAATGTACTGCACGGGAATACTTTAGATTCGAGATCAATCTGTACAAGTCGGCCTAAACCAAGAAATGGTCGTTCCAGACTTGATTCGGTCACAAAGTGAAGGAGAATGGGTTGGTTTTCAGGAGGAAGCAAGAAAATTGAGTGAGACTGAATAGTTGATTTCTGGAAGAGTAGTTGTGTTACTACGACTTTCGAGAGAAAAAGTGGGAAGGCTAACAAATGGTGAGCTAGCAAGTATTTTCTGAGTGTTGTATATTCCTGAATGAACTTGTTGTTCGGTGGAAATAGGTAAGACCTATTTATACAAGTCGAAGTGAAACGTACCCGGTCTCATTAAGGAACGGTGAATAAATGGGAGGAAGTGGTAACGTTAACGCATGGAATTGATGTTCCATAAAACCGTTAACGCATATAATTGATGTTCAATAAAACCGTTAACGCATGGAATTGATGTTCCATAAAAAGAACGTTTCACCATTAACTCCTGATTTACTAACCGCCTCATCCTTATGACACTTCTTACGATCGGGCGTAGTGTACCTTTATGTTGTAAAACCGGCCAAACCAATACCCAAAGAGGATCCCTTAGTTTATGATATATGTTGATGTCTCGAATGTTTTTGTGGAAAACATGCGATGTTATTATTGCCTGGCAAGTCGCGGCCGGGGAGACTTACTATCTTGTAACTTCGACGGTTAGAGATTTTGCATCTCAAGAGGAAAGATGCTAGTTGATCGTTGCACGCTTTCGTTTTGGTAGCCGCGTGGGAAGGCCCGGCATGGTGGCTACGCTAGGTTGGCATATTGTTGGCATGACATGGTTTGGCGCGGCCAAACTTAGGTTTTCGGGCCAAAGGTTACCATGTGTCATCTGGTAACCTTGGATGGCTAGGATTTGCTCCTGGGATTGAAGGGGGCCGTGGATCGTCGCATTCCTTTATTTTTTTGGTCACGTAGGGGAAGGCCAACATGGTGGCGCGTTAGGTTGGGTTGCTTGGCTGGCATGGCATGGTTTGCGGGCCAAACTTAGGTTTCTCGGCCAAATATTACCATGCGTCGCCCGTAACCTTGGATGGTTAGATTGCTCCCAGGATTAAAGGGGGGACGCTGATCTTCGCACGGCTCGTTTTTAGTAGTCGCATAGGGAAGGCCAGCGTGGTGGCGCGGCTAGGTGTGTTTGGCATGGGGGCCAAGGGATTAGCATCTTGTTGGCACATGACGCTACTAGCACAACTAGGGACAAGGGAAGGTGTGGTTTGGCTTGGCATGTGGGTCCAAGGTTTGGCGTGAATGGTTTGGCTTGGCATGGCGGGGGCCAAGGGCTTGGTATGCAATGGGTGCATGGGCCAAAGGGTTTTGGCATGCCGTTGGTACATGGCGCTCGGCTAGCATGGCTAGGCCAGGCAAGGTGCGATTGGCTTATGTGGCTGGGTTTGGCGTGAATGGTTTGGCGTGAATGGTTTGGCTTGGCGTGTTGGCGGCCAAGGGCTTGGCATGCCATGGACGCATGGTGCGGCTAGCATGGATATGGCTAAGGCAAGGTGCTACTTGGCTTGGCATAGTAGGGCCAAGGGTTTGGCATGCCGTTGGCACATGGCGCGGCTAGCTTGGCTAGGTGCGGTTTGGCTTGGCATGTGGGGCCAAGGGTTTGGCGTGAATGGTTTGGCTTGGAATGCCATGGGAGCATGGTGCGGCTAGCATGGCTAGGGCTAAGGCAAGGTGCGGTTTGGCATGGTGGGTCCAAGGGGTTTGGCATGCAGATTGTACCTGCGGCGCTAGGCCCCAGCAGCTAGGTGCTGTTTGGCATGGGGAATAACGGTTTGCCATGTGAGCATGGTTTGGCTAGCTTGGCTAGGTGCGGTTCGCTTGGCATGTAGGGCGAAGGGTTTTCCATGGGCGCATGGCGTGGCTATGGCTAGGTGCGGTTTGGCTTGGCAATGGGGCCAAGGGTTGTCCATGGGCGCATGGCGTGCTAGCTTGGCTAGGTGTGTGGTTTGGCTTGGCATGTGGGGCCAAGGGTTTGACATGGGCGCATGGTGTGGCTAGATTGGCTAGGTGCGGTTTGACTTGGCATGTGGGGCCAAGGTTTGGGTACTCAAGGCAGTGATTATCAGGACTGCTAGGTTTTGGGCCAAAGTTCGTTTGGTAACCTCGACTAGCTGGGATTTGCTCACAGGATTGAAGGGCGTAGTTTATTGTCGCACGCCTTCGTTTTGGTAGTCGCGTAGGGAAGGCCCAGCCAATGGTGGCGCGCTAGGTCAGGGCATGGGGCCATGGCAAAGTGCCTTTGGCATGGCCCGCGGTAGGTGTGGGCGGCATGGTTTGCCATTGGCACAAGGGTGCGGCTAGCATGGTTGGCATGCCTTGGCGCTGATGCGTGTGGTCGACATGGTTTGCCATTGGCAATAGGCGCGGCTAGCATGGTTGGCATGCCTTGGCGCCGACAGACGTTAATGGCTAGCATGGTTTGCCATTGGCACAAAGGGTGCAGCTAGCATGGTTAGCATGCTCAAGCGCGCGGGTAGGTGTGGATGGCATGGTTTGCCATTGGCATTGGGGATGCGGCTAGCATGGTTGGCATGCCTTGACGCGATAGGTGTGGCTGGCATGGTTAGCCATTGGCACATGCGGTGTGATAATTAGGTTTTGGCCCGGTCAAAACCCTAATTAGCATTAAAAAAGGTACCTCGGTAATTTTCTACTTAAACAAATTAAAGGGTTCATAAATGTGTCAATTTGGACATTATTACTCAAATTTTGTGACGTCATTATCTCGACTAGGTTTTACGATTTTACACATAAGCTAAAAACCACCATCTACGCTATATCTAAAATCTACTGTTCTTGAACTTCGTATTTATATAAACTAAGGAATGCTTTGCAAACCGTGGCTATAAAGTTCATGAACCTGATTCGAGTGAATCAAACCGCTTTTACTTGATTGTGTCTTGTGTAGTTACATAAGATCTAAGCAATTGAAAACTCTCTAACTAGTTCATTTGAGTCATTTGAACTAGTTATGGTGAAGAAAAATATGGTTGATATGAAATTGCTCATATGGCTAACCATTTGGTTAACTATTTTTGAACCAACAAATATTAACTTTTTGGGAACGGTTACATAAAACCCAAAATTGGACATTTCATTTGTGTGTAACAAAAGCTAAGGTTTTGATCCAACGTTGAGAAATATTAGCTTTAATCTAATCGCTTTTCATCTAACGGTGAATATTGAATGCTTTGTTACCAAGCTAACATTGATTGCAAACCCCGATTTAAAGATATATAAGGAGAACTCTAGCAACTGGAAACCTAATCCCCACACCTTACGTTAATGATACTAGTTGTATGCTGAGTCGATTCTCCTTTATCCTTGGGTTTTCTTCTAAACTGTTTAACGACAAAGACTTCATTGGGATTGTGAAGCCAGGCCGATATTACTTTTCTTGTAGTTGTGTGATCTGATCTTGTTGTTTCTATCATACGAGTACAATTGGAATAATTGGATTGAGATTTATATCTCTGATAGGCAAGATATAAAAGTAATCACAAACACTTTGTCTCATCGTTTGTGGTTCCGCAATGCCTTTTTCGTTGCGTCGATTAATATTATTGTGAGGTGATTGATAATACTAGGTTGTTCTTCGGGAATATAAGTTTGGGTTATCAATTGGTTCCTGCTCACCTTGATTTATCAAAAGCAGAACAAAACTCGTAGGTATATTTGTGGGAGACTTGATTTATCTATTACACGTAGAATTTTATTTGTGTGATAGATTTTTTATTAAATTCTTCGACTTTGGAGTCGTAGAACTCTTAGTTGTGGGTAAGATCAGCTAAGGAATCAAGTACGTAGCATCTGCTGGGATCGAGGCGTAGGAGCATAACTGTACCTTGGATCGGTGTGGAGATTGATTGGGGTTCAACTACGGTCAGACAGTTAGTTTGGAGTATCTTGAGTGTCTCAGTAGCGGCTTAATACGGTGTTTGTTCTATCCGGCGAGGTCCTGGGTTTGTCTACATTTGCGGTTTCCTCGTTAAAAAATTATGAGGTCTCTGTATTATTTCTATTCCGCATTATATTTGTTTATATAATTGAAATATCACAAAGTTGTGCGTTGTTCAATCAATTAGATATCCGAACTTTTGGTTGTTGATTTAAATTGATTGACACACTTGATATTGGTCTTTGGTACCATCCAAGTTATCTCTCTTTGATCAAGACTCGCAGATTTCTATTTGCTTGAGTAAAGATCAAATCGACAGATTGAGATATAAACTCCTTGATATACTTTTCTCTAGATTGAGTCTGACTTTCTGATTGATTCTCTAGAAAGTATATTGGAGTTTGTCCATACAGTTCGCTAAGCGGAAATATTTGGTGTGGTTATTTGTACCCCGCTTTTTCAATTGGTATCGAGGCGAAAGAAAACACGTTAAAGACCTTATAAGTCTCTGTGTTTGTAGCGATCGATTATGGATGAGTTTATCTCTAATAACGTACCCATTCGGGAAATTACCGAGTTGATTCTAAAATTGGATTCACACCGAGAGAACCATCACATCTAAGTCAATATCTAAACATTCTCTTGATGTAAAACATTGATTGGGAAACTCCTAGAAGAGCAGTTGGATGAACTTTCGATGAAAGTGATTCGGATATTGATAGAGATGTTGATGAGGAAGTCTCGGAGTATGTTAAGTTTTGGATCCGTGCAATATGAATAAGATTACAAATTCTCATGTCTCCACCTCTTCACTCTCTCTGTCGAGAAAACAAGAAATTGAGAAGATGTTACGGCAGTGTTTACTTTTCGAATCGTTCCTAACGAATCAATCTTCAAAGGATTCTCGAGGAAAACCTACGTATGAAGTCACTTGAATGTGATAATCTTTATCAAAAGTACTACATTGGAAGAGAAACTTATGCGTCATCGAAGCATGTTTTAACTCTCAACAAATTAGTTTTGATGATAGAGAAAGTGCTTGTCTCGGAGAAAAACTCCTTGAGGCTGATTTAGTAATTGCTTTCTTGATAAAATCAAGATATTGGAAGATGACTTGAAAAAGTTCAATACTAGTTCAAGTAAATTAACCACTATGCTAGGAGCGCGAGTAAAAATCATCGTGATACATGAGATTGGGCTATAAGGGAATAGATGCTCAAGTATTAGCAAAGAGGTAAAATTTGTCAAGGCTAGTGATTCTTTCTCAACAAAAGGTTTCCACTGATGTCAAAAGTGAAATACCCTCACCATCAGTTAAGGTTCGAAAGAGAAAAGTATATTAACCTCCAAATCCATCACACGCGGATCGAGGTAAGAATATTCCTTATGTTTGCCACTATTGCGGAAAAAAGGTCACCTGGAAAGGAGATGTCGTTTCCGTATAAGGAATGAGAAACTTCATGATGTTCTTGTTTGGGCATCACAAGAAGTTGTGAAACCATGATCATATGTTAAGACTAATCCCCTTCAACGCCGGAGTTTGTAGAATCGGCCCAACCTTTGGCAAAGGAATCAGTGTTGTGATAATCCTAGTTTTTCCTATAAACGTCATACGAATCCTTTTCACAATCGTAATGGTTATCAAAAAGATAACTTCGTAAAGACGAAGACAAGATCCGATGTTCCCAATTTGACAAATACCAATTGCAAAAGAATAGTCAATCCAATTCTCTTCCGAGAATTCTAGAAGAGAGTAATGGGAACAAGGTTCGTCGTTTCCTAAACGCACTCAAAAGTGGGTGCCAAAGAAAGCCAATGATGCTTTGAGTGTGAAAAAGGAATGATCTTCCGAAAATTCCATGACTATGGAAAGGCAGTATCCATGATGTTGGAACTTAACAAGTTTTTGGAAAAATGAAATTGGATGTGAAAGGTTCTAAAAGCGATCTCTTTCATGATAATCATTAAAGGTCACTTGTGGTGATCAAGAAATTGTTCACCTCAACACATCTTGATTGTGTTGAAAGTGCATCCTCACTAAGAAATGCCATGTTATGTATAGGGTGAGGGAATCACAAGAATTGGGGCACACATATTAAGTTGGGTATGATTTTGAATGTTTGGTAATGCGGTAGAATTCGATTGGATTCTTCTAAAAATGTATGTCTATAAACTTGAGCAATATTTGTATTTTTATTTGCTTAGAGTACTTATAATGATCCATGTACCTTGCTTTCTATTGTTCATTTCTACCTAACTTGATCTCAGTGTTTAAGGTTCCTTTGTGTTTAGGTTTGAAAATAGTAGTTCGTGGGATGTTTGGACTTCATGGTACACATACAAGTATTCATACCATCATTTAAAATCAAAATCCAGGGTTTAAGTTCACAGACCCAGTTTGAAAACTGCTCTAAGTCATGAAAATTCGTTTGCAAACCCGTATGCACATTTCCTTCTGTAGACGTCGATATTCGGTAAACTTGTTTTGGCGTAATTTCTTCGTCGAACTCAGAATGACCTCATTCTTTTTGAATTCTCTTTCTCTTATAATTCTCTTCAAAATGGAGATGAGAAACCTTGAATTTGGATGAGTTAAGATTGGTATTTGTCCTGTATCTTGTTTTTGAGTGTTTTGCTCCATTTCGTCACTTGTTCCACTTCTCTTGGAATTGGGCACTTGGATTCTTGGAGTACTACTCGTCTAAGCTAATTTGTAGCTCTTACAAGAATGTTGTTGGTGAATCACAAAGAAGGGAGTTCAAGAATGGGCACTAGTATGCATTATTATGGAATTCTTGTATGTTCACAATCATTTTAGGTAAACTATGCTGCATGGTCGTTAATGACTTTGTATGATCTTATTTGTTAATAAAATCTTTTTATACGCCTTTGGTATCTATTCTTTTTATAAATCCGGGCGAAAAGATTGATTCTAAGGACAAATCATCTTATATATGCATTAAGAGTTTGTCTTGATGCCTAGGAAACTTCTTATGAGAATTTATTCTTGTTTTTGGGAAGGATTACTAGAGTTTGGAACAGCAATTATTGTGATTACACATAACTATGTCCAACGTTTTCATCTTCATGTTTTTAGATTTATTGGTTTAAATTCTAAAATTGGTTGGAAGATGATTTTTGTAGTATTAATCTTTATGGTTTTATATATTGCAATTTGTTATAGGATATGTGTGTTTGTCTATGTGAACTATGATTGTCCCATACCTTGTAAAAAGTAAAGTCTTTCTTAAGTCGATATGCATATATTGATAAAAGAATGAATGAACTTTTGACAAATACAAAAGTTAAGCCTATTATGTCAATTATTGATGGAAGATAGGTTAAAATCTTTTGTTTACAAGGATTATGTATATTGTATGTCATTGTGCAAATAGTGATGGAAAACAGAATGAATCCTTGTATATGATGCCGCAGTATTGATCATTCCATGATCCATATTTTATGTGTATACTGCAATGCTCCATAAGTTTTTCTTGTGTTGAGCATAAGACGATTGAGTCAATCATTCCTTTATGGTGAACTTAGTCGTAGCTCCGTAAGCTCTCTTATGTCGAGCATTTCCAACTAGATGAATCATAGATTCGTTTGTGGTTTACTTTGGTTGTGTATTCCGATTAAATTAATCATGGGTTCTATTGTGGTTAGTTTAATTGAGAATTTTGGATATAGAAAATCATTTCTTTATGTGATTTGTTATGTCCAAAGAAATCCTTCTTTTCTCTTGAAAAATTAAGGTCGCTCTTGTTGTTCTTTCGAGAATGACATATTATGGGGGAGAGTTCTTTTTGAACTTGTGCTTAATTGCCAAATCTTTGTGGGGAGTGCGGATGTGGAACATTTGAGGGTTATCTTGTATCTTTAAACTCCTTGATGAATGCATTTAGCTTCGTTTATGATTACATCTAAATAAGATGTATGTGTTTCTTTCTTTTGGTCATGAAATGTCTCTTTCGGAAATTTCATTAGGGATCCACGTTCTTGTACCTTTGCCAATTTTATTGACAAAAGGGGGAGAATTAATATGTAGTTCACACTACAAATACATATGGTTTTGGATCATTATGTAAGGGGTAGTGGTTTCCATGTGAGATGGAGTATTGACTAAGGGGGTGATACATATCACCATAGTATTGTTGTTGAAGTTGTGATATAATTGAACTTTGACGTTGTATTATGATACTATGACACTTTGTATAACAATGATTGAGAACTATTGTTTTCTTGTTGTTATAGCCTAAATTTCAACAACGATGATGCTAAACTTACAACCTTTGGGATCATTGGAGTACTTGGAAGTGACGAATTTCGAGTAATGTTGAAGATTATGCATGTGGAATAGAGCTACAAAAGTTAATTTATTTATTTTTGTATTCCATATGTATTAATAGTTTTGTCACTAAAATTGACAAAAGGGGATATTGTTAGATCATTGTCATGAACTCGCATGCGTTCTATCTCAAGCATGTTTGTCAATGTTAGTGATCAAAACTATAAGTCTTGATTTCTAGCCTATTATAGCTAAAGGTCTCGGGCTAGGATAGAAAGTGTAGTTGAGCTCAAGACTCCATGGCAATCATCATACAAGACGAAGGACTACTTAAGGAACTGGTGGAACTTCATCGACTAAAAGGTATGTGGAGACTTGAATTTATCTCATCACTCAAAAGTCTATTTACTCTATCTCCTATTCTTGAGACAAAAGTCATTTTGATATATAGACTTTGATTATACACATTTGCTATTTCAGTGAGTTTAACTCGCCTATCTATTTCTCGAAATATGTGTTTGGTAAGCTTTCGCTTTAGCCAAATTCATCTTTACCTAGTGACGAATGTCATGTTATGTTTCAATCACTTTGAAATTGCTCGACGAAAAATGGTCTATGAATAACGGCTATATAACGTCCTCTCGAGAATGTTTCAAGGATTGAAATGAGAGTTTAGATTACATAACCATTGTTAGGATATAAGTATTGTTGTGGAAACATATATATGTATAAGGCCTTATTCCTTGAACCAAAGTTTGCGAACTTTGTTGATCAAGAGAACATTAATGTGGCGTGAGCTAGAAGTCCTCAATCGGTGAAAGTTCTCGACTGAGAATTTCTGGGCCGGAGTTTGTGAACTCCTTCCGTGAGCTTAAGTTCGCAACCCAGTCCATGAACTTGAGTTGGTTATTTAAAATCGGTTGTTCTTGAACTCATGTTTATATAAACTAAGGAATGCTTAACCATTTTTGCTTCGATTGTGTCTTGTGTAGTTACATAAGATCTACGCAATTGAACAACTCTCTAACTAGTTCATTTGAGTCATTTGAATTAGTTACGGTGAAGAAGAATATGGTTGATATGAAATTGCTCATATGGCTAACCATTTGGTTAACTATTTTGAACCAACAAATGTTAATGTTTGAGAACGGTTACATAAACCCAAAAATTGGACATTTCATTTGTGTGTAACAAGCTAAGGTTTCGATCCAACGGTTGAGAAATATTAGCTTGAATATAATCGATTTCATCTACAACGGTGAATATTGAATGCTTTGTTACCAAGCTAACATTGATTGCAAACCACGATTTTGAAAGACTATGTAACTGAGAACTTCGGCAAATGGGAACCTAATCCCCACACCCTTACGTGTGATACTAGTTGTATAAGCTAGAGTCGATTCTCCTTTAACCTTGGATTTTCTTCTCTAAAACCAGGGTTAACGACTTAAAGACTTCATTGGGATTGTGAAGCTTCTAATTTTATACTATTTTTCTTGTAGTTGTGTGATATGATCTTGTTGTTTCATAATAAATGCCAGTAAAATTGGAATAATTAGCTTGAGATTCATATCTCCGATAGAAAAGATAGAAAAGTAATCACAAACACTTTGTCTCATCACAGATTTCACAATACCTTTTTCGCTGCGTCGATTAAGATTATTGTGAGGTGATTAATAATACTAGGTTGTTCTTTCGGGTATATAAGTCCGGTTTATCAATTGGTTCATGTTCACCTTGATTTATCAAAAGACGGAACAAAACTCGTAGGTATATTCGTGGGAGACTGATTATCTATTAACGTAGACTTTTTCTCGTGATACATATTTGTTTATTAAAGTCTTCGACTTTGGGTCGTAGCAACTCTTAGTTGTGCGTGAGATCAGCTAAGGGAAACAAGTACGTAGCATCCTGCTGGGATTAGAGGCGCAGGAGCATAACTGTACCTTGGATCAGTGTGAGATTGATTGGGGTTTAACTACAGTCCAGACCGAAGTTAGTTTGGAGTAGGCTAGTATCTGTAGCGGCTTAATAAAGTGTGTGTTCAATCTAGACTAGATCCCGGGGTTTTTCTGCATTTGCGGTTTCCTCGTTAACAAAATTTTGATGTCTATGTTATTTCTATTCCGCATTATATTTGTTTATATAATTGAACTATCACAGGTTGTGCGTTGTTCAATCAGTTAGAATATCCGACCTTTTGTTTGTTGATTTAAATTGATTGACACTTGGATATTGGTGTTTGGTACCATCCAAGTTATCTCTTGATAAAGACTCATGATTTCTATTTGCTTGGAGTAAAGATCAAATCGAGATTGAGATATAAACTCCTTGATATACTTTTCTCTAGATTGAGTCTGACTGTCTAGTTGATTCTCTAGAAAGTATATTGGAGTTTGTCCATACAGATTGCTAAGTGAAATATTGGGTGTGGTTGTTGTACCCCCGCTTTTTCATCATATAGGTTTGAACTTTTTTTGAGTTCCAAAAATTGATAAATGTTTGTTCGAATAAGGATATCTCGTTCTGCTAACTCATTAATATCATATGGACAAGAAAGAACAAAAGAAAAATATACCAAGTATACGTCGAAGCAATCGGTATGAAAAGAAACATGTCTTTTTTCTTCTTTTTTTATTGTTAATAATACATAGATATAGACCGGAGCAGTGTAAATATGACCAAAAAAAAGTTGAAGAAAAATATTTAATTTGATTATTAAGGAGTCAAATCCTTTGTTTATATAACTAGTAGAATATGATGGAAAAAAACATTATATAATCAAAACTAAATTATTTAAAGGAAAAAAAGATTATACCTTTTTATGGTAGAGCTACGTGCGTGATAACATGTTATGGAATATAAAAGGCACAAAAATAGACAAAAAAAAAAAAAGAGAGAGAGGGAGATTTCTTATTAATGTTAAATACATGTAGTAAATTACAAGGCTATTTAATTACAACACATCCCATAAGGGCATATAGTAAATAAACGTTGAAAAACACATGTATACAACATATCCCATTCTAAAATGTTTTGCATTTTATTCAATCAAATATATAACAAGGTCAAGCAAGATAAGAATGGCTATATGCTTTACATCACAACCGATTTAAGTGGAACTGGTTTATAATGATATATCTATATTGAACTTAAAAAAGAAAAGAGAATCCTGATATTCCTTTCTATGAAGTATTTGTGTGTTAAATTTGGATTGTTATCGTATATGTTTTAAGTTTTCGTATTGAAGAATGGTGGTTGTGGTTACAACACCTTCCTCTCTGAAGAATGAGGGAAGTAAGCATTTCCAAGCCACGGTAAAAAAATGTTGCTTCTTATTTTGTCTCATAGGCTTAGGCTTAAGTAATTTTTTTGTTTCCAAGTCCATCAGCATGTGTTGTGTAACATTGGAAGAAACTTATGCAAATTGTCAACCTGAATATGATACTGTAACATAACCGTTGGTATTTACCTTTTTATTGTGAGGTAAAAATAAAGAAAACTCAGACAGATTTGAGATTAATTATCATGTTCTTTCTTGTTGCATTCGATGCTTGTAACTTGTAAGGTTGATTTGTCATGAAATTCATAATATATGTGATAGCATTTTTTAGCTCTGAAATGTAGATTTCATGAAATTCAATGCACTTTTGTGTCAAGATTTGTGTCAAAGATTTGCTAACCCAACTAAACCAGTACTACTACCTATTAGTTTTTTGATTATGGTGATGATGTTAAACTATCCATCTTACTTGCTTTGACTTCAGGAGTATACATTGATTTTCTTGACTCAAGGTTGGGGCCACACGGCTTGGATTTCCAAGTCCATACTCTTTAGGTGTCTATATATAGTTCCAGGTGTGATTGATGTTTCTTCGCCCAACAACAAGGAATTGAGGCTCACTTGGGGAAGGGCCGAGACGACTCTCAACCTAGCAGCCCAGTTCAACGTTCTTTCACCTCTGGGCTTTCGGTTTTCCATCGCAATACTCAACCAGCGGAGGGAAATACACATTTATATGGAGAAGATCGAGGATCACTAAGATTTTTAGGTTTACTTTCGTTATAATATTTGGAGTTTAGGAAAACTATGTTTGAGTCTCTACTATGTTATGTTTTGGATGGTATTTGAAAGTTAGGAACCATACATTGTCTTTCTCTTTTGGATGGTGGTGGTATATGTTTCGTATGCTTTAATGTTAAATTTTGGTGATGGTGATGGCATGTAATGTTAAATTTTTGGTTTCAAAACTATTAGAAGATAGATAGTATTTTCATGCTACTTAAAAGCAAAATCCTCGAGACTGATCTATATCATATGATAATTTTCTTGGAGAAACTATTTGAAGATAAAAGACAAAAGAAGTATTCCTTCAAACAAGAAAAACAAAAGAAGTTAAACCTAAATAACAATAGGACTTATTACAAGAAGTGCTCACCTTTGTGTTATTATTAATACCTTTTTCTCTTGTAATTATTGTTATTCTCATATCATCCTGACTAGATAGTAACCCGTGCTCCGCACCGGGTTTGTGATATTATTTTGTGCCGGATTGCCCATGCATTTTTTTTTTTTTGAAGCATTTTTAATATGTGATCTTATTACACTGCACCCACCTAGTATATTTTACATTCGATATATGTGAGAATCTTGTTATTTACCATATACTAATCACTGGTTTTACATTCGGCGCCTCTTGTCAAAGGGCATTCAGTATACTGACTTGATCCTAATCAAAAAACTACTTAGTCAAGAAAACAAAATGGAAGCATATGTTTACAAAATAGTATGAGGAATCAAAGGTTACAGGACACATAAGTAACTGATCACTAAATGGAATACATTAGAGATGGCCGCATAAGCCATTTTACCATTTTCACCCCTAAATTAATCGAAGTTTTTCCCATTTTGATTCAATTGTTGAGATGTTGTTTGTCTATCAACAAACCGGAAAGCCTGGCTGACCAAGCCCCTTGGTGGAAACTAAAGAACCAAAACACCGACGATGGCACTAACCTTGAAGGCCTAACCCGGAACCATTAATTGTCAGCAACCCAATCTTTAATATCGCATTGCTTTGAGCTCGTAACTTTATGCACCAACTCCTGCAAGATACCCATTCAATGAGATTGCCAAATGTTAGTCAATTTCCTACTTGGCTAAATTCTTTTTTGGGATCCAACATATTCAAAACAAAGGTTCGATTTGTTGGTTTAGCTAGTGAAGGAATCTCGGGAAACACAACAAACATAATGACCGAACAGATAACATTTAAGCTAAACCAAAATAGGTCATAATAATTATGACTCGCCAAAACAGCATCAACTAGTAATATCTTTATAATGCTAATCGCCAAAAAATCAAAGAAAGAGTTACTTTACTTCCATGCTAAGGTCATAGTGTATACATGTACCATATAAAACTACTGATTAGTTGGTACCATGCACACATTACAGACGAGCATGAAACAATTGCCATCTCATATCAACATAATGAAACAAATGAAATACATTTCTCAAACCCAGCAAGAATGTCATGGAGTAATACCACTGCCAAACTTTGAAAACAAATTAAATGTGAACTCATAAACATGTTATAGGCATCCAAGATACTCTAGATGGAATGGGTCGACCTTACCTCGTGCAGGCTTGTGACCCTAGTTAGTGCGGGTTGAATGATGTCAAGATGATCTTTCATTGATCATCAATAATAAGGAAACTGCAATTAGAACTTTATTTAAGAATCAAAGTACTTAGTAGAATGCTCTACAATATACAACAAACCTTATCATTTTGCACTTAATAGTAAGTTTTGGCAATAATTAGTATGACAGTGTTAGTATACAGCGCGAGGCAAGCAAATGGAGATATAAATACCATGTAAAGGACATGCGTACATCAAGCATTGAGTATGCCATAGTGATGATAAGATGTAAAGTGCTACGTCCCTACGTATATAAAAAATGAATACATAACCTCTGAACAGTGAACAGGTGTAGTCTCACAAATCATAACCGCATGTTACCATAATTAAAATTGACTTAGCCTATTTTTAACTAATAGGAATTACCGGCAAATACATTTGTAAACTAAAAGGATTTACTTACAGAATTTTGAGATGGGGTTCAACCCTGTTAGTTTACTCTTTGAAGCTTTTTTTTTCAATGAAAAATCATTTCCGACCCTTTCAAGGTATGGAGGAGCTGCTCAGTCATGCAAAATAATATTTAAGACGGTCGAATCTGCATCACCAGAAGGCTTGCCTGAGAAGTTTGGTAGTGATTGTAAACGGCATGCTTTATATACAATTATATGTTATTTTCAAAAGCCCTACATTACCCTTTCTTTTGATGTCTTGAGATATTTCATTCTTGAAGTCTTTCCTACGCCTCTTAAGAGCCAAGAGAATTTCCTTATTTCTCTTTCCTTCCTTGCCTTTTCAAATCTGAATGTAGTTTCTGGAGTCATCTGGTTCCTGAAACAATTATAAAGATTGATCCAAAACCATGTAACATCATATGGATCCTTAATTCAAAGGATAAACACAAAACCAATTTAACATCATATGGATCCTTACATCAAAGGGTAAACACAAAAGCAATTCAAAGGGTATACACAGTTGCGAAATAAAATAAGAATAATATAAAAAGAGAGCTAACGTTTCATATCCAAAATAAGAATAATCCTACTTTGCCCCTACTGTTGATAAGAATAAGTTGAATAACTTTGAAGAAAATAAAAAGAGAGCAAACACAAACATGGATGAACATGATCGGTGAGTTACAATACCTAAAATCTTCATTGTATAAACTTTTTGCCCGAAATGTTAAATTTAACTAAATCAAACCTAAAACTGAAACTTGAACATCAACTACAAAAAATAAAAAAATAAAAATAAAAAATTACCTAAATCTTATCATTAACATTCTCCATTGTTTCTGGCCCGAGAACCTCAATCGGCGTCTCCACATGTTCA
Organism: Papaver armeniacum; assembly: GCA_023531295.1. NCBI lineage: Eukaryota > Viridiplantae > Streptophyta > Magnoliopsida > Ranunculales > Papaveraceae > Papaver > Papaver armeniacum. The sequence goes on along the minus strand of JAJJWW010002158.1, from coordinate 12,315 downwards.
TTAGTTACGAAAAGAGGAAAAGGGGTTACACACGGCGTCTCCATTGTTTCTTCTTGTAATGAACGATGAAAAGATTGAAAAAGAAAATACGGAAGTGGTGAAGTGGTCGAGGAAGTGGGGGTTGGTTTTTGTGGAAATACGGAAGTTGGGTGAGTACTTAACTGGAAATGTAGTTTTTATGTGGGGCCAGAGTGAATGAGAGAGCATTTCTTAATACTCATATTAGAGTTGTCCACGTAGGATTTTGGTGGGGCCAAAATGAATGAGAAATCAATATTGAGTTTCAATTATCATCTTGTTAGATAGATTAAACAAAATATGCGCATCGAATTTAATTTCCCAAACTTATTAGGAGAGTGTAAGTAATTTATTTTTACATTAATAAAATATTAAGACATGATATAAGTCTCCTATATTAATAATGAAATAATTTTATGCTTCAAAAAAAAAAAAAAAAAATGTTACAGAGACTTGTAAATTGGAATTACGTTTTGGATTATATTTTATTCATAGATGGAAGAAGGTGGTCTAACATTATATTTGCAGATATTTCAAACTGCAAGTTCGAGAAACAAGTGATTTTCTCTCGCAAAGCACTTCATCTCTTTTGTTCTCAATCCTGGCCGACAAGGAAATCAGTAGATGTTTGAGACACAAGAGGATAACTGGGTGATGAATTCATTATTGAAACATATTGAAACGTAAGATGAAAGTGAAGAAGAAGCAGAAAAGGAAAAATAAAATGGTAAAGAACCACATCTTCTTATACTACCTAATACAACTAGCGACAAAGAAACTGATGAAGTGGAAGAAGAAGAAGGGGTTGGTGGGCATAAATAGAAGGTGGTGGTCTACCCAAGACCTACCACATATTCCATGACCACGCGACATGTTTCTTCGTGGGAGTGAGAGAAAGAAATAAGGAAGAAAAAGAAGAAAAAAAAAGTTAATTTGCGAAGAGAGAGATAATGAATGATTTATGTCTCGGGTACCGATTTTTTTTATTTTTTTAATTTTGTAGTTAAACAGTATATAGAGGAGTCCTCCATAACTTATATCTTTCTCATCTAAGATTTTACATTATTCATGTCACTTATTTAGCTCTTTCCTTTCCACTTGCTTCACTTATTTAGATGCACGGAGAATTTTTTGTTTTGAAGTTTTCAAATGCATCTTGTTTTGGTTTAAGGTGGAATTTCGTTTTGATAAATAGTGATATTTTCATTTTCACCTTCAAAAATAAAACTCCTGGTAACTTTGGAGGAGGGCCTCTCTAATGTTAGTGGGACGGTTCGCTACACCAAATTCTGGATTTAGCAACCCAGATTAGCAACAATTCTAGGTTGTTGCAATTGGCTCAACAAGAAAAGTGCGCTTGCCAAATGTTAGAACAACTTTTACATTTCAGAAACCATGATTGCCTATGTTCTCATTGCGATTAGCAACTGCGGAGATCATAAGCATGCGATTCACATGCTTCCAGGTAACACTTTGGAACTCTTTTTCCGCCCATATTTTTGATATCCTTTAGTATTGATATACTTCCACCCCGTTGACCCATTGACCCCTTTGACCATTTCTACTACTTGTTTCTATCGAAGAGATAAGTTTTTCTTCTACCTATTTCTTCTTCCTTTCTCTTCTTCCTTTGTCTCCGAGAGAAAAACTCGAAGAAAAAATAAACTCCGACCCAGAAAAATCTTCTTCCTTTCTTCTTTCCGTATCTAATTATTCTGTTGATGATGAACTTAAGACCTAGAATATTAAATTTATGAAGGTTACCTACCTTGTTCGATCTTATCTTAGAAAAAAAATCATTTTTTTAGATCTCGTTCTTTAGTTTAGTTTCTTATGATTCAAGTTTCATATTTTTGCATATTATTTAACTTCGAATATCTCCATGGTTTTATTTTATGTCAATAGTATTTGAATTCATAATTTAGGGTATTTTGATTTTTTTCCCCAGCAATTTAGGGTTATGATCTAGGTAATTTTTAGTTTTCTACTAGGTATTTAGGGGTTTCTGTTGTATTGTTGAAATTATATTCTTATGTTTAGTTTCGCGTTTGATATCTAAGGTTAGGTTTAATTTGGTGTTCATATGCAAGTGTTTTTTATGTTTTGCTGGCTTTTAATTGTAAATTCATTGTTAAAGATGATTATTTTTAATTATTATCTTTCAGGAAAAGATGTAGTTTTCTTGAAAGTTCGTGGGGATGAGCGATTTTCAATATGCCCAAAGGTCTCCCTCGGTGAAAGCTGAGAACATGAAAATAAGGAGATAACTGAAATTCAAAACACACCAATCAGCTAAAATTTCACATACTAATGAAGTTTGACCATTGAGTCGGAGCCTCTGTAGTCCAATATAAGGAGGCAGGCAAATGTCTAGAATCTGCGTTCCTCCTTTTGGGATGATCAACATGTCATTCGGAGGGGAATAACCGATTGCGGATCAACTTAAGTGTATGTGCAAGACATGGACTCAGAACAACTCAACGATCAACTTGTGGAGCAAGATAAAGTCTTCCGCTACCAACCTCACATCTTTACGGTTCTGAACGTTCAAAGTAAATAACTTTGTCAGTTTTAAGCACATCCAGTATCCACTGTTTGAGGCTTGCAAAATGAACAACTTATGGAGTCGAAAGGCATAGACCATATTCACAATGGATGAAGCAGGCACGGTTGCAGTGCTGACCAAGTATGGCATGCATTGCACAAGGCACGGGTCAACATCACTACAGGTAAAATTTGCTTGGGTTGGTTCAACCATCATATGAGCCATGGATAGAACAACAACAGCCGAGGGGAAACTTTATCATCTTTCTTTTATGAGAATTTACAAAGTAGCATATATGTGTTTGTCTCTATATTGTTTACTAGTTGATTTGCTATGCTTAATGGAGCAGAGCTATGGGGCTTATATAGTTGTCACAACGACGAACATGGAATATCTTTTTGAATAGTTACACTCTTTTGGATTATAATAGCTTAAATTGTCATTTAGTTTCTTGATATGGCATATACCATAGAGTTTGTTATTATTGTTACGTCTCTCCATTGCGAGAATGCAGTCGAGCTTTTTTTGTGCAGACATTTGCGTAAATATGTTTGGTCTCAAGCATACCGTAGGTTGAATATTTTTGTTAACCCCCGAATTTAGGTAAAAAATCGGGCGCTTGTAATCGATATTTCTGTAGGCATTGTTCCCACATCATATAGCTTTTGAGTGTGTAAAAAATATTGGACCAGAATTTGAACAAGAGCTTCTCGGTTGTATCGTGTTTTCCATCAGTCAGTAGATTCTGTTGTGGTTTATCAATATTAATCCAGCTCGGAGTATATCGTGAATTTTTTACTTGATAAAAATTTGGGTTGTTAGCTCTAGTCCAGTCGTGTAAAGATAGACAAATTAAATGTTGCTTTCTTGCCTTTTTTTTTTCATAATTATCAGGATATCAAGAACATGGCTATGCCTTAATTCTTAAGTGTATATATTCATTTAGATTTTGGTGATTTAATATTTTTTATTTTTCAAGATGTTGAGATTTATTTAACTTACCCTTGCGATGTTTATTGGGTGTTCTAAATACTTTACTTATTATTGCAAGCATTTATTAGACAAGTTTCATACAAGTATTTGAACTGGCCGTCAACTCATTCACTCAAGTCTAGCTCTTTCAAACTTCACATGATATTGATTGCCGATTATTAAGAATCTCCGGGAAGTTTGTCTCATTTTGGTTTTGCGTATAATTTCTCACGTCATTTAATCTTACCGTATTCATTTAGCGAATGCAATTCGTATGAAGTATTTTTCATCCAGTTAGCAATCTTTCAGATTTTTTTGGTGCTCTAGACATGCTTCGTGTGGACTTTTGTAGATGCTCATGCACTAGAATCATTCGCCCAAGAGTGCAGTTCCACAACATTTCAGTATCAAATAAATTTAAATTTTGTCCTTGATCCAAGATGCAATCTCTAACAACGTGCTAAGTTTTTCATGGTATCATTAGCTATCTCCAAATAGTACGTAGTTCACGGTTTTAGTGCATCCCCGGACTCGTTTTTGAGTTCATCAATTACTACACTTCACTTCCTATTTTGCTTCTTACCTTCTGATTAGACGAGATTAATGTTTCTTCGAGAAATGGAAGCGTCGACTTTGACTTGAGATAGATAAATGTGAGACTAAGATGACTATTTGAAACTTGTAGAATACATATTCTTCTTCATACACTAGGAAGATGACGCGTACACATCTTTTATCACTACATTTACTTAAATAGGTTTATGAATAGAGTATCTTGTTTATCTTTTGCTTATACTATGAAGATGCTTCTCTGTTTTGTTCCTAGCATGCTTATTCTGTCGGCGCTGACATGTTTTCGTATAACATTAGACATATTCACTCTCGAAAAATTTAGTGTTCATCAAGTTAGGTAGATCATTGGCTTTGTTTCACTGTTTACCAAAATGGATATGTCTGATTTTACTTGAAATCTTTTCATCGTTAGTTAAAGAAGACATCGAAAAGATGGGAGGCGCAGATATTGTTTAAGGGACTTCGCTGGTCTATGATAATTTGGTTAGGTTCAAGCTCTTCATCTTCTACATTTATCCTATTCTAGTGCAATGTAGATTGTAGCTCATGATAATTAAATTGCAAACACTTAAGTTGCTCTAAGGTTTTATACTCGATTTCTCTGACAATTTGGTTGGATGGCTTTTGCGTAACCGACAAAAGTATACACTTAGCTAAAAATTAGAATAAATCTGGCAGAGATAATCGATTCGATTCAGAATCGGAGCGTTCCATAAATGGTGGTGAGCGAGAAGCACCAAATTTGACCAAGCTTGGTTCTAAGCGAACTAACAGCTTCACCACAAGTCGTTATGATAAATCCAAAGCCCTCTTGCATCACTGTTAGTGTTATGACTAGGGTCATTTTGATCATGGTAGCATAGAAACCTCGTTGAAATCCCATCACTTGCTAGAGTTTCACTAGGTCTCATTTGGTCTCTAGTATCTTTGCATGTTAAGCAAATCATTGGCAATAGAGTATATATACCTTGAATTCTAAAGTATTCTTACTTTCTTTATTTGTTATCCCTAACTATATGTATCATGGCGAGTTCTTCATCATCTTGTCAAGACAGGGAATTGGCCTCATTGTATGATCATCCTCTCAAAGCCACAATAATTTGATGCATCTAGATTTACTCACTGTAGCAGAGATTATAACATTCATCTGTATATGCAATCCTAGAAACTAAAACAAACATAGTTGCACCGAAGTGCAATGTAAAAACAAGAACATATTTACATACGCAATCTTTATTTATCTGATTCTGACTCCAGGATTTTCTTAATGCAATACGTAACATGTCTTTGATGTCATGAGTTTCCTGCTTTTATTGTATTTGGTTCCCTTTCTTTGTAGAAATGTCTCTGAGTTCAAACTCGTGGGAATATAAGTATGTTATCGGATATAAAATTGACTCAGGTTTGCAGAGGCTGGGGTATGTGTGATAATTTGGGGGAATCGGTTTGACTAGAGTCATCAAAGGACTTGACCCTTTTTTGTTCCAAAAAAATTATGCTGGCGAAATGTGTTGCTCAAATGCATTAAAACAACTTATATCTGCTCTACTAAAATATATCTCAGAATGACTCTAAAATTAGCTAATGAGCAGTACCAGATTTATTCTTATTTTATATTAAAATTTGCAGCATTCATTGCATTAGTTACTACCGTTCTTCGCTGACAATGCTAATAGGCTAGAGTCATCAGTGAAAAATGCGATCAGTGCTTTGCTAACGGTAGAAATCTATTGCAATGTCCAGTCGAACAATAGATCTAGTCTATTACTAACGTTCAAATTTGGTGTAGTGGTTTTTGTGTTATTTACGATTATGCTTAAAGAATCACTTATATTTTCAACGTATCTTACCAATTGTACTTTTGTTTTGCAATTGGTATCCCCTATTAACAATCTTGTAACTGAAAGTTTTCACTAGAAAGTGAAAACTAATTATTCCATCAAATCGAATCGAAAAGATTTTGCCTATTTCCCATCCCCACTTTCCTAGTGCATGCCCAAATACAAGCAGAGTGGAACTACGAACCGAGGCCTTTCTAGCCTGGTGCCACCCCTAAAAAACCCAGTCCATATTTTTAAAGCTTATTTTATACCTGGACATAGATATAGTGTGTAAAATTTGGAGCTTAATCCAGGTCTAAGAAAGAGATTTCCTATTTAGTTCCACTAAAGCAGCAAGTATTAAGTGGCTAGTCAGATAGGAAACAACATTTACTCCCTAGTCCAAAAAGATTTGAAAAGAGTAAAATTACTCTACTAACCCTAACATATAATATACTATGTATGTTATTAGTAACATATGTAATATAGCAACATATATAATTATATTAATACTATTTACTAGTATACTGGTAACAGTAGATCTTAGTATTTTATGCATATTAGTAAACATATATATATATAGAACAAATGTAGTATGTAGTAACATATATATAGAACAAATGTAGTATGTAGTAACATACTAGTATTAATACTAGTAACTAGTAGTATACTAGTATTAATATGTAGTATGTAGTAACATATATATAGAACAAATGTAGTATGTAGTAACATTATGTTACTAGTAGTATGTTATATGTTACTAGTAGCAATATTATATATTGATACTACATATTAATATGTAGTAGCATGTTATATAATATGACACTACATATTAATATGTAGTGTCATATTAGTATGTAGTATGTTTATATATTGACACTGCATAATGTGTAGTGTCATTTAGTATGTAGTATGTTATATATTGATATTACATATTAATATGTTACTAGTATAGTATTAGTTACTACTGGTATTACTAGTATACTAGTTTACTACTAGTATATTACTAGTTACTACTAGTATACTAGTATATATTAGTTACTGCTAATTATCTTAGGTAAACTACTGATCTAGTACATATTCTTTACTAGTATAGTAGTGTAGTTACTAATTTACGAGTAACATATTCTTTTTTACTATTAATATAGTACATATTGATATGTAGTATGACCATATTGATCCTACTAGTATGTAGTAACATATTACTAGTAATACTTGCATGTGTGATACTAATTAGATCTCAGAAGGGTGTTTTAGGCATTTAGAAACACACTTTATAATCTCCACAAAGTTTTTGGACTACTTGAGTAAATAATTGGACTAACGAGTAAATAATTGGACTAACGAGTAAATGTTTTTTCATTGGTGGACTAGCCATTAGCCTGTCATGAAAATCGGACTAAATAGTAATTCATGTTCAAGCTGTATGATACCTAGAGTTAGTTCATGCTTGAATCAGATGCAAATCAAGTACCCTATAACTCTTTGTAGATTGGGTGAACAAAACTCACTCCAATATTTTATAATCTTTCATACTTAACCTAACCTCTCACTACCACCTCCCACAAACTAATTATGTTTAGAAATTCATTTACAATACACCATCTTAGTCGGGTTTAGAGATCAAATCGTAAAAACTTACTTGTATTTCCTTACATACTTTAATAGTGTCGACAGTTGAAGTAAAAATTCCATCAATATAAAATTATTAATATTGAGGGTAATCGAATCCAAAACTTAATTGAAATAGGAAAAAGAAAAACTAAATAATGTTATAAACGTGTAATTATGTTAAGAATATCTAGGGTGAATCTCGTTTATTACTGGGATGTCCTTGTGTCTAACCTATAAATATGGGCTCTAATATTTGTCTATGATACACATCTAATAGAAATTCTCTCTCTTCTTCTCCTATTTTACGTCTCCTTCCCTATTTACAAAGATTTATCACGCACGTTGTTCATGATATGAGCAAAGAGATTACCTATAATCTAAATTAACTTTTTATTTTGGTTCGATTTGTTTTTTCTTTCTAGTAGGGATTTCATTAATATTTCTTTTGATTATTCTAGGGTTTGCACCGTGAACCAATCTCAACAAAACGTTGCGAGTGCCTTCTTTGGATCACATGATCAAGTTAATGCCGTTTGGCAATTCCAACGGAATCAAAAGATGCCATAAAAAGAGATCCGCCATTATGAACAATATCCTTTTGTCCATCCTTTTATATGTTATTTCTTATTTTTCTTTTTGTTTAACTTTGTTTTGGTAAGAATCTATTTATTCCGGTATGACCGTATGAATGAAAACCGAGGCTATAATTAACGTGTATACATACGATGATATACACAATGACAGTGGTATTTGAATACTCCACCTACCATTAAAGTTTCTCTCTTTGCCGGTCAATGTCATTATTGTGTATTTCTCCTCGGGATTTTATATTCTTCTTCAATTACTAGAGTAGGACTATGGTCATCCTCAAGTCTTTTGGGAGCCACTATTATTTTATTAGTCTTATATAAGATGGTACATATTCACGGATATAAGTGATCAATATCTTTTTGGTATAAATTGATTTTCGATTGCTTCTCTAAATTTGTCATGGAGAAAAGAAAAACAAATTCATCTAAAGATTGTTTACAGTTTCTATTCCCCTAATGAAACTGTAATCACCAAATTTATTTTGGTATTATCGCAATTTAATTACCTTCATGGTAATTATTCACATGTATGGTTGAAAAACCTAAGTCCAATTTAATTGGTATCTTCGTCCATTCGACGAAGATCTTGTGATTAATGGTTTCTATTTTTTATTTTTTATTTTTTTACAAGAAACCATCTGTCAGCTACAAAGTTGACTATGCGATATTTGTCCGACACAATTTTGTTAATTGTAAAACCAATCAATTCTCCTTAATGAGATGTAGAAATTGGCATTTTAAGAACTTTTAGCCAATATTGGTTATTGATTTCTAGTCTTTCAAAGAAATCTTCATCAACCAAAAAGTAGATTTTTCTCTACAAAGAATGCGATAATGATTTTTTTATTTTTCTCAAAAAAGAATCATTTAAACCAACTGGAATTAGATTTCTCAATGGATCCTAAAAGGACGAGACTGGTTATCATGTATTCACAATTGCAAACATCAATGAAACGGAGAATTGATGCATTCCTGAGGGATATTTAGAATTTTTTTCTCTTCCATGTAGTATTCTCCAAAAATTAAAATTGTTCCACTTGTAGTTGGAATTGGACACTAAAGATCAAAGGGTGCGCACCCGGCTTAATTAGGCAATATCACTAGTCCTTATAGTGACTATATTAATTTAATTTTCTTTTGATAAAGAACGTGTCTATATTTTCATTCTAAAGTGAATGTTTATCCCATCGGCCCTATAGGCCACAATTTTAGTTTTATTTTGAGATTTGTTTGCATATCTTCAATTCTTTTGGTTTTGACACATCATTTTATTTTATATTTGTTTGTGTTCCAAAAGTAATACATGGTTGATGGTAAATATGTCGAAATACATATTCCGTAATGAGTATATATCTCGAATTAATCGGATAATACTCAACGAAACTTGTTTTCGTATATGAGATAAAAAGAAAATTCCACTATGATCAGGGGGAGAGCATACACTATCAGAAGCTTGTGTTAATTAACTTAAAAGTTATATCAATTTCTCTCCCAACATGATCAAAATCGGAAAAAGGCTGTCATTATTAATTGGTGTGAAATGTCTCATTTTGTGTTTATATAAGTTTTTGCCTCTTAAGAGGAAATACAATCACATCTAGCAGATAAGTAGCGTTCTATAAGAGGCTATTGGAAGTGCTCAATTGAGTCTGCAAGTTATGATTCACGTTCTCAAATTTAATATCTTCTCACTTGATAATGATGAGATTATAATCCCATGGGTGCCTGTGGGATTGATTAAATTTTTTTTTCTTTCAAGATATGTATACACTGAAAATTTTGTGGGATCGAAAGCTAAATATATGAATATTCATTTCACGTATCTACCGAAATAAATGACGGTGGTTGTGAACCCCTCTGCCAGGAGGAATATCGACATATGTGATTAGTTTGGCATATAATCAAATTAGATTGGATTAATTTCTCGATTGACGCAATTTTGGATCCAAGACTTAACACCTTAAAATTTCCAAGACGGTTAATTACATGCTAGTGTTGTGATAGGTTTCTAATACACCTAATTTACTATCTAGTAGTTACGCTTTCTTTGCTATTTTTCTTGTGAATTATGTACTTTACGCGTGTTTTTGAGTTAGATACTGGAGTGCACGGACGAAAGAAGAAGAAACTATCCAAATCGAGTTAAAAGGGCGAAAGGTTAATTCATAGGCGAGTGCTATGCTGAGTCAAGTCATCGATAAAGGGTCACTGGCTCAAGTTCAAAGGAGAGCTAATGGGCTGCCATCAGGTGGCCGTATCCATCAGGTGGGTGCTGTGTTTTTTTCTACTCCTACACAACCTAAATGTCGGAAGAAGTTATCTTCTTTCTTATCAATTGTTTCACTTTTGAAAATGAGAGGAAATGGAGGCGAGCGCTGGTGGATCGAGTTGGGTGTTTTCTTGATTCGAAGAAAGAAATGATGTTGACGCAAAGGAGAATTTATAATCGGAGCGGTTTTACAAGTCGGGTAGTGGCTTGAGAATTGATTTAATGGTGGATTGGAGTTCTAGGCCATGAAACTAGGGTTTGATGGAGAAGATTTAGAAGTCAAGTCTGGATTGAGAAGTCGAGTCAGAGTCTAACCCGATATTGAATTAGAAGATGGGGATTGAGTTAGGGTTTCTTGGATCGGGTTAAGGTGTGTTGAAGGATTCAGATCAACGGGAAGAACACCATGGATCTTGTTGTGAAGTCAGAATGAATGGGTTGTCGTATTCTGGAAGAGATTGATGATGGAATTAGGTTCGTGATTGCAATCGATTGATAACGAGGAGAAATGAAAATTTGGATATTTGATTTGGTGATTGTCTGCGCATATATGGATACAAAGTAATTGAATCAGTTTTGATATGAATTGGTTAGGGTGAAATGGAGAGGAAGAATTGTTAATGGGTTAGATTGGAGTTGAGAATGATGAAATGATGGATCTCTTCATTGTTATGAGGATGGAGCACACCCAATGAGACAATGGTGTGCAAGAATGAATGCCTAAATTGTATGAAAGACTTAGAAGGCTGGTCTTTGAGATGGGTTTGCTTTATGAATGTTAAGTGACGAGTTTGAGTGGTTATGACAGGGGGTAGAGACCATAGATCTGTGAATGGTTCAAGTGGGGAGTTATTGCAATGACTAGTTGATTTTGTGCGGTGATGGAAGGGTTTCATGGTTGAAAAGAAGGGTGAGCACTACGAGGAGAAGCCAAGGTGTCTTTGCAAGCGTATTTAGTTCAAATGGTGGTTGTGGTGTTTTGTAAATTGGAGTTTGGGTTGCTTTTGAGCTCAAGATGGAAGAGCAAGTTAGTGCTTTGGCAGTGAACTGAAAGGGAGTTATGACAGTGAGCTGATCGATGGTTTGTTCACTAAATGGTGGAAGGTTATTGCAAATTTGAGTTAGTCTTGTTTGAGATGCAGAGGTGCTTTTGGGATGATGGTCGAATGGAGTTAATTGTACTGATGCAAAGGATATTTGCGAGAGATGGCAATGAGCCGCAATTGATGTTGGTGGTTGAGATGATAATTGTTAGCTGCAATGAGAGGGTCATGATGTGTATGAGTTTGTGGAAGCGAAGAGTGTATGTCGAGAGCTTCAGACAACAGCTAGGTGCGGTTAGGTAAATGGCAGATGCAACTGGGTCGTGGAGTTGCTTTCATGATGGATTGAGGTTGTGGGATTGAGTTTAAATTTATTGCTGCTTCAACTATGAAATACCGGTTGATGTTGTTGCTTATGTTGGTGAACAAGAAATTGGTCATGGGTCAAGGAAAGAATAAGTCACATGGAATATATATTGTTCTTTGCGGGGGTGTTATTGAAAAATGAAAAGTTAGACTCGGAGTTTAGATGAGATTGCGAGGCTGAAGAAGGAGGTATTTGTTTTGCTGTGATCGCATTTACAAGCAAGGCAAGGAATGGCAGAGTCGCCGGGTTACATTCTAGAGAGTTCTCGGTTATAGCTAATTACAGACAAGCAGAAATATGTATTGCAGCTGGGATGCTTATCAATGATAACAGAAGACACAGTGTGCCCGTGCAACGGCTCGATCCAAGACTACAGTCATCTCACCAGCCAAGGCAAAGTGGATCACCTGAAGTTTGACTAGACCACCGACTGTCCGACCTGGTCTCCATCCGAGTTTCCACCCGCTGACCACCGAGTCGAATTCGTCGAATCTTAACGTGATT
>JAJJWW010002157.1:0-532605 GCA_023531295.1 Papaver armeniacum | reverse complement strand
TGCAAGTTTTTATTTTTTATTTATGGGAGGATTCCTTTTACGCGTTTAATTGTTTTACAAGAAACAAAAAACTTGGTTTACAAGAAATCCGAAACCCTAGAGGTTCAGGATTCAGGGTTCAGGGTTCACAAGAAATCCGAAAATACATATTTTTACCCATGCGATATGCACATGAATCACGCACCAAGCCTTGTGTCTACACAAATTTGTTTTTTGCAAGTTTTTATTTAAGAGTTTTATTTATGGGAGGATTCCTTTTACGCGTTTAATTGTTTTACAAGAAACAAAAAACTTGGTTTACAAGAAATCCGAAACCCTAGAGGTTCAGGGTTCACAAGAAATCCGAAAATACATATTTTTACCCATGCGATATGTGCATGAATCATGCACCAAGCCTTGTGTCTACACAAATTTGTTTTTTTCAAGTTTTTATTTAAGAGTTTTATTTATGGGAGGATTCCTTTTACGCGTTTAATTGTTTTACAAGAAACAAAAAACTTGGTTTACAAGAAATCCAAACCCTAGAGGTTCTGGGTTCAGGGTTCACAAGAAATCCGAAAATACATATTTTTACCCATGCAATATGCGCATGAATCACGCACCAAGCCTTGTGTCTACACAAATTTGTTTTTTGCAAGTTTTTATTTAAGTTTTATTTATGGGAGGATTCCTTTTACGCGTTTAATTGTTTTACAAGAAACAAAAAACTTGGTTTACAAGAAATCCGAAACCCTAGAGGTTCAGGTTTCAGGGTTCACAAGAAATCCGAAAATACATATTTTTACCCATGCGATATGCGCATGAATCACGCACCAAGCCTTGTGTCTACACAAATTTATTTTTTGCAAGTTTTTATTTAAGACTTTTATTTATGGGAGGATTCCTTTTACGCGTTTAATTGTTTTACAAGAAACAAAAAACTTGGTTTACAAGAAATCCGAAACCCTAGAGGTTCAGGGTTCACAAGAAATCCGAAAATACATATTTTTACCCATGCGATATGCGCATGAATCACGCACCAAGCCTTGTGTCCACACAAATTTATTTTTTGCAAGTTTTTATTTAAGACTTTTATTTATGGGAGGATTCCTTTTACGCGTTTAATTGTTTTACAAGAAACAAAAAACTTGGTTTACAAGAAATCCGAAACCCTAGAGGTTCAGGTTTCAGGTTTCACAAGAAATCCGAAAATACATATTTTTACCCATGCGATATGCGCATGAATCACGCACCAAGCCTTGTGTCTACACAAATTTGTTTTTTTTCAAGTTTTTATTTAAGAGTTTTATTTATGGGAGGATTCCTTTTACGCGTTTAATTGTTTGACAAGAAACAAAAAACTTGGTTTACAAGAAATCCGAAACCCTAGAGGTTCAAGGTTCAAGGTTCGGGGTTCACAAGAAATCCAAAAATACATATTTTTACCCATGCGATATGCGCATGAATCACGCACCAAGCCTTGTGTCTACACAAACTTGTTTTTTGCAAGTTTTTATTTAAGAGTTTTATTTATGGGAGGATTCCTTTTACGCGTTTAATTGTTTTACAAGAAACAAAAAACTTGGTTTACAAGAAATCAAAACCCTAGAGGTTCAGGGTTTAGGGTTCACAAGAAATCCGAAAATATATATTTTTATCCATGCGATATGCGCATGAATCACGCATCAAGCCTTGTGTCCACACAAATTTGTTTTTTGCAAGTTTTTATTTAAGAGTTTTATTTATGGGAGGATTCCTTTTACGCGTTTAATTGTTTTACAAGAAACAAAAACTTGGTTTACAAGAAATCCGAAACCCTAGAGGTTCAGGGTTCAGGGTTCACAAGAAATCCGAAAATATATATTTTTATCCATGCGATATGCGCATGAATCACGCATCAAGCCTTGTGTCCACACAAATTTGTTTTTTTGCAAGTTTTTATTTAAGAGTTTTATTTATGGGAGGATTCCTTTTACGCGTTTAATTGTTTTACAAGAAACAAAAAACTTGGTTTACAAGAAATCCAAAACCCTAGAGGCTCAGGGTTCAGGGTTCACAAAAAATCCGAAAATACATATTTTTACCCATGCGATATGCGCACGAATCACGCACCAAGCCTTGTGTCTACACAAATTTGTTTTTTGCAAATTTTTATTTAAGAGTTTTATTTATGGGAGGATTCCTTTTACGCGTTTAATTGTTTTACAACAAACAAAAAACTTGGTTTACAAGAAATCCGAAACCCTAGAGGTTCAGGGTTTAGGGTTCACAAGAAATCTCAAAATACATATTTTTACCCATGCGATATGCGCATGAATCACGCACCAAGCCTTGTGTCTACACAAATTTGTTTTTTGCAAGTTTTTATTTAAGAGTATTATTTATGGGGGGATTCCTTTTACGCGTTTAATTGTTTTACAAGAAACAAAAAACTTAGTTTACAAGAAATCCGAAACCCTAGAGATTCAGGGTTCAGGGTTCACAAGAAATCCGAAAATACATATTTTTACCCATGCGATATGCGCATGAATCACGCACCAAGCCTTGTGTCTACACAAATTTGTTTTTTGCAAGTTTTTATTTAAGAGTTTTATTTATGGGAGGATTCCTTTTATGCGTTTAATTGTTTTACAAGAAACAAAAAACTTGGTTTACAAGAAATCCGAAACCCTAAAGGTTCAGGGTTCACAAGAAATCCGAAAATACATATTTTTACCCATGCGATATGCGCATGAATCACGCACCAAGCCTTATGTCTACACAAATTTGTTTTTTGCAAGTTTTTATTTAAGAGTTTTATTTATGGGAGGATTCCTTTTACGCGTTTAATTGTTTTACAAGAAACAAAAAACTTGGTTTACAAGAAATCCGAAACCCTAGAGGTTCATGGTTCACAAGAAATCCGAAAATACATATTTTTACCCATGCGATATGCGCATAAATCACGCACCAAGCCTTGTGTCTACACAAATTTGTTTTTTGCAAGTTTTTATTTAAAATTTTTATTTATGGGAGGATTCCTTTTACGCGTTTAATTGTTTTACAAGAAACAAAAAACTTGGTTTACAAGAAATCCGAAACCCTAGAGGTTCAGGGTTCAGGGTTCACAAGAAATCCGAAAATACATATTTTTACCCATGCAATATGCGCATGAAAATTCTTCCTCAACTTTAACAGAAAGAAAAGAACATCACCGGTAGGTGATGTTGTTGATCGTGGTGATCAAGCTGGTGACAGTTTGGAGTGATTTTCGAATTCGAATGGTTCAATGGGCTGTTGTAGCAGTTAGAAGAGATGGGTCCTGCTTGGAAATGGAGTTTAACAACTCGGTGTTGCAGCTGCCATTGACTGATCGATAGAGAAGCATTGGTCTTTCGTAGCTGATATAGGAGCTCCGAGAGAAGTCGGGGAAAGATGCGGAGAAGTGCTTTGGTGGTATGAGTTGAATCAAATCGGAATGAAGGTCACATTTGGTGATGCTCGGTGATGAACATTTCGGGTTTCAATTGAGTGATGGCATGCAACGATGGTGGTTTGCAATGGAGATGCGATCAAGCTCGGGAGATAATCTGAGAAGCATGAGTCCTGAGAAGAGAACCGAGGGTAATGGAAACCAATGGTGTTGGCTGCTATGGTTTGCCGGTGAAGAAAACAAGAGAAGAGAATGAACAGGATGACTGTGGTGCTTTGATGGTCATCGGCGTTAGGAAAGGAGAAGAAGTGGAGACTTACAGACGAGAAGAACGGGAGCTATTGAGCATTTTCGGGATTTACGGTGACTGATGGTTGATCGAGTAATGGTGTGATTATCGGTTCGAGTAAAAGCGAGAAGGTTGTGATGGAAGAGAACGATAATGGCAGTAAAACAGGGAGAAAGTGTTGCTGCCAATGGTATCGCCATTAATGGCAGTGCATAGTAATGATTTCTGTGATCATGAATCCATGATGACATTGATGAGATGATGGCCTGGAAGCCGATTGAGTTGTGCTGTCAGTGATCGAATGAAGAGATGGAAGGAGGAACTCGAGACTGTGATGAATTAATGATAGCAGCAGGTGTTTATAACGCTGAGATGATCATGAATGATCGACGGAGTTGAGCTTTGGTCGCTAACTGCTGGCGGCAATTCGAAGACGATGGAAAGAGTGGGTCCGATATCCGAGAATGGAAGTAGTGGCCATTGGAAATGATGAGGAGCTCGAGTATGTAAGGAACGAGAGAGGTTGCTTGGCATAGAGTTGCCGGCTGGTGATCACGACCCGATGATGGAGTTGATCGGGATGGGTCACTTGGAGCTGTGATTACGATGGAGTTCAGTTCGAGATGAAAATAAAGAGAATGGAGTTTAGAAATAATACATGGAAAGAATTTTGCCTAGTAAAGTGGAGGCTGAAAAGGAAAAGAGACTGAAAACTTACAGGAGATTTTACGGCTGAGAAGTTTTAGCCACAAAACGGTAGAAAAATAATAGAAACATCCAGGAGAATAAACGTCTCGGAAGTCCTAGTCGTGATTGAAAAGAAAAATTGTGAGAAAAATTCCAGGAGAGTTTGCGTCTGGAAAACCCAGCCGTGATACAAGAAGAAGAAATTAGGCTGTCAGTTCCGTGGAACTAACTAGCCAAAAATATATGTGGGCTGAACTTCTGCCAGTTTTGAGCACGGCCCAATTAGCTGCTAGCAATCCCTTTACACGGCCAGACTTGGACGTGTGCTTTTTTGGAAGGATTTTTGTTAAAGGGAGAGCAAAATGTGATCCGAGGAGCGTAAAAATCGTTGTCGACTCGTTAACTAGGGCCAACTCTATATATTTTTCCAACTCAGACTGAAATACCCTTATGTACCGCATTTACTCCTTTCACACGCTCACAAAAGTTTTTTCTTTATTCGTTTTCCATACTTATGAACCCAGACCGAACAAAATGAATTTTTGTAGAATCAAGCAGACAAGGCAAGTGAAATTGTAATTTGGTTTACTTTAATTACATGTAAAGAATACTTCAAAACAATTAAACAGAAGAAGAATAATCGAAAAGAAAAAATTAGACTTAAAAATCAAAATTGATGAAACCCTTTCAAATCAACCAATACAAAGAATGAATCATTCACGCCCAGTGATTAAGCTTGGTCTATTGTGCTTAGGAAAGAAAACAACCATCAAGGATAGTTTCTTTGAAGATCCAGTTTCAATCTACTGATTTGAAACCGAAAATTGGCTGATTGCGAGACTATTGTCTTTATAGTTGTTATTATAAGAAGAAGAAAAACATCATCGGTTTTCTTTCTTCTCTCTTGTTCTGCCGCAGGGTGAGTATTCTAGGGTTCTTAAGTTTTTTTTTTTTTTTTCCGACTGAGTAGAAGATGATCAATTATTTTGAACATGTGCGGGGAAAACATGGGGTAAAAAAGGTTATTTTAGTCTGAGTCAGAAAAATATATCGAGTTGCTCCTAGTTAATGAGTCCACCACAATTTTTGCTCTTCTCGGATCACATTTTGCTCTCCCTTTAACAAAAATCTTTGGAAGTTTTAGCGAGTAATGGCAATCGTTTTGCACGCGAATCGAGACACGGGCGCAACTACAATTTGGGACCTATATATAAGAGACTCTTCTAATATTTTTAGAGATATCTTTTAATCTTTTATCAAGCTTTTGGGGAGGAGAAACCTAGGGTTTTGGAGCTATTTTCATCACCGTAATTATTTTTCTTACTTTTATCATATGTATCTCATGGGTTTCACTAATCCCATGAGTAGCTAAACTTCTTAGTGATTGGGGATGAATTCTAAGTTATAATATATGATTTAATTTAGCATATAAATCTATTTTAACTCTTCACATGATTATTGTTTGTTTTTACAATAATTAATTTCATGTTTGATTGATAAATTTTTTAGGTGGCCAACTGAACTAGTTTATTAGTTAACCTAATGCTAGTAGAGAATTAGGATATTCGTAATTGTTGAATAATTCTCTACACGAGTAGAAATTGTGAAACCTTGCAGAGGGATTCTGTGGAGCAATCACAAGTAGAAACAACACTAGAAAGTGAACCTTGCGCTAAGAGTTCAACTACTAGGATTGACCTAAATTCACAAAATAAAGCATTCGACCAAATTACACTTAGAGTGCGCTACTTCTAGGTGGTTTATAGAATAGAATCTGGCATTCGAGCGCTTCGGTGTCCAGTTACTTAAGGAATTTTGAGGATAGCACTGCGCTAGCTGCTTTCCTACGGTTGATAATAATCTGTGAATGATAAAGAATAGATGAATATTCTACTTTGATGACTATTTAGTAACGAAGAAGGATTCCCTTATCATATTTCTCCCCATTGCTTGCAACTCAATTTTCAATTGCTTTATTTACTTTGTTTACAATCTAAAAACAAAACCCCCCAATTGTGACCTTTTTGACAACTAAACTCCCTGCTCTTCGTGGGAACGATCCTTGCTTCCATTATATTACCAGTTAATTGTGTGGAAATAAGTGATTTAATTTGATTGCGCTCACGACACACATCAAATTTTGGCGCCGTTGCCGGGGAGCAGTCGGTAGCTTTAGTTGTTTCTTTTAGTTTTATTTTGTTTTTAGATTTTGTTTTTAGTTTTTAACTTTGTTTTCTAGATTTTTGTTTTAGGTACTTAATCTCTGGCATCGAAGGATTGGAATTACAAAAGGTGCGGAATTCAAACTTGTAAGGGAACGATACTACAAGCACGTCCAAAGTTGCAAGAAGAACCTTGTACATCAACAATGGTAGGCGGTACAAATAATCAACCTCCACCTCCACCTCCGGAGAGGAAGACGTTAAGAGATTTAACATCACCATGTTTGGAATCTCAACCACTGTGTATTACTCTAACTGACACAGTGGAACTTAAGTCAAATCTTCTTCATTGGGTTCCAAAGTTCAAGGGACTACCGGGTGAAGATCCTAATCGACACCTACAACAGTTTCAGAATACAGTAAGAAGTATGAAAAAGAGCGATGATGATGATGATACAACTTTTCTACAAGCTTTTCCGTTTTCATTAACGGACCAAGCAGAATCATGGTTATATTATCTCCCTTCCGGAATCATTACCACATGGACCGGAATGAAAAAGCTATTTTTAGAGAAGTATTTTCCTGCTTCTAAAGCTGCAGCTATTCGTAAGGAAATAAGTGGAATTGTGCAGATTACTGAAGAATCTTTGTACGACTATTGGGAGAGGTACAAGAGATTGCTGGCGAGTTCCCCACACCATCAGATACCACAACAACTTATCATTACACACTTTTATGAGGGGTTACTACCGCATGAGAGGCACTTGATTGATGCGGCTAGCAGTGGTGCACTGGCTAATAAAACTATCGAGGAGGCTACTAGTTTGATTGAGAGCATGGCTGCAAATACGCAGCAATTTTATACTAGAGATTCATCGGTGGTTAGAAGAGTTAGTGAGATGGGAGATTCTTCACACATGGAGCAACGAATGGGTAATGTGGAAAAGATGGTCCAACGGATAGATTCTGCAGTTGTTCCTTCATATGAAGAGGATGCCGAGGTAAATGTTATATTTCCTAATCAAAGGCCAAGGTATGATCTATACTCTAATACTTATAATCCTGGTTGGAAAGATCACCCAAATTTCAGTTATGCGAACAAGCAAGCTGCAGCTCCTAATCCATATGCGAGACAAGGTGGTTTTCAATAACAATTCCAACCACAACAAAAACCTCCAACTGAAGAATCTAAGATTGACATGCTCATCTACATGTTTCAACAAAGTCAACAGAAGTCTGATCAAAATCAGTTGAAAATTGATAACGCTATTAGAGATTTACAAACTCAGATGGGGCAATTGGCGATATATATGAATCAAATGAAAGCACAAGCTTTGACAAAGTTGCCATCACAACCTTTTGTGAACCCAAGAGAGCACGTTAATGCAGTAACTCTAAGAAGTGGGAGACAAACTGAAGAGCCACAACAACAAAAAGAGGTTAATAACGACATAGAAAGGAAGTAGAGGAGGAAACTGTCCAAAAGGAAAAGCCAAACTCAAACGGCCAACCTAAGGACACGGTTCCCACCTTTACCACACCACCTCCTTTCCCTAGTCGTTTTGCCAAATCAAAGAATCAAGCTCAAGATAAGGAGATCATGGATATTTTCAGCAAGATACAAATCAACATCCCATTTATTGAGGCCATCAAAAAGGTACCCAGGTATGCTAAGGTTTTGAAGGATTTGTGCACAAGGAAGGATAGGTTGATTGCTAATGAAATTACTCAGGTGGGCGAAAGTGCAACAACTATGCTATTGAAGAAGATGCCTGCAAAGTGTGAAGATCCGGGTGGCTTCACAGTGCCAATTACTGTTGGTAATCGATAATTCGAGCGTGCTTTGCTTGATTTGGGAGCATCCATAAGTGTTATGTCAGATGATGTTTATGATTCTTTGAATCTTGGGCCTTTGAAAGAGGCAAAGATTACTATTCAATTGGCAAACAAGTCCAATATATATCCTAAGGGAGTCGTGGAGGATGTGTTAGTTCAAGTGAATCAGTTAATCTTTCCGGTTGATTTCTACATCGTGGAGATGAAAAATGGAGATAATTGTTCATCTACTTCGTTACTTCTTGGGAGACCGTTTATGAAAACTGCAAAGACGAAGATTGATGTGGATAATGGTATGGAATTTGATAAGGAGATCATTCACTTCAACATATTTGAGGCTATGCGTTATCCTAGTGATGTGCACTCCGCTTTCTCTACTGATGTTATTGATTCGTTAGCACAACAAATGTTTGATTTGAGCAATGAAGATGAACTTGGAGTTGTGTTGCGAAATAGCATTGATTTGGACGTCCATGGACAGCCGAATGTGGACGTCAAATTAGTCAAAGAGCTGGTGGAGATGTGTGGTGCTTTAACAACATTACAAGAAGCTCGAACGGGTAATATCTCTTATATTTCTTTACCCGTAACTAATGAGGTTCCTTTACCTTCTATTGTGCAGGCACCTAAACTAGAATTGAAGCCTCATCCCGATCACTTAAAGTATGCCTACTTGGGTGATAAAGAGGAGCTTCCAGTGATTATTGCAAAGAATCTCAGTGCCATACAAGAAGAACGTCTACTTCGGGTTCTGAAGGAGCATAAAATGGTCATTGGTTGGACAATTGCTGACATTAAAGGCATTAGTCCATCAATGTGCATGCATAGAATCCTTATGGAAGATGATAGCAAGCCGGTACTTGATGCTCAGCGTAGGCTTAATCCCCCAATGATGGAGGTCGTAAAAAAGAGATCCTCAAATTGCTAAGTGTGAGGGTAATTTACCCAATTTCTGACAGCAAATGAGTTAGTCCGGTACAAGTGGTACCTAATAAATTAGGTGTCACTGTTGTTAGAAATCAAGATGATGAACTTGTTCCTACAAGAGTTCAAACAGGATGGAGAGTGTGCATAGATTACAGAAAGCTTAATGCCGCAACAAGAAAGGATCACTTTCCTTTGCCTTTCATTGATCAAATACTAGAAAGGTTAGCGGGACATTCACATTATTGCTTTTTGGACGGTTATTCGGGGTACAATCAGATTGTTATTGCACCGGAGGATCAAGAGAAGACCACTGTTACTTGTCCTTTTGGTACGTTTTCCTATAGACGGATGCCGTTTGGTCTTTGCAATGCACCTGCCACTTTTCAGAGATATATGGTTAGTATATTTTATGACTACGTGGAAAACATCATTGAGGTATTTATGGACGACTTTAATGTTTATGGTAATTCATTTGATATTTGTTTACAAAATCTTGAACTTGTGCTAAAAATATGCATAGACACTAATCTTGTTTTGAATTAGGAGAAATGCCATTTTATGGTAAACCATGGTATAGTGCTAGGTCACATCGTTTCCTCTCAAGGGATCGAAGTTGACAAAGCAAAGATATACTTAATAAGAAACTTACAATACCCCACTTTGGTGAGGGAGATTCGCTCGTTTCTTGGTCATGCAGGTTTTTACAGGCGGTTTATCAAAGATTTCTCCAAAATCTCAATGCTGATGTGCAAATTGTTGCAAAAAGAGGTTGCTTTTGACTTCAACAAGGAGTGTAAAGAAGCCTTTGACAAATTGAAAGAATTGTTGACAACTGCGCCGATTATCAAGTCACCGGATTGGAGTTTGCCATTTGAATTGATGTGTGATGCGAGTGACTATGCGGTTGGAGCTGTTTTGGGTCAAAGACTGGACAAGTTGTCTCATGTGATTTATTATGCATCTAGGACCCTAAACGATACTCAAATTAACTATTCTACCATCGAGAAAGAGTTGTTGGCTATAGTGTTTGCACCCGAAAAATTTAGATCATATTTGGTGGGTGCAAAAGTGGTTGTGTATTCCGATCATGCAACACTTAGGTACCTACTTAAGAAGAAAGAAGCTAAGCCAAGACTTATACGGTGGATATTGTTATTGCAAGAGTTTGATTATGAAATCAAAGATAAGAGAGGTGTTGAAAATACTGCTGCGGATCATCTTAGTAGACTTGTTGTTTCCGAAGAAGAACTTCCTTTACAAGATCGTTTTCCAGACGAACAACTTTTCTCAATTGAAGATTCAATACCTTGGTACGCATATATAGTGAACTACTTGGTTACAAGGCAAGTACCTAGTACAATGTCTAATTTTCAAAAGCTTAAGCTTAAGAAGATAGCCAAGCAGTATGTGTGGGATGAGCCCTACTTGTGGAAATATGGTTCCGATCAAATAATCCGCAGATGCGTACCTAACTCTGAATTTCAATCCATCCTTACTTTTTCCATACTTATGCATGTGGTGGTCATTTTGGTTCTAAATGTACCGCTCTCAAAGTCCTTGAGAGTGGATTTTATTGGCCCACTTTATTTGAGGATGCATATATTTTTTGTAAAGCTTGTGATAGATGTCAACGAACGGGCAATCTAGGTGCTCGAAATTAAATGTCACTCACACCAATTCTTTCTATGGAAGTATTTGATGTGTGGGGAATTGATTTTATGGGTCCTTTTGTCAATTCGAATGGAAAATTTTATATACTTGTTGATGTGGATTATGTTTCAAAATGGGTGGAAGCTAAAGCCACCCCTACTAATGATTCTCAAGTTGTTTGTGAGTTTGTGAAGGAATATATTTTTTCTAGACATGGTGCACCAAGAGTGGTTATCAGTGATGGAGGTTCGCACTTCAAGAAATCCTTCCATGCTCTTCTCAAAAAGGAAAACATAAATCACAAGGTCTGTATGCCATATCACCCACAAACTAATGGGCAAGCTGAAATTTGAAATCGTGAGATAAAGTCCATCTTGGAGAAAACCGTTAACACTACACGAAAAGATTGGAGTTATAGACTCAACGATGCACTTTGGGCGTATAGAACGGCGTATAAAACACCGATTGGTATGTCTCCATATCGGTTGGTGTATGGAAAATCTTGTCATCTTCCGGTTGAACTTGAATATAAGGCTTATTGGGCGATAAAGATGTGCAACATGGATTATGATAATGCAGGGAAACATAGGAAACTACAACTTAATGAGCTAGAGGAGATACGTAATGATGCTTACGAGAGTGCCCGGATTTATAAGGAGAAGACTAAACTTTTTCATGAGAAGATGATTTCTAGAAAGAGTTTTGTTGTGGGCCAAAAAGTTCTTCTATTTAATTCTCGTCTTAAGTTATTTCCCGGTAAGCTAAGGTCACGTTGTAGTGGACCTTTTGTTGTTACTAATGTTTTTCCTTATGGTGCAGTTGAAGTTACTAGTCTCACGAAAGGGACGATATTCAAAGTAAACGGCCATAGATTAAAGCCATATTACGAAAACTTCCCTACGGAAAATGTGGACGTGATGTACTCCCTCTGGAGGAGTAGTAATTGGAATGCCAAGTCGGGCTGACGACTTTAAACCAAGTGCTAAATGGAAGCAACCCATAGGTTTTGTATCTTAAACCCTTTTATTTTTTATTTTTTTTTGTTTTTATATCATATTTGCATCCCCGTGTTTAATTTCATTGAGTCCTGAATCTATTTTAGAAGAGAATTATGACACATACCTTTTCGTTAGAAAAATTCAGATTGCACGTAGTTCAGTCCAGATACCATAACTGTCAGAATGTTTATTGAAACTGTGTGCACTTTTGACACTTTGTAGAAAACACGTAGATGAACAACTTTTGTGAAATGGAGTTTTTCCAAATTCCTTACAAATTTGCACAGTTTTTGCATTTTATCTTCTGCTACTTCAGAATTCAGAATTTTTGGTTTTACACATTGAGGACAATGTGAAGTTTAAGTGTGGGGGAGTATTTTGCATATAGATTTTTCACTTTTTTGCAATAAAAACTTCAACTTGTAGAGATTTTAGAGTCACTAGCATACTTCTAGCTATGTTTACATAGAGAATTCTGTCCGACATAAATGAACTTGGATGTGGTAGGGAACTACGTTGGATTTCTTGCTTGTTAGAGTGTTAAATAATGGATTTAATCATGCCGGTGATGCAAATTAGGAGCAGAGGGAATGCAATATTAGAGTTGCTAAGCAATCATTAGTGGAGACTACCTTTTTTTTAAATCAACAGAGGCACTGGACCAAATTTTCTTTGTAGCTGACTAAAGAGCTTTCTTTTGAGTATGTGTCACCGTACGTTAATTCCAGGTAGAATGGTGAGCTACCCAACCTCCCACCAATAGAAGTATTACTCTTTGATATCTTGAGTGCTAATTTTTTTAATCATGAGGGTGACGTCTATAGATGAAAACCACCTTCTTGTAGTTTGATTTGTAGTTAGCACCATTCTCTCTCTCGCCAACAACAAGTCCATAGAAACACCATCATCATCAACAAGGGAGCGACATAAAAATCTACAAGGGAAGTTGAAGACGTTTAAGGTTTACAAGCAACAATTCAAGGAAGAGCGAAATTTCATATTCAAGTAAAGCAACATATACAATGAGCAGATTTTTATATACATGTTGAAGACTTACATATAAGGAGCGAAATTCTATATCAAAGTTGAAGACTTATTCACAAGAGCGAAGAAAATCAAAAGATGAAAGTTATTGAAGTTTATGATACGAAGACAATACAAGTTGTGAAGAATTAAGTGGTAAAGTACTTCTTTCATGACCATGTTAATTTTAATTTCTTTATTATTTTTGTAGTTGCAATCTTTTTGTTTAAAAAAAAAAACAATAAAAAAACAAAAATAAAGACAAAAGAAAAAAAAATAAAAATAAAAATAAGAAGAAGAGAAAATACAAAAAGATTTGCATTTAGGTTGTTATTTGTTCAATAAGGCCATGGGGAAGAAAAATCTATAAGGAAGTTTCAAGTGACAAGGAAATTAAAGAGAAAGAGTTGCAAATTGTCAAAGTTCTACGAAGTTCAAGAGTTTATGATCAGAAGATGAAGACCGAAGATGAAGACAAGAAGATGAAGAAGACGAGCCGATCGAAAACGTTTCTATTGGATGCTGTGAGAGTGGTGCTTTCATCACTGCCGATTGGATGTGAAGGTGGTAAGTACTCCCATCCTTGCTATAATGGTTGATTTCCTTTCTTAGAGATCATCAGAAAAATATTTTTGTTTTCCACGATTTTGTGGAGTCTCCAGAAATAATTCGGAAGGTCTCCTTCCCACCATTGAACGTGTGTAGGATTTCTCTCTTCATTCCTACCTTCACACATGTGAGACCCATAAAAAAACCGTCTTATTGAGTGCAATTATCATAAAATCCTTTTAAGTGAGGCAGAAGTCGAGGCGAAATGCTTATTGATCGCTCTCAAACACGCGATCTCTCATTATGGTGTGGTTATTTCTCACTCAACATTAAGAATGAGAATATGTTCTTTGGTATTTCTAACTTCTTATTACTAGCATGTAGAAACTCTATGTCCTCATAGCTCTTTGGATGCTTGGGAAGCTGGAACGCTTTGAAGTTGGAGTAGGTTTTGTGGGTATGCCTCTCGTAAGCCCTCACAAGATTATAACTCGTCCACTAGGGATACGTAGGGGTTTAAAGGCTTGTTACACATGCTAAGTGCAACTGTATCCTCGACGACATAAAGTTGTTGTATTTTAGATAGTTTGCTCGAGGACTAGCAAAAGCCAAGTGTGGGGGAATTTGTTAAGTGCATATTTTGAATATATTTAGTGTCGAATCCATGCTAGTAATTTCTTATATCCTTGGAAATTATTGTATATTACTCTTGTTTTCTCTTATTTATGTTTTATTAGGTGAATCATCCAAAAGAAGTGAAATGGCACTTAATTGTGCAATAAAAGAAGTTAGCTACAAATAGAGAAGGGCCAAAGACCCAGTGCAACTCGTCCAAATGGAGGATTTCTAGTCATCATTTTGTGGACGACGAGAAGACGAAGTCAATGGCGAAAGAATGGAGTCATTCCGAGTTCGTATGAAGAAGTCATGAGCAAAACAAGAACTTGGAAGCATAAAAGGGCAAGTGTTATTGACACCCCAATTATACATTATGGGGTAGTCATTCTGTTAAGGGGCAATCAAGTTTCAAAGGAATTGCTCAAAGGAGTCATATCTTTTACTGGGGGGAAGCCAGAATTCAAATAATACTAAAGACACCCCTATTTCTGTTAGGGGATGCCACCTTCTTCCTCGACTTTAACAGAAAGAAAAGAACATCACCGGTTGATCGTGGTGATCAAGCTGGTGACAGTTTGGAGTGATTCTCGAATTCGAATGGTTCAATGGGCTGTTGTAGCAGTTATAAGAGATGGGTCGTGCTTGGAAATGGAGTTTAACAACTCAGTGTTGCATCTGCCATTGACTGATCGATAGAGAAGCAGTGGTGTTGTAGTTGATATAGGAGTTCCGAGAGAAGTCAGGGAAAGATGCAGAGAAGTGCTGGTGGTATGAGTTGAACTGCAGTCGGAATGAAGGCTGTTGGTGATGCTCAGCTGATGAACAACTCGGGTTTCAATTGAGTGATGGCATGCAGCGATGGTGGTTTGCAATGGAGATGCAGTCAAGCTCGGGAGATAATACAGAGAAGCATGAGTCCGGAGAAGAGAACCGAGGTAATGGAAACCAATGGTGTTGGCTGCTATGATTTGCCGATGAAGAAAATAGAGAAGAGAATGAACGGACGTTGTGGTGCTGAGATGGTCATCGGCGTTAGGAAAGGAGAAGAAGTGGAGACTTACAGACGAGAAGAACGGGAGCTATTGAGCATTGTCGGGATTTACGGTGACTGGTGGTTGATCGAGTAATGGTGTGATCATCAGTTCGAGTAAAAGCGAGAAGGCTGTGATGGAAGAGAACGATAATGGCAGTAGAACATGGAGAAAGTGTTGCTGCCAATGGTATCTGTTGGATGTTTGGGTGATAAAGATAGATGTTTATGGATGATTTTGATAATGGAGTAGTGGGAACCTCTTTGGTTCCTCTCACTCTCTCTCTAATTTCATTGAGTTGTAGAGATCACTCTTCTACTTAGTCTACAATAGACCTTACAACTTGTGGATATGCTACACCCACTACATAAATAAATATAAAGTTGACACTCCTATTACACTAGTGCACTAACATTACATTACTCAACAATCTCCTCCTTAATGTGATGTTCTTCTACTCCTAGTAGTTCACGGAAATGTTGAAATTTTCCTTTGGGAAGTGCCTTGGTGAGTATGTCTGCCAGTTGGTCTTCCGTCTTGCAATACTTGAGTTCTATCTCACCATCTTCAACCGCTTCTCGAATGAAATGGTACTTGAGTTTGATGTGCCTTGCTCTACAATGCTCAATCGAATTTTTGGACATAGCAATTGCCGATTTATTGTCACAAAAGATTACGGTGCTTTCTTCTTGCTTCTCTTGAATGTCTTCCATGATTCTTCTTAGCCATACAACATGAGATGTAGCTATTGATGCCGAAATGTACTCCGCTTCCGCCGTGGATTGAGCTACGGTTTCTTGCTTCTTCGATGCCCATGTGAATATACCCGAACCAAGAGAAAAAGCATAACCCGATATACTCTTCATGTCATCAATACACCCTCCCAAGTCGCTATCACAATAGCCAACTAATTTGACATCCAAATTTCTTGAATACATGATTCCAAAATTCATTGTTCCTTGTATGTACCTTAACAACCTCTTTGCCGCGCCAAGATGTAGATGACTAGGTGAACTCATGAACCTAGAAAGCATACTTGAAGCAAACATGATGTCGGGTCTTGTATGTGTAAGGTACAACAAGTTTCCAATAAGAACTCTATAGTAAGTCTCATCAACCTTTCTTCCTCCATCATCCTTCTTGAGTTTCTCATTCACTACAAGTGGTGTAGATGTGGGGTTACAACCAAGCATACCAAATTTCTTCAACACCTTTTCGGCATACTTGCTTTGAGAAATGAACACTCCATCTTCACTTTGATGAACTTCTATACCAAGGAAGTACTTGAGCAAACCCATGTCACTCATCTCATATTTCATCATCATTTCTCTCTTGAATTGCTCAATCATATGAGCATCATTACCCGTAAAGATAAGATCATCAACATACAAGGCAACGATGAGAATAGACGTACCTTTTGTCTTCACATATAATGTAGGCCCACTCTTGCTTTTGTTGAAGTTTTGCCTCTTGAAGTATCCATCTATCTCACTATACCAAGCTCTTGGTGCTTGCTTGAGACCATACAAAGATTTATTCAACTTGTATACTTTTTCTTCTTCTCCTTCCACCACAAAACCTTGTGGTTGTTCTACATAGACCTCTTCATGGAGTTCTCCATTCAAAAATGCCGATTTGACATCAAGTTGATAAAGTAACCAACCTTTTTGGGAAGCCATATCAATCACGGCTCTAATGGTGTCAAGACGAGCAACCGGTGCAAACGTTTCATTGTAGTCGATACCGGGTTGTTGTGAGTAGCCCTTTGCCACCAACCTTGCTTTGTATCTTTGAACCGTTCCATCCGCATTGTACTTCACCTTGTATATCCACTTCACACCAATAACTTCTTTGTCACTTGGCCTTGCTACCTTCTCCCATGTATCGTTCTTGTCAATGACAAAAACTTCTTCTTCCATAGCTTTTATCCAAACCGGTTCTTTTGATGCATCTTCAAAATTTTCCGGTTCAACCACACAATAGTTACATCTTTCATAGACTTCACTCAACCTTCGCAACTTCTTTGGTGCCGTGGTGATGTTGATGCACTAGTACTTGGAGACATACTTGGAGATGCTCCTTGTCTTGTATTTGGAGGTGTTTGAGGTAGTTCTTCCTCATCTTCTTCACCTTCTTCAACTTCATTTGTTGCTGAATTTTCTTGCTCTTCATCAACAATAATGGTTCTCTTCTCAATTTTACCTTCTTCCCAATTCCATGAAGCTCCTTCATCAAATAACACATCATGGCTTGTGATCATTGTGTTGTTCTTCAAGCTATACAACCTATAACCTTTTGATTAGAGGCTATAGCCAATGAATATACACTTCTCACTTGATTCATCAAGCTTTGTCCTCTTCACCTTTGGAATTTGAGAATAACACACACTACCAAAAACTTTGAGATGTCTTACCGATGGCTTTCTCCCACTCCATGCTTCAAAAGGAGTTTTATCCCATACGGCTTTTGTTGGACACCTATTCATCAAGTAGACGGCGGTGTTGACGGCTTCGGCCCAAAACACTTTAGTCATACCCTTGTCATGAAGCATGGACTTCGCCATCTCCATCACGGTTTGGTTCTTTCTCTCGGAAACACCATTTTGTTGAGGAGTATAACCCACGATTAGTTGCTTTTCTAAGCCTTCATCTTCACAAAATTTATCAAACTATTTGTTGTTGTACTCTTTTCCTCTATCACTTATCAAAACTTTGATGTAGTGACCACTTTGCTTTTCAACAAGGCTCTTGAACTTCTTGAAGATGCTAAAAACTTCGGACTTTTGTCTCATGAAGTACACCCAAGTCATACGACTTAAATCATCAATAAATAAGATAAAGTATATATTACCTCCATGAGTTGGTTTCTTCATTGGTCCACACACATCGGTATGTACCAAAGCAAGAAGTTCTTTTGCTCTCCATGCTACACCTTTTGGGAATGGTTGGCGATGTTGCTTCCCAAGTGCACAACCTTCACATACTCCATCTTTGTGGTTGATATGTTATGGAAGTCCTTGCACCATGTTCTTGTTGGAAAGCACCTTGAGACCATTGAAATTCAAATGCCCAAGTATTTTATGCCATAACCATGTTTCATCAATGGTTTCCATCCTCAATGCAACATTCTTCTCCTTTTCAAAGATAATTGGAAAGCTTCTATTTTTCTCCATCTTGATACTCTTCATGACTTGTCTCTTGTTGTTGTGTTTCTTGTCATAAATGGTGCAATATCCATCTTCAAAATGAACCGCATACCCAAGCTCCACAAGTTGCCCAACACTAAGCAAATTTTGTGCCAAATCCGGAACATATAACACATCTCTAATGTATTTTGCTCCATTGATAGTTTGCACGCAAATTGTACCTCTTCCGTTAGCTTTAACCATGTTTCCATCCCCCATCTTCACTAGAAAGTTTATGGATGTATCCATGTCAACAAACAAGCTCTTCACACCGGACATATGAGTTGTACAACCACTATCTACAAACCAAACTTCACTCTTGGAAGTCACCATGGCACTTTGACAAGCATAAAACAAATTTTGTTTTTCTTCTTTTTCTTCCGCTCTACCGGCTTGTTCTTCATCTTCTTTGTATCTACAATCTTTCTCCAAATGTCCATACTTTTTGCAATTGCGACATTGGGGCTTTCCTTTGTTCCAACAATTCTTCTCCAAATGACCATTCTTCTTGCAAAATTGCACCTTGGTACTTGAGAAGTATCACTTTTTGTGTAGTTGTTGGAGTTAGCTCCTCCTTTCTTCCATTTCCCCTTTCCTTTGAAGTTTGATGTTGATTCACCCTTGTACTCATTTTTATTTGTTGCTGAATTTTTTGAGTTCAAGTTTGATTGAAAAGCACTCTCAATTGACTTTTCGGAGTGTCTTGACAACCTTTGCTCATACACCTTCAAGGAAGCCCATAATTCTTGTGACTTCAATATAGAAAAATCCTTTGTTTCCTCCAAAACCGCCACAATGGGTTCAAATTTCTCCGGCAAACATATCAATATCTTCTCACAAATTCTTCTTTCTTCCATCTTCTCACCACACATCATCATATTATTAACAACTTCAACAACTATAGATGAAAACTCATTTAAACATTCATTCTCATTCATTTTAAGATTCTCAAAATCTCTTCTATATGAATGTAATTTTAATTCTCTTACCTTCTTATTACCTCCATACTCTTGTTGAAGGATATTCCAAGCTTCTTTAGCTATAGGAAAATGGATTAATCTTGGTATAATAGTGTCTCCAACTCCTTGTTGAATGTACATGGATGCTTTTGCATTCTTCTTTCTACTCTCCTTAAGTAAATCCTTTTGGGGTTGTTCTAGAGTTGATGTATCTTCAACTTCATCATACCCATTTTGTACAATCTCCCACACATCTTGTGACATGAACAAGGTCTTCATTTTGATGGCCCAAAATCATAATTTTCTCCATGAAAAAGTGGTATTGAAGGTTGTTGAATGTAGAAACTTGACTTACTATTACTTGCCATTGATTTGGTTGATGATTGATTGAAGAAATTGGGTTTTTCTTTTCTAGATCTAGATTTTGAAAACTTTAAATGTTGCTGATTTTTTTGATTTAATGGGTAGAAATTGATTTTTTTTTACTCACCAAGATCAAATCTAATAGATTTAAGCTCTAGATACCAATTGTTGGATGTTTGGGTGATAAAGATAGATGTTTATGGATGATTTTGATAATGGAGTAGTGGGAACCTCTTTGGTTCTTCTCACTCTCTCTCTAATTTCATTGAGTTGTAGAGATCACTCTTCTACTTGGTCTACAATAGACCTTACAACTTGTGGATATGCTACACCCACTACATAACTAAATATAAAGTTGACACTCCTATTACACTAGTGCACTAACATTACATTACTCAACAGTATCGCCATTAATGGCAGTGCATAGTAATGATTTCTGTGATCATGATGACATTGATGAGATGATGGCCTGGAAGCTGATTGAGTTGTGCTGTCAGTGATCAAATGAAGAGATTGAAGGAGGAACTCGAGGCTGTGATGGATTAATGATAGCAGCAGATGTTTATAACGCCGTGATGATCATGAATGATCGACGGAGTTGAGCTTTGGTCGCTCTTCTTTGCAAAGAATGCGAAGACGATGGAAAGAGTGGGTCCGATATGCCGAGAATGGAAGTAGTGGCCATTGGAAATGATGAGGAGCTCGAGTATGTAAGGAACAGAAGGTTCTTTGGCAGAGAGTTGCTTGAACTGGGTGATCACGACCGATGATGGAGTTGATCGGGATGGGTCACTTGGAGCTGTGATTACGATGGAGTTCAGTTCGAGATGAAAATAAAGATAATGGAGTTTAGAAATAATACAGGGAAAGAATTTTGCCGAGTAAAGTGGAGGCTGAGAAGGAAAAGAGACTGAAAACTTACATGAGAGTTTACGGCTGGGAAGTTTTAGCCGCAAAACGGTAGAAAAGAAAGAAAAAGAAGAAATTGACGTTTAGTCCCAAAGTTAGTGGGCTTTGGACCCTTTAGTCCACCCATCTCAAGCCTAGTACTCTCTGGTCCAAATTTATTAAATTTCAAACGAGTCGGTCCTTATTTGAACGATTTAGTCCAAAAGTTTATTTTTTGATGACAAAATTAACCCTCATGTAGAAACCTGGGATAACAGTGTGTTTCGAATTTGTTTCTTCATTGTCCTGTGACGATAGAGCTCCGCAACAAAAATGATTTAGGTTTTAGTCAATCATCACGTTTCAGATCGATTATTCATCAATTTTAATTGGTATATGAGATCTCAGTTAGATGATCGAATCTCTCCACAAAATCTACGAGATCTTAGGTAATTTCAGCCATTTTTTCCCAGTTTTTCTGAAATCTTTTGGGATTTTTTTGAGTCCAGCAGTAAATTTGTATTTGATGATTCTAAGAACTAAAGATTATGAAGACTCGTGATGATCCGATCAATTAAAAGATGAGATTAGAAAACTCGATCTTCCTATCTCTGTACTTTTACATTTTAATATTCTTAATTCCATCTCTTGATCTCTTTGTTTGTTTTAATTTTACTTAATTGTAATGTTGTTTTCGTTTAACTCAGTAAGTGGTTATTTAATATTTTGTTGTTGTTAGAGATAAATTGATTATTGACGCAATAATTTGTAGAGAAAAAATGTTGTGTATAAATTCTAAGATGGAATACATTGATAATTAGGTGATTAGTTGATTAGAAATCGACATCATAACACGTAGGATGTATGCATTATACTATTGTATTGTGGTTGTCATAGGACAATCTCCACCCATATGTATTAGATTGTTGAAACTAATCATCCATACTTTGTTTTACAACATTGATAATGAATCAAACTAGTATACAGTTTACAGTACATGTCCATGTTGGCATGATTACTTGTTTGAACGTGAGAGAGAAATATTATGGAGGTGCATAGTCTTTAACTCGTTTATGCTTTCTCTAATTAGATTCGTTGTGTTAGTCGTAATATTTTTGAAAATGTAATATAAGCATCAATTCTAACAAGTGGTTTTACAGTCGACTCGCATGAAATTTGTAAATGGGTATATATTTTTTCTATTCTAGTTAGTATGTCTGTACTTGCATATCCACATCAAAGTACACACATAAACGAACAACTTCAAATTTAATAGCATATACCGGGTTGGTCTGAAAACATCAACAACTCTCATATTAGCTACACCATTTCTCGGCCAACACTTAGTGAGATGGTTACTCATATTTGGATCCTAATATTAATTATCAATTTTTAATATCAAAATGTTCGAATCTAACTTCTGGGCATTTTACAGACATTTTGAGTGATCTACAGCTAAGAAGACATGGTGGTCACAACCTTAGATATTAATTCTAGCTTATTGTTGCCCCTTTTGAGTTATGTTGTTGATTTTTTCTTTATCTAATTGTGGTATATACCTTTTAGTTTCTTTCTCATTTGGTAAAACTTGTGTCTAGTTTATGTGCCATGTAGCATATATCAATATTTTAATAATTAGTTAAAATTATGCATCTTGACTGGTTCTGTTTTGTAGACCTATTACTATCTATTGTAAAGAATGCCTCTTGTTGCACGTCTCATGTTGATTAGTCATGTATGTATGTCATAATCATATAAGGGGCTTCATTTTGTTATTCCATTTCATGTCTATCTTTTAGCTGCAGTTAGTAGTCCTTCACCCTATTTGATATTTACGAGTTATACGCGGTGTATATAAAAGTGCACTTTCTTTTTGTTCTTGTTATAAGAGGTGTATATGCTTGTACACCATTTATATGACTTCTTGTATATCCACATGGACTATTTTTAGTTTTACATATGAAAAACTTGGCATTCCTCGTGATGAAATGGGTATCATAACGATCTTTATGACTTCTTGCAGATATATTACCTCGTGTTATCGTATGATTGCATTAATTAATTGGGATAAATAAGGGTAGATTCATTTATTCATTTCTCTTTTTTTTTTCTTATAGAAATGACCGAGAACAAAGGTCATGACTGCTCATCTGGATGGTGGGAATTCTTTTTTGGGTTCCACTATTCGAAGCCGAGACGCAAAACAAAACATTTAAAAGGTATTACTTAAGAATTTCCACCTTTGTATTTGTTTCTTTTATTTTGCATCCTGGTTATTCTATTTGTTTGTTGGTAAGTACATAATTATATAAAAGCAATCCAAATTCCTGCACCTTTAGTATTATCGCCTTCCTATTTTACTCAAATTAGAAGCTCTCAATGTGTGTTGCGATGTGTACATAGTTGTACACATGCTGAAGATTAATGTGTACATAATTATACACCTGTTTATTGGGTGCGATTTCTAGGTGCTGATCGGCAATTCAGGAATAAGCTTTGGTTAATATTTA
This sequence comes from Papaver armeniacum, assembly GCA_023531295.1. Lineage (NCBI taxonomy): Eukaryota > Viridiplantae > Streptophyta > Magnoliopsida > Ranunculales > Papaveraceae > Papaver > Papaver armeniacum. The sequence goes on along the minus strand of JAJJWW010002157.1, from coordinate 509,540 downwards.
ATCCTTCTACTGGTAATTATTACTCGTATACTTTTATTTTGATTTCCAAATTTCAATTTGGCATGCAAATTTGATAATGGTAGACTGGAATTTATATCAACAGGTGAAACACTATCGTTGGACCGTAATTCAAGATTTTTTATGAGGTCAGTACCAACTTGACTTTTGTTCTATTTAATCATTCACTTTGTCTTAGCTTTGGATAACTGAACTCGAGAACCTTTTATACATATATGGTGCAAAGAAATATTTTTCCACTAAACTCTCTATTTGCAACTCCCGTTGAGAAGTTTCATGTGAAATTACTTAGATTAACTGCTTGTTTAGGATATGCCCAATTTTGTGTTTTTTTCCTCTTTTTTTTTTTTTTTTTTTTTTTTTTGTTGTAGACTTTTTATGTGTAGACGATTCAAGTTGTATATGTGTATAAACTTCTGCATTTTGTTCCGTCTCATGAATATACGACATGTTTTGTGTATGTGATGTTAGATTTTCTAGATTTTGTACATGTGTACATGGTGTACACTACCGTCATGTCTCATTGATATATGACATGTTTTATTGGTATGAATGCTGGATTTTCATGATTGTTGTAGATGTGTACATGGTGGTACACTACCATGTGTACATATTTGTACACCTATAATATAAGTGTACATTGTCGTATGATGAGTGCCAAATAGTGCATATTTATACACCTTTTTATTGGCATTTTACTCATCTTTTGCGCTTAGAAATCAGATATTATCCCATATTCTGTGTTTTCTTTGTTTTCAAGAATAAATATTTGTATTAATTAATTTTGTGTTTTTAGGTACTAAATAAAGTCCGGAGAAACTGAAGAGCCAAAGAGCAGAAGAATTGGAGTCGAGCATCTATGGAGCAGATAGCCAAAGCCCGCGCGCGAATCAGTTGCAACCCAACAAGGAAGACATGGGCTAGAGCTACCCACGACCCGGATCCGAACCCGCTCATTCCGAGCCGTTGAGATCTCACCCAAATGCATCACACGGTCGCTCCTTCACTCACATATATTTCTCGATGCTCCGCTCAACACCAGATCTCTCTCGGTTCTCTCTCGACCGTTCGAGATCTCTCCCGCAAGATCCAACGCTCGCTCGGCCCGTCCCATCGTCCGTTGTTTGTGCACCGCCTCCAACGAAGACCCAACTCCTATACCCTAATCGACCACCTCATTCTCTTCTTTCACTCTCTCTTTCTTCTCTTCTCTCCGTCTCCATCGATGCAGAGAGAGCTCTGCTCCTCTCCTTCCCTTCCCCTGTCACAGCCACCTTCACCATCACCCTATCTCACCAACAACTCCATCAGAGCAGCCACCTACCGCAGCCCCTAGTTCTAGTTGTCTCTTGCAGAGTCTCTCTCATAATCCTAGAGGCTATGTAAGAGATAACTAAAGCTAGGGTTTCTCAACAACCATGCATGGCGTCTCTGAGGCGATTAGACAGAAGAGAACGCGGATTCAGAGTATGGGTTTGATGTATTTTCATTTAATTTTTATTTTAATTGAATTAGGGTTAGGTATTTTGGGAGAAACTTGGCATGTATAAATAGAAGATGTAGGAGATGATTTTAGTCACGCCTGGATTAGCCAGTGCAGTCATTTAGATTTAATTCCTGTTATTTTTCAGTTTTAATTTAGTTTGCTAGGGTTTCATGAAACCCTAATTCCATGTATGAATTCAACTCGGTTTGAGTTGTCTTGAGTGTTTAAATTTAAAGATAACTTCAATCTTAGCATCCAACACATTGCTCTCACAAAGTGTATGCCAATGCCATGGATACATTGTAGTTAGAATACCCCCGTGATGATGATGTCTGCACTCAACCCTTAGGCCCTAATACTAATTCCCTTGATCGGTTGTGCTTAATTAGACAACCAAGTGCTCCGGGTTAGTAACTTCAGCTGATATTGAAGGATCACAAGGTGAATCTCCTTAGCTAGGTGATGGAATTGACACACCTCACTTGTCTACCATAGGAACAAGAAAACTCAATCTAGTTGAACACATACTAGGAACCAAGTGGTGGAATGAAGACCCAAGCACCCTTTTGTCACTGTTTACCTTAGTTTAGGTTCACTTCACTACAAATCCGCCGTATTGGCACAAAATATATGTTGTCACTATGTTACTCATTTAGAATTCAGTTGAAGAAGCCATAGATCACTTAAGCACCCCTCGTCTCTGTGGATCGACCCGTACTTGCCGCGTCTCCGATAGACGCCGTGCACTTGCGGTTATCACAAGTAGGTCATAAATTAAACATACTTAGAGGCCTACCAAGAACTTGGTAGGCCTCGAAGTGTATGTAAATGATAGCCTACAGTGATAACCGCAAGTGCACGGCGTCTATCGGAGACGCGGCAAGTACGGGTCGATCCACAGAGACGAGGGGTGCTCTAAGGATGATCAAAAGCTTCCTAAACTGAATTCAAATGGTAATGTGTAGTCACAAGGTAACAACAGGTGGGTTTGGTTGCCGAAACGGCTAATTGAAGTGTAATGAACCTAAACTAAGGAATGAAACAGTGACAAAGGTATGCTTGGGTTATCAATTCCACCACTAAATTCCTAGTATGTGCTCAACTAGTTGAGTTCTTGTTCTTATACCAGACAAGTGAAGCTTGTCACTTCTATCACTTATCTAAGAGTTTCTCCATATAAAGCTTCAATTATCACCGAATAACTAACCTAGAGTACTCGGTTGTCTAATGAAGCACAACCTACCAAGAGAATCAGTATTAAACATAGAAACAAGAGCTGAACACACTCAACTCGAGATTAGCCTAACTACGATTGCATCCATGGCATTGGCATGCACTCGTGAGAGAAAAGGGGTGAGGTGTTAAAATTGAAGCTATTTATTAAAATTAAGCTCTCAAGAACATTCAACAAATTGAACTCAAAACAGAATTAGGGTTTCAATGAAACCCTAACAGACTAAATTAAAACATAATAAAAATAACAAAGAAATGTAAATTTAAACCTAATTGACTGCACTGGCTAATCCAGCGTGACTAAAATCATCTCCTACATCTTCTATTTATACATGCCAAGTTTCTCCCAAAATACCTAACCCTAATTCAATTAAAATAAAAATTAAATGAAAATACATCAAACCCATACTCTGAATCCGCGTTCTCTTCTGTCTAATCGCCTCAGAGACGCCATGCATGGTTGTTGAGAAACCCTAGCTTTAGTTATCTCTTACATAGCCTCTAAGATTATGAGAGAGACTCGCAAGAGACAACTAGAACTAGGGGCTGCGGTAGGTGGCTGCTCTGATGGAGTTGTTGGTGAGATAGGGTGATGGTGAAGGTGGCTGTGACAGGGGAAGGGAAGGAGAGGAGCAGAGCTCTCTCTGCAACTGATGGAGACGGGAGAGAAGAGAAGAAAGAGAGAGTGAAAGAAGAGAATGAGGTGGTCGATTAGGGTATAGGGAGTTGGGTCTTCGTTGTGAGGCAGGCACAACAACGGACGATGGGACGGGCCGAGCGAGCGTTGGATCTTGCGGGAGAGATCTGAACGGTCGAGGGAGAACTGAGAGAGATCTGGGTGTTGAGCGGAGCATCGAGAAATATATGTGAGTGAAGGAGGGACCGTGATGCATTTGGGTGAGATCTCAACGGCTCGGAATGAGCGGGTTCGGATCCGGTCGTGGGTAGCTCTAGCCCATGTCTTCCTTGTTGGGTTGCAACTGATTCGCGCGCGGCTTTGGCTATCTCGCTCCATAGATGCTCGACTCCAATTCTTCGCTCTTTGGCTCTTCGGCCTCCGACTTTATTTAGTACCTAAAAACACAAAATTAATTAATACAAATATTTATTCTTGAAAACAAAGAAAACACGTAATATGGGATAATATCTCGATTTCTAAGCGCAAAAGATGAGTAAAATGCCAATAAAAAGGTGTATAAATATGCACTATTTGGCACTCATCAAATACCCCAAACTCGAATTTTACTTGTCCTCAAGTGAAACAAAAGAAGAAATCCTAACTATACCCCATCGTCGCAGTCTCTCGAATGCATTTAGCGTATGCACTAAGCCTTTAAACCCCTAGGTGTCCCTAGTGGACGAGTTGTAGTCTCGTGAGGGTTTACCAGAGGTGTACCCACAAAACCTTCTCCAACTTCAGAGTGTAAAGAGTCTCAAGCATCCTAGAAGCTATGAGGACATAGAGTTTCGCATGCTAGTAACAGAAGTTAGAACTACCAAAGAACGCCTTCTCATCCTTAAGTGCTGAGCGAGAAGTAACCATACCATATGAAAGAATTCGGATTCGATTGTGATCATAAGTCTCAACTTCGCCTCACCATTAGGGTTTTATGATAATTGCACTCAAAAAGATCGCTTTTTTAGTCTCTCATGTGTGCGAGCGGGAATAAAGAGAGAAATCCCGCACACGTTGTAGGTAAGAAGGGTAACCTTCCGAAATAAAATCTGGAGACTCCACGAGAGTGTGGACAAAAAGAATCTTTTTCCGATGATCTCTAAGAAAGGAAATCAACCATTAGCAAGGGGTGGGAGTACTCACTCACTTCTCACCCGATCGGCAATTAATATCACTCTCTCATAAGAACCATAGAAACGTCTTCAATCTTCGGTCTTCGGTCTTCAAATGTTGATGACGAACTTCTAAACTTCACAAACTTGACAATTTTTAACTTTTCTACTCAAATTCCTTGTTGTTTGGATTTTTTTTTTCTTTTTAAATTCTTCTTTACCATGGTGGTAGCAAAAATAAACTACAATTTTATTTATTTTTTTTGATTTTTGATTTTTTTTTTTTTTTTTTTTTTTTTTTAAAAAAAGTGAAAATAAAAATACAAATAATGACACAACTAACTCCATGGACAAAGGACTTTATCACTCAATTTTTCCACAACTTGTATTGTCTTGATTTTATAAATTTTATTAATCCTCATCCTATTTTCTTTTCTTTTCTTTGTTGCACATAAACCTTGGACTATCTCAACTTTTCTTTCAATATTCTGATTCTGCTCCGGTTGCTGACGATGATGTGTTTCTATGGGTCTTGCTGATTGAGAGAGAGAATGATGCTAACTACAAATCGGTATTTAGAAGGAGTTTTCATCTTTAGACGTCACCCTCATGATTGACAAAAACTAGCACTCAAGAGATCAAAAGTAGTTCCGAAATGGTGCGAAGTTGGGTAGCTCACCATTCCTACCCTAATTTACGTAAGGTGACACACACTCTAACAGACTTTTCTAGAAAGTTGCAAAAATTGAAGGTTGGTGCCTCACTTGATGTAAAATGGGTAGTCTCCACTATGGGTGATCACAATTCTACTACCGAATATCTAAACAAAGACCTAATTCGCCCTCCGGTATGGTTAAATCCAACTTTAACGCTCTAATCAACTAAGAAACCCGATTGCGTTCTCCTAGACTTCCAATTTCTGTTGTTTCGGTCAGATTCTCTATGTAAGCATAGCTAGAAGCATGCTAGTGACTCTAAAATCTCTAAAAGTTGGAGGTTTTTATTTGCAAAAAGTTTGAATTTTTAGATTTTTTTTTTTTTTTTTTTTTTTTTTTGAAAATAAAAGGTAAAATAAAAGACTACAAACTCTAAATGCAAATGCACCCCCAAACCTAAATCAAACATTGTCCTCAATGTGTCTACATATAGAAAAAATTTAAACAGTCACATACCGAGAGAACTATGCTTAAAAGAGAAAAGGGAAGAGATTACCGGATGTCGGCAGGAGCAAGGTTGAGCTTCTTTAGTCAAGGCTAGAATCCAACATTCTCAACGGAGATCATATCGGATTAGCATAATATATGCGCAAGAAGACTCAACCGATGTAAGAAAAGAAAAATTTAACAAGTCCTACTGGATATATACAATGAAAATTCACCATAAACTAACAATCTAAAGAGTTGAGGATCAACCCAATAGAAAATATGTACACACATTAACAGCCTTACACAAATATAATATGAGAGTGCAAGTAAGACTGCAAATGTGAAGGAGTTTCCCCCAAACCTAAACTTGTGAACAGGTGTGCTTGTGAGAACAAAATCTTGCAATTTTAAAGGTACATCATGTAAAAGGTCTAACTCAAAATGAGTTTTGCTAATTACAAAGTGCATATACACATTCCAACTGTGGCTCCTTAAGAGTGTTATACTTTGATGCAAAATAGTCCAAGAGGACTTGGGAAGCACAAAGCTCTAGGCCTAAGTTAGGCATTTTTAGAAAAGTTGGTTTTGCAATGTTGTGACAAACTACACCTAGGTTTGGTGGAGGAGTTTCAATTTGTGACTCAGGAGAGAGGTTAGGTACATCTAGGTTGTTTTCATTTTTAAAATCATTTGTACCATCACACACTTTCCTAAAGTCAAAAGAGGGTAAATCATGTTCATTTTCACAGGACAAGTGCACAGTTCCACATCAATATCACATGCATGAATATCGGAAGAAGCATCATTCATAGGGTTCACGAAGGGACACTTAATGTCTCCGAACCTAAAGATTCTACTACATTTTCAAAATACACATGCTCTTCATATTCATCATCATCGTCATCATCATAGCAAGAATTCATCTCTCCATTCAAAATGGTAGTATTTTTAGTGTACTCATCTACCTCTAGATTAGGTTCATATTCAATGTTAGTTGCATGAGTAAGACTAGAAACACTATTTTCAATCCTATCACTTTGTAATTCAATCAGGTGAAGAATCATTTTGAGTTTTTCTATTGAAGGAGAGTCTTCACTAGTGGGTATGCAGTCCTCATATGGATATTCATTGTATGGTTGTGCATGAGGTTCACTAGAGAAGGGAATTTCAGACATGTTGCTATATGGATGGTCATGCATTGCATTCATTTCAAGCCTAGCATTTTGCTCTATGAGTGTTTCCATTATTGATTGCAAACTAGGAGTTGGGGGAGTATAAAATTGTTCATCTCCCCACTGTGGTGAATGATGCATGTGTGCATGGTCATAGTCACTTCTAGACAATTCGTACATTTGATTATCATGGCTTTCCCTAGACTGCCTAAAATCATGCAAAATATAACGATACTCAGCAGGTGGTCTAAGCCACCACATAAGGTGCAAGCATGCATTTCATATTGCCTAGGGGGATTAGATTTGACAGACTGCTCATGTAATTGCCTTTCTAAAGCAGAAACTTGAGCTTCTAATTGATCTAGAAGTGATGACTGGTTATGAGGAAAGTGTTCATTTTCAACCTTTGTGGTGGATGATGCATGTGCTCATAGTGATTAGGGTATGTGAGGTCAGGGCCCTGAGAAGGCGCATAAAATTCCCTAAAATCACTATGGTATGTGGGGGGTTCATCCTGTGAAGCGTGCCCGTAAGAAAGCTCTCTAAGGGATTTGTTTCCATCCCAGGATGCGGACCAAAATCCTGTCATGATTTAGTACTCAAATTGAACTCAAAATTTAGTTTGGTTTATGTGGGCTTTGGTTTATTGGGATTTGGTTTCAATGGGATTCATTTGGTTTTGTTGGGAGCTTTGGTTTATGTGGGAAGTCCACCCATTGATGCTAAACAGCCCAACGGATGGGGCTTAGTCTTTTGCATGATCCGGTGGAACCGTGGGCTCGATTAAAGCGACCCGAAGCACAGCCCAAAGAGATGGGTTCTAGCCTAGATGGTCCGGCCCAGTTGGCCACGACCCATTAGGCTGAAAAATGTATAGCCCAGTTGTTGGGCTTCAGTTATTAAGCTTAGTTTGTTTGCAGCCCAGGGTTGGATTGTGAGCAGCCCAGTAGCAGAGCCCAATAGTGTGGGTTCTAGCCCAGCAGTATGGCTTGGTGGTTGTGGGCTTCAGCTTATGAAGCTCAGCAGCTCAGTGAGTTAACTAGCCCAGCAAACTTGATTAAGCACGGCCAGACTGAACTTGTGTGGGCTTAAAGTTTTTAGTGCTAAGCCCGGAGTTGTTGTAGGCTCAATTTGGTTTATTTGCAGAGCCAGTTGTGGTAAGCCTAGTGGTTGTGCTTTTTGTTTATGGTGCGGCCAGTGAAGAACTTGGTTGATTTTAAATTCACAACAATTACAAGTTAACCAGCTAATGCACGGATGCACGGCTTAGCAAATGGGTGACAAACTCAACAGAGTTTCACAGATTCAAGGTCTGGCACAGGGTTGAGCATACATAAGGTCTAGCACAGAGTAAGGCTTGCAATCAGCACAGAGTAATGCTTGCAATCAACTGGCTCAGTTGAGTTTGTGGCATCAACTCACTCAGTTGATGTCACAGTCTGAGTTGATGTCAAACTCAGAGCTCAGGAGGTATCCAGTTTGTGGCTCAATTGTTCACACTTGGCTCAACAGGTCAAACTCAAAACTTGCAGCTACAGGGGCTAGCAAGGTGGCTCAGAGCATTGCAAGGTAATGAGCATACCAGTACACAGATTTCAGGTGTAAGCACTACCTAGAAAGAAAGCTAGGTTATCAGGTTGCAGTGCAGCTAACTTGGGTTTCCAAGTTATGACCCAACACTTGCAGCTTCAGGGGCTAGCAAGGTGGTTTCACACAGGCTCACACAAGGGTGCACAGGAGAGAAGATGGCTCACAGGGCTTAGGGTATCAACAAGTCACAGTGCAAATGGCTCACTAAGTCACAGTACAAGTCACAGTGCAAAGATTTCAGGGTGTGAGAAACGCCTAACACAGTTTTATCATGCAATCAAAGCTCAGTTTTCACTCAAGCTCACAGCTTCAGGGCACTGCAGCCAAGGACAGGGCAATGCAAGGCAAGTTTTCACAAAGACACACAAGGCACGGGGCGAGCTCGGGGTTATGCCGGGGTGATGTGCACGAGTTTTCAGTGGGGTTCCAAACATGCATTCAGGGTCTGCAAAAATGGTTTATGCTTAGGGCTCAAGCATGCATTCAGCTATGAAGGGGGCCACTCACCTGAATTCGATAAGTTGCAGGGGCTGCTCTGGCTATGCGCCTTGCTCTTGTCTTTCTTGGGTTGGCTTGCACAGCAACACAAGTACCACTACAAGTTCAGCTATCACAGAGAGTGATGCAGCTGAGTTGTTGTATTGCAATGTACACAAGCTGCCAGGTTATCAGCTAAATGAACCAAATGCTCTGAACAAAATTCAGTGTGACACACTGAATGAATAAAATGCAATGAGCACTGAGCACTGAATGAGGTAAAGTTATGAGCAAGTTTCAAAAGCAAGGGTGCTCAAACAGGGTAGTGATGCAGGATATACAATGACTAAGCTAAGTTACAATGATTAAGCCAAAAATTGCAATGATAGAATGCAATACAAGTTGCAAAAACTAAAAAAAAAAAAAAAAAAAGAAAAGTAAATGAAGCAAACATAGAAAACTTAACTATACTACACTAAATTATGCAGGGATAATGCACAAAAACAATGCTAATAACAATGCACAAGGAAGCAAAGTTAAACTAAATTATGCAGGGATACTACACTAACACAGGGCTAATGATGCAGGGATATATACAGGGTTGAGAATCAGTAAAGCTTAGCCGAAAATCACAGGGCACACGCCAAGTCCCCGGCAGCGGCGCCAAAAACTTGGTAGGCCTCGAAAGTGTATGTAAATTTGACCTACGTGTTATAATCCGCAAGTGCACGGCGTCTATCGGAGACGCGGCAAGTACGGGTCGATCCACAGAGATGAGGGGTGCTTACAATGATCTATGGCTACGCTTAACTGACTTCAAATGAGTAACAAAGTAACAGCAGATAGTTTTGTGCCGATACGGCTGATGTTGAAAGTCAAAGCAATGAAGGCAAATGAAAGCAATGACAAAGGTATGCTTGGGTTATCAATTCCACCACTAAATTCCTAGTATGTGCTCAACTAGTTGAGTTCTTGTTCTTATACCAGACAAGTGAAGCTTGTCACTTCTATCACTTATCTAAGAGTTTCTCCATATAAAGCTTCAATTATCAGCTGAATAACTAACCTAGAGTACTGGTTGTCTAATGAAGCACAACCAGTCAAGAGAATCAGTATTAAACATAGAAACAAGAGTTGAACACACTCAACTCAGTATTAGCCTAACTACAGTGCATCCATGGCATTGGCATGCACTGTGAGAGAAAAGGGGTGAGGTGTTAAAATTGAAGCTATTTATTAAAATTAAGCTCTCAAGAACATTCAACAAATTGAACTCAAAACAGAGAATTAGGGTTTCAATGAAACCCTAACCGACTAAATTAAAACATAATAAAAATAACAAAGAACAGAAATTTAAACCTAATTGACTGCACTGGCTAATCCAGGCGTGACTAAAATCATCTCCTACATCTTCTATTTATACATGCCAAGTTTCTCCCAAAATACCTAACCCTAATTCAATTAAAATAAAAATTAAATGAAATACATCAAACCCATACTCTGAATCCGCGTTCTCTTCTGTCTAATCGCCTCAGAGACGCCATGCATGGTTGTTGAGAAACCCTAGCTTTAGTTATCTCTTACATAGCCTCTAGGATTATGAGAGAGACTCTGCAAGAGACAACTAGAACTAGGGGCTGCGGTAGGTGGTCGCTCACGATGGAGTTGTTGGTGAGATAGGGTGATGGTGAAGGTGGCTGTGACAGGGGAAGGGAAGGAGAGGAGCAGAGCTCTCTCTGCAACTGATGGAGACGGGAGAGAAGAGAAGAAAGAGAGAGTGAAAGAAGAGAATGAGGTGGTCGATTAGGGTATAGGGAGTTGGGTCTTCGTTGTGAGGCAGGCACAGCAATGGACGATGGGACGGGCCGAGCGAGCGTTGGATCTTGCGGGAGAGATCTGAACGGTCGAGGGAGAACTGAGAGAGATCTGGTGTTGAGCGGAGCATCGAGAAATATATGTGAGTGAAGGAGCGACCGTGTGATGCATTTGGGTGAGATCTCAACGGCTCGGAATGAGCGGGTTCGGATCCGGGTCGTGGGTAGCTCTAGCCCATGTCTTCCTTGTTGGGTTGCAACTGATTCGCGCGCGGGCTTTGGCTATCTGCTCCATAGATGCTCGACTCCAATTCTTCTGCTCTTTGGCTCTTCAGTTTCTCCGGACTTTATTTAGTACCTAAAAACACAAAATTAATTAATACAAATATTTATTCTTGAAAACAAAGAAAACACAGAATATGGGATAATATCTGATTTCTAAGCGCAAAAGATGAGTAAAATGCCAATAAAAAGGTGTATAAATATGCACTATTTGGCACTCATCATCGTACACATATGACAGAAATTACATGTGTACATAGTATCCCATTTTAGGACTTTTAATCAAGTTTTAGTGAACAATATTTTTTCGTTTTTTGGATGTCGAATCAGTGACGCTATGATTCACGGAATGTTGGTTACGAAAGAAATATTAGGGCTGTGTGATTGCTCCAATACTGTCAATTGTATCAATACTTCTCTAGCAAACAACAATTCAAGCATTTTTCCACTATAACAACGTAGAGATTGTAGAATCAAGGCCAAGTGCAGCAGTAAGTTAAACTAAAATCCAAAGTCGTTGAGGAACTAGATCTAATTCACATAATATAAACACAGGCTTGCTAATGTATCAATCCATCCAAATAATCATATCTACTGTAGCCTTATAAATGTTGCTTCTATTTGACCACAGGAACTTCCATCAACGGATGCAACCCAAATTAGCAACAACTTCTCGATTCTCGGTCAGATATACAACATAAAAGATCATTCAACAAAAGCATTGGTAAGCATTTATTCAAAAGTCCATGCATATAAAAGTGCACCTTTTTTTGTGTGCTTGTTATACCGGGTGTATATGCTTGTACACCTTGCTCTTCTTCTTGCTCTTAGAGCTTCAATGGAGGAAGAGAGGGCAAGAAAGGACGCTGCTGCAAGGGTTGCAGAAGAAAAAGGAGGTGGACAAGTTTCAAGTTCACATGATACAACTATGACTGCAAAATGCTGGCATTATGTCTGATGGAGCTAATACAGGCGATTTGATGGCAGGTCTCATGCTTATTACTGGTTTTCCTTGGGTTGAATCTATGGTTAGAAACAGGATGCAATTTGTGATTGTACATGAATTAGAAGATGTGGTTTTCTGCAGTGAAGGAAAGATGTGTTTGGTTTGATTAGAGTTTATGCCTGCTCGAGTCTGAAAGAAGATGGTGTTACTGAGATTTCAAGGATGCTAGAACTGTTGATTTGATGAATATGAGATGGAGACAGTGCACTTACTTTGTGTGATTTAGAGTCTGCAGTGAGTAAGCTGATAAAGAAATGAAGAAGCACTGTGTATTGTTGTTGGCTGAGCAATTACATGGTATGGATGAGATGCAGCTGGTTATGAAGCAATTGCGGGTGATTCTATGTGAAATTTGGAAGAATGGGTTTGCTTCTATGTTGCAGTACTAGGAATGGTGCAGCTGAGTAACTGGTGTTATTGAGATGGTAGAACTCTGAAGTGGTGATCTGGTGAATAAATATGAAATGCCGATGGAATTGCAAAGATGAAATCTGAAATGTGTGATGTTGGTGGTAGTGAGGGGCAGGAATTTATGTTGTTGTTGGATGGGTAGTGTTGTTGTAGAGAAGTGCATCTAAGATTGGAAAGCTACAGAAACGGATAAAAAATTTGAGTTGAATGGTTGAGGTACTGTAGTTGTTTGCAGCAGCAGGGTCAAGAGTGGTTGAGCGTTGGAGCTGGTGTTGGTAATGAGTTTGGGTTGTAAACAGGTTGTATTTTTGTATATGTGTACATGTTTGTACACCAATGCAAACTAAATTTTTTTAAAAATGAGAATTATATAGTCATATGGGTACTCTTTTGTAGCTCTCGGAAAGAGCTTTCCAAATATATAAAGTTTGTGAATTTTGGAAAAATGATTCTAAAGATAAATTGATTTTAACTTTCTTAAATATTATTTAAAACTGCTGACATCATCATGAGTGACTTTGGACTAAATTGTAAACCAGAAAGGTTATTTGTGTACTTTCCATAAAAAAGGACTAATTTGTACCTAGTTGAATGGGTTAGGACTAACTAGTATATTTGGATGGGGTTTTGGACTAAACCGTATTTTTCCCAAAGAAAAATTGTGAGAAAAGTTCCAGGAGAGTTTGCGTCTGGAAAACCCAGCCGTGATAAAAGAAGAAGAAATTAGCCTGTCAGTTCCGTGGAACTAACAAGCCAAAAATATATGTGGGCTGAACTTCTGCCAGTTTTGAGCACGGCCCAATTAGCTGCTAGCAATCCCTTTACACGGCCAGACTTGGACGTGTGCTTTTTTTGAAGTTTTAGCGAGTTATGGCAATCGTTTTGCACGCGAATCGAGACATAGGCGCAACTGCAATTTGGGACCTATATATAAGAGACTCTTCTAATATTTTTAGAGATATCTTTTAATCTTTTATCAAGCTTTTGGGGAGGAGAACACAAGAGGAGAAACCTAGGGTTTTGGAGCTATTTTCATCACCGTAATTATTTCTCTTACTTTTATCATATGTATCTCATGGGTTTCACTAATCCCATGAGTAGATAAACTTCTTAGTGATTGGGGATGAATTCTAAGTTCTAATATATGATTTAATTTAGCATATAAATCTATTTTAACTCTTCACATGATTATTGTTTGTTTTTACAATAATTAATTTCATGTTTGATTGATAAAGTTTTTAGGTGGCCAACTGAACTAGTTTATTAGTTAACCTAATGCTAGTAGAGAATTAGGATATCCGTAATTGTTGAATAATTCTCTACACGAGTAGAAATTGTGAAACCTTACAAAGGGATTTTGTGGAGCAATCACAAGTAGAAACAACACTAGAAAGTGAACCTTGCGCTAAGAGTTCAACTACTAGGATTGACCTAAATTCACAAAATATAAAGCATTCGACCAAATTACACTTAGAGTGCACTACTTCTAGGTGGTTTATAGAATAGAATCTGTCATTCGAGCGCTTCGGTGTCCAGTGACTTAAGGAATTTTGAGGATAGCACTGCGCCAGGTGCTTTCCTACGGTTGCTAATAATATGTGAATGATAATGAATAGATGCATATGCTACTTTGATGACTATTTAGTAACGAATAAGGATTCCCTGATCATATTTCTCCCTATTGCTTGTAACTCAATTTTCAATTGCTTTATTTACTTTGTTTACAATCTAAAAACAAAACCCCCCCCAATTGTGACCTTTTTGACAATTAAACTCCCTGCTCTTCGTGGGAACGATCCTTGCTACTATTATATTACCAGTTAATTGTGTGGAAATAAGTGATTTAATTTGATTGCACTCACGACACACATCAAATTTTGGTGCCGCTGCCGGGGAGCAGTCGGTAGCTTTAGTTGTTTCTTTTAGTTTTATTTTGTTTTTAGTTTTAACTTTGTTTTCTAGATTTTTGTTTTAGGTACTTAATCTCTGGCATCTAAGGATTGGAATTACCAGAGGTGCGGAATTCAAACTTGCAAGGGAACGGTAATACAAGCACGTCCAAACTTACAACAAGTTACTTGTACATCAATAATGGTAGGCGGTACAAAAAATCCACCTCCACCTCCACCTCCGGAGAGGAAGACGTTGAGAGATTTAACATCCCCATGTTTGGAATCCCAACCACCGTGTATTACTCTAACTGACACAGTGTAACTTAATTCAAATCTTCTTCATTGGGTTCCAAAGTTCAAGGGACTATCGGGTGAAGATCCTAATCGACATCTGAAGCAGTTTCAGAATACAGTAAGAAGTATGAAAAAGAGCGATGATGATACAACTTTTCTACAAGCTTTTTCGTTTTCATTAACGGACCAAGCAGAATCATGGTTATATTATCTCCCTTCCAGAAGTATTACCACATGGACCGGAATGAAAAAGCTATTTTTAGAGAAGTATTTTCCTTCTTCTAAAGCTGCAGCTATTCGTAAGGAAATAAGTGGAATTGTGCAGATTACTGAAGAATCTTTGTACGACTATTGGGAGAGGTACAAGAGATTGTTGGCGAATTGCCCACACCATCAGATACCACAACAACTTATCATTACACACTTTTATGAGGGGTTACTACCGCATGAGAGGCACTTGATTGATGCGGCTAGCAGTGGTGCACTGGCTAATAAAACTATCGGGGAGGCTACTAGTTTGATTGAGAGCATGGCTGCAAATACGCAACAATTTTATACTAGAGATTCATTGGTAGTTAGAAGAGTTAGTGAGATGGGAGATTCTTCACACATGGAGCAACAAATGGGTAATGTGGAAAAGATGGCCCAACGGATAGCTTCTGCAGTTGTTCCTTCATATGAAGAGGATGCCGAGGTAAATGCTATATTTCCTAATCAGCGGCCAAGGTATGATCCATACTCTAATACTTATAATCTTGGTTAGAAAGATCACCCAAATTTCAGTTATGCGAACAAGCAACCTGCAGCTCCTAATCCATATGCGAGACAAGGTGGTTTTCAACAACAATTCCAACCACAACAAAAACCTCCAACTGAAGAATCTAAGATTGACATGTTGATCTCCATGTTTCAACAAAGTCAACAGAAGTCTGATCAAAATCAGTAGAAAACTGATAACGCTATTAGAGATTTACAAACTCAGATGGGGCAATTGGCGACAGATATGAATCAAATGAAAGCACAAGCTTCGACAAAGTTGCCATCACAACCTTTATGAACCCAAGAGAGCACGTTAATGCAGTAACTCTAAGAAGTGGGAGACAAACTGAAGAGCCACAACAACAAAAAGAGGTTAGTAACGACATCAAAAAGGAAGTAGAGGAGGAAACCGTCCCAAAGGAAAAGCCAACCTCAAACGGCCAACCTAAGGACATTGTTCCCACCTTTACCACACCACCTCCTTTCCCTAGTCGTTTTGCCAAATCAAAGAAGCAAGCTCAAGATAAGGAGATCATGGATATTTTCATCAAGATACAAATCAACATCCCATTTATTGAGGCCATCAAAACGGTACCCAGGTATGCTAAGGTTTTGAAGGATTTGTGCACAAGGAAGGATAGGTTGATTGCTAATGAAATTACTCGGGTGGGCGAAAGTGCAACGACTATCTTTGTTGAAGAAGATGCCTGCAAAGTGTGAAGATCCGGGTGGCTTCACAGTGCCAATTACTATTGGTAATCGACGATTCGAGCGTGCTTTGCTTGATTTGGGAGCATCCATAAGTGTTATGTCAGCAGATGTTTATGATTCTTTGAATCTTGGGCCTTTGAAAGAGGCAAAGGTTACTATTCAATTGGCAAACAAGTCCAATATATATCCTAAGGGAGTCGTGGAGGATGTGTTAGTTCAAGTGAATCAGTTAATCTTTCCGGTTGATTTCTACATCGTGGATATGCAAAATGGAGATAATTGTTCATCTACTTCGTTACTTCTTGGGAGAACGTTTATGAGAACTGCAAAGACGAAGATTGATGTGGATAATGGTACACTCACTATGGAATTTGATAAGGAGATCATTCACTTCAACATATTTGAGGCTATGCGTTATCCTAGTGATGTGCACTCCGCTTTCTCTATTGATGTTATTGATTCGTTAGCACAACAAATGTTTGATTTGAACAATGAAGATGAACTTGGAGTTGTGTTGCGAAATAACATTGATTTGGACGTCCATGGACAGCCGAATGTGGACGTCGAATTAGTCAAAGAGCTGGTGGAGATGTGTGGTGCTTTAACAACATTACAAGAAGCTCGAACGGGTAATATATCTTATATTTCTTTGCGTACGAGGAATGAATCCGTCCTTCAAGAAAATTTGGTCAATTTCCGCTTTCCCACGTTCGTAGAGCTAGAGGAAGCAGCCGCAAGAATCGCCGATTACATCGAGGAACCAAACTCGGACTACATCTGGCGAAACTAGGTCAACACCGTATCAACCGTGCCTAGAAATACTCGGGCAAATAATAATCGAGAGGGTTAGGGAGCACAGGCACTTCCACCGCCTTTGCCCTGTAACAAACATTACACCAAATTCTGGGATTAGAAACAGAACTGAGCCGTTACTAAAACGGGTTGTAACGGCTCTTGCCTGTTGCAAAAAAGGGGTGTTACATTTTTTTTGTAACGGCAATGGGCCGTTACGAATTTTGGTTGTAACGGCTCTAGTAAAATCTACCAGCCGTTACTAATGTGCCACGTGGTAACAGCTCAGAGCCGTTACGATTTTTTTTGTAACAACGCGGTCGTAACATCCTCAAGCCGTTACGAACTTTTTTGTAACAGCAAAATTTTTTTACTGCCGGTCAACATTGACTTGGTCAAAATTAGTCAATACTGACCAGTTTTGACCAGGTCAATATGACTGGCAGTTCATTTTCTGCAGGAAATATGCCGGAATTCCAAACTTACCTCCATACACTTATCATTTCATCTATCATCCACATTCAATCATCTCAACATTCATTCAATTCATATCAAATATTCAATCTATTCATATCAAAAAAGAACATAAATTTTTCTAAGTACAATTTTTTTTTGCTAAGTATCAAATTATGAAGGAATACATAGAAAGAACATTCAATCTATTCATATCAAAAAAGAACATAAATTTTTCTAAGTATAATTTTTTTTTTTGTTAAGTATCAAATTATGAAGGAATACATAGAAAGATCCCATGTTCAGTTCATTCTCAAATACTACATAGAAACTTACTCAAAACTTGCAGATACTTCATAAACACCAGTTGCCAAGCATTCTTCATCAATTTTTCCATAATCCATGGCTTTAGGTTCATACTACACCATACAAACCAAAAACATCTGTGAGGTCAGTATTATGTTAACAAAATGAAATTTTTTATACAAAGTTAATGCTCTCATGCTTAACAAGCTAACAACAATAAAAAAGAGTGAAAAGGGAAGTTTCAGAAAGAAAAAGTGTACCTGGCTAGAACCAACATCAATTATTGTATTAGCTCTAGCACTTCTTGCAATTGAAGTGATTACTGCAGCTAGAACTTCCACATGTTCAAGAAGGTCCCCTATATCACCATTTCTCACTTGCAAGAGAAGAAACATGGGGACAATAGCCAACTCAGAACACTTAGCACTACTGGCGTGGAATCAATTATGACCTAAATCCTAGCATAACATTACAAACTAAATGTGCAATTTATGATTAAAATACAGACCTTCTTCATGTTTTTTCTTCAAATTCATGCCTTGGCTAAGAACATTATTAATCGCAATAACGTCCAAGTCATGTAACACCTGCAAGAACTTAACCAGGTAAATTTATAGCATACACAATGATCAACACACTCAAATTAGATCATATAAGCTAATTGCAGTACAAGAATTTGGACATACCCTTTGTAAATCCGTTGTCTCCCTAGGAAAAACAAGAGATCTCAATGTCTGGACAAATTCCTTTAGCGAACAAGGCCAATAGTCCTAGTAATTGAATATAACATATCAATAAATCATGCCATTACAGATTGAAATATAAGGAACTAATTTTAACCATTATAAGTAAATTATCATAGCGAAAAATGGATTTCACAACCACAGAAGCAGTACATAGCCATTACCTCCATTTCTGAGATAAAATGGTATTTAATGCCTTTGTATGAGCGCCTGTGAAAAGTGAAAACATATGAATCCAATGCTTCATTTTATCTTCAACGAAAGGAGTGGGTGGGAAAATATCATCAGCAAGCACAAGTTCCATAATATGGGGCCTGAAAAAATCCATAAATATTATCACGCCCTAATAGAAGGGCTTTCAACAAGAGCTACAAAATTAAGGTGTTAATAACTATACCTGAACTCCTTGCAAACTTTGTCATAGCAGAGCATCAATATTCTACATGGAATCTGCTCAAAGTGGTCAACAAGTTCTTCATTGACACGCTCAGAACACTTTATACAGTAATTCCGATAAAGGTCCAACAACTTCCGCATGGTATTTTTCCTAACAGATACCTAACAAGAAGACGGATCACCGTATGATCAGCATCATATCATAAGTTAATAAAACTTCTCTTTCCACAAAACCTCACCTTCTTGTCTCGAAGACGATCAGTAACCTTCAATATCAGTTCAGATGATTCAGGTATACATTCCATATGGGACTTGAACAAATCACAAAGTGTGATCACGGATTGTGTTCTCACTTTATCCAAGAGTCTTCCTTTAATAATATCTGCGAAAGACACATGTCAACTACATACATGAAAGGATAAACTAACAAGATAGCATTTCACAAATCTATACTAAATGAACTGCTAAATAGCATACCTAGAACATTCACTGACTTGGCCAGGTTGGATAGGTAGCAAGCTGTAGCACATTGTAAGGCAATAACCCTAACTTCCACAGACTTGTCGAAGAATCTTCTGAAGAACTCCGAAAAGAGTTGTATGTAATCACATGTGATATCTCCTTTACATACAACAAAAAGATTTCCTAGTAATTTGACAGATTTAATCCGGACATCCACTTGTTCAGCTTAGAAATGAAATTAGTCATTAATCACCAATTGGTAACGCTACCAAAACATTTACTCTCTAAGAATATGGCTGATAAAAGATGCAAGAATAATCCATAATAATTGATGTCAAATGAAATGGAATATGACAAGGATACCTGTAATTCTTCTGTCAAGCTTGGAATGACAGCAAGGAACAACTGTTTGTCGCACTTGTAAACTTCAAATATAATTTCATGGTAAAAATCTTTGAGGTCACTCCCTTCTTCATCCCCGAGAAGCAAGATGACAAAAATCCATTGATGAGGGGCTCGAGCTTTATAGTGCATTGTTTAACAATATTTAAAGCAAGCTCATAAGAAGCACGGGAAGCGTCCTGCAAATAGAGAACTAAAATTACACAGAAGCTTGAGAACGAAAGAATTACACTTCTTAAAAAAGAATTAATTCCATATATAACATGAGTTTGGATGCTCATAAACTTGATCAGACGTGACAATCTACATTTCAATGAAAATGGATGCAAGGTAATTAACAAAAAAGTCTTTTCACAATCCGAAGTATTTGCCATAACAGTGAACATCTACACCAGAAACCATGCCCAACGAAAACGTGTTTCCAGTTTAACATCGGAATAAAATGCTCATAAATTTTTTGAATCAAAGACAAAAGAGGAAATACAAACTGCGATCCAACAAGATATTGATACCTCCTCGGCCTTTAGAAGATTCTGCAAAATCACGTCTAGCAGAGGTTGAGGAACCCTGTCGTCTAGGTCCTCTATGATAAGACTCATTATAGACAACATAGACCGCTTCAGGATCTCGTTGATGTTTTGCTTTACAAACATCATGGATAATACAATTGTTGAAGTATCTTTTTAATATCTTTATTAGGTTAAAGTATAAGAGCTTGTTAACTTACTAAATACTAAGAGCTGATATATCAAAATCGGAGCAGATTTAGACACTGGCAGAGAAAGAGCCATTTGTTACCACTTACACTAAAGCCAAGTTTCTAGAGTGAATGATAAGAATACATAAACTTGGCAACATTACCGCTGGAGACTTGACAACAAGACCCAAAACACCTCAACAGTGACACCACATTGACAACCACTTAATCCAAAATGCTGGACTGTTAGCAGACGGCTGCATGACAATGTGAATCACAATTGCATGTATCTAATAATATATATATGGAAAACATAACTCCAGCAGAACTCCATGTGTTTCAAACCAACACATTGGTGACATCTTAAAAACTCATCTTCTTTCCCCTACTTATTGACAACAAATAATCAATCTCATAAACAGAAAATCACAACAAAACAAGGTTGTAAATTGTAATTGTAAATCAAAATATAAATGAAAAAAGAGCTCACTTTGTTCTTCTGTGACATCTTTCTTCGCCCATCCTTAGTAACCCTTCCTGCAGAACAAGAAAAAGAATTTGGAAGGTGTTATTCTTCTGCTTCTTCTTGTACTTGTAATTCCACTAGCATAATTCTTCTTTTTTCTCTCCCCCCTCCACCCTGTATCTGAATCTTCTGAATCTGTTTTTTTTCCTAAGCCCTTAATCTCATAAATTCCGCCTTTCCCCTCATCTTCTCCGTATTAATTATACTGTTAAAATTCTCATTCTCCTCTTCCTCATCCTAAAAAATTTCATGTTTCAAACAGAGTTCCCAACTCTCAAAACCCTAAAATAAATTTTACAGAAATCCTAAATTCAATAGTTCGATTAAACAAAAATTAAACAACATAGATGTGACTATGCAATGAAAAATGGAAATGGGTTTAAAGAACTTATCGTTTTGAATCACCATGATCTTTATTTAAGCTCCTTTGATGGTGAAAAAAATTCAACTTCTCTGAAATTTATGTTCTTCCTTCAATAATATCTAATCATCTCCAAAATCACTTCATCTATTACTATTTCACTCGAAATTACTAACTTCAATACTTTCGAAAACCCATTAAAAAACCTAGATCTAGAACTCAAAGTTTACTGAACCGTGTTTCACGAAGAAAGGTATCAAATCTAATTGATTGTGAAAGAGATTTGGTTGTTTTTGACGTTGTTGTTGATGGTGGTGGTAGTACAGAGGCGATTGTTAATGGTTCTCTAGGGAACAAAAGAAGAAGAAGAAGAAGAATGAAGAAAGAAAGAGAGATAATGGAATTTTCATCTGCTTTCATTAGGGTATACCCATATCACGCATGTGAATCGCACACGCATGGGAGGAAACATCCTCTAGTATTTTTCAGTTTGGTTGGAAACATAATGGAACGCGTGTGAATGGCACACGTACAGGCTCCAGGTGTTACGACCCAGGTGTGACGAAGCGTGTGGCTGACACGCTTATAAAAAAATTCGCAACGGCTGGCCTTTCTTACAAAATTTTCTAAAATTAAATGTAGTGGCCTTTCTTACAAAATTTTCTAAAATTCAATGGATACGGTCTTGCTGTTATAATTTTTTTCCACCGCAGGATAATCCCATGATCGACTATTTGTAACGAGATTTCGTAATGGCCAGTTTATTAGGTGCAAGTTTGGAGCAAAAAGTCACGAATTTGTAGAGGACTGAAGACAATGCAAAGAACGAGTTACTAATCCGGGAATTTGGTGTAGTGAAAGAACAGATTGTAGGATTATTGGAACAATGGATAGCGAACACGGAAACTCAACTGCCTCCAACAAAGACGGATCCGAGCGTCATTGACACAAGCGATGATATATATTTCTATTTCCACCGCAGGATACAGCATCCCATGATCGACTACTTTAACCTTCGGAGAATGTTCTAGAAAAAATTGGAAATAGGCGAGATCGAGATGAATAACCCAGAAAGCAGTAAAACGGTCCAACACCAAGTCATGGTGCTTACTCATGACCCAAGCGGAGATGTCTGGAAGCCGTGGAATGATGACGAGGGAGAAGCATGCAAAGTTGAAATGGAAAACCCAACATTTGCAAACACAGACAGCGTAGCTAGCCAGTTCGCTAAAACGGTATTAGCCCAACAGTTCTTCGACTCGCTTGGCTTCAGCGAACATCAAATCAAAGAAGCGTCCAAGGCTATAGCGGCTATAGCAGCGGGGAGGCCTTGTGGTCTCCTTCCCAAGGAGGCAATCGTGTTCACGAATGAAGACATTTGCTATCCGGGGGAGCACCTCAGGCCTCTATACCTCACGGCGTACATCAACATGCAACCGCTGAAGAGAGCTTTCATCGATGGAGGCGCATCATTAAAACTGATCTCAATGCATATACTCGAAGTCCTAGGAGTACAATAGTCCGCAATCAGAATACGAACTATGATGGTAAAAGGGTTTGGAGGCCACGCTAAGACTGCAATTGGAATCATCAACCTGGTCATGAAGGGTGGCCCCATCCGAGTACCTACATCATTTTATGTATTAGAAGACGATACCACATTCCATGTGCTGCTAGGGCGAGGCTGGTTGCTTAATCACAAGGTAGTCGCATCAACATACCACCAATGCGTGAAAACTAACATCAGAGGCAAACATACCGAATCCCCGCCACGAGAAACCCTTTCGATCCAGAGGAAGCATACATGGAGGATGCAATTTTCTACGACAAGCCGAAAGAAGAAGACGAGGTGCCGGAAGTGCAACTTATCCCGCTACCAAAATAGGGAGAGGAAGGAAAATCGGAGCCAGTCAAGTCCGTGCTCAGTCCATCTAGAATGGTATTCCCGACAGAGAGGAAGAGGAAGCAATAGGAGCAACCCGATGTCCTCAAAATGCCATAAGTACATAATAACGGCTACGGAGTACGCGTCCAAATGGGTCGAAGCAATACCCCTCAAAGATTACGCTGGCGCTACAATAGTCGTATTCATCAAAGAGTATATCATCTATAGGTTCGGCGCGCCTATGATAATCGGAGCAGATAACGCAAAATCGTTCGTGAATAAGGACGTGGTCGACTTGCTCCGCCAGTACAACATAAGGCTCCACACGTCGACTCCCTACTACCCCAAAGAGAACGGGCAGGCGGAAGCAACAAATAAGACGCTCATGCGGATCCTCAGCAGAACAGTGCATGATTATCATAGAGAATGGCACGAACAGTTACCACTGGCGCTCTAGGCGTACGGGATTTCAAAGCGTAGTTCTCCACGGGAGCATCACCTTATTCACTAGTCTACGGAGAGGATGCGATCCTACCCGCGGAAATAGCGATCCCTTCTGCAAGAGTAGCACTGGCCAGCCACACCACACCACACCCGATGAAATAAGCCGCTTCGCCCATTTAGACATAATAGAGGAAAGGAGAATACGCGGAAAGATTCGCAAAAGCTTACAGGAAGCGCGCGGATAATTATTATAACCAGAGTGTGAAGGAAAGAACGTTCAAGGTGGATGAACTAGTTTTAAAGATCGCACCACATGTACAAAGAAACACCAGCGCGAGGAAGTTTGTTTCTGATTGGGAAGGCCCGTTCATGATAAGGAAAGTGGCAGAAAGCGGATACTATAAACTTAGGCGTATGAATGGAACCAAAGTTAAAATGCCTATCAATGGCAAGTGGTTGAAAAAAATTTACGCATGAGTCACACCATGTAAACGTCCGCTCTGAGCAATAAAAGTAAGTTAATGAAAATAGCATATCCACAAAAGGTCTCAGGACAGCCAATGGCGCCTGATTGACTGACAAGTTCACAAAAGGTCTCAGGACAGCCAATGGCGCCTGATTTACTGACAAATTCACAAAAGGTCTCAGGGCAGCCCAGGGCGCCCGATCGACTGACAAATTCACAAAAGGTCTCTGAGCATCCAAAGGCGCCCGATCGACCGACATTCACAAAAGGTCTCAGGGAAGCCCAGGGCGCCTGATTGACTGACAAATTCACAAAAGGTCTCAGGGCATCCAAAGGTGCCTGATCGACTGAAAAATTCACAAAAGGTCTCAGAGCAGCCAAGGGCGCCTGATTGACTGACGAATTCACAAAAGGTCTCGAGAGCGACAAAAGGCGCTGATTGGCCCGACAAAAGGTCTCAGAGTAGCCAAAGGCGCCTGATCGACCAACAAATCCACAAAAGGTCTCAGGGTAGCCAAGGGCGCCTGATTGACTGACATTCACAAAAGGCCTCAGAGCAGCCAAGAGCGTCTGATTGACTGACAAAAGGTCTCATAGCAGCCAAAGGCGCCTAATTGACTGACAAAAGGTCTCAAAATAGCCAAAGGCGCTTGATCGACTGACATTCACAAAAGGTCTCAGAGTAGCCAAGGGTGCCTGATTGACTGACAAATTCACAAAAGGTGTCAGGACAGCCAAAGGCGCCTGATTGACTGACAAGTTCACAAAAGGTCTCAGGACAACCAATGGCGCCTGATTGACTGACAAATTCACAAAAAGTCTCAGGGCAGCCAAAGGCGCCTGATCGTCTGACAAATTCAAAAAATGTCTCAGAGCAGCCAAAGGCGCATGATTGATCGACAAAAGGTCACAGAACATCCAAAGGCGCATGATCGACTGACATTCACAAAAGGTCTCAGAGCAGCCAAGGGCGCCTGATTGACTGATAAATTCACAAAAGGTCTCGGGGCATCCAAAGGCGCCTGATCGACTGACAAATTCACAAAAGGTCTCAGAGCAGCCAAATGCGCCTGATTGACTGACAAAAGGTCTCAGAACAGCCAAAGGCGCCTGATCGACTGGCATTCACAAAATGTATCAGAGCAGCCCAGGGCGCCTGATTGACTGACAAATTCACAAAAGGTCTCAGGGCAGCCAAAGGCGCCTGATCGACTGACAAATTCACAAAAGGTCTCAGCGCAGCCAAGGGTACCCGATTGACTGACTAATTCACAAAAGGTCTCAAAGCAGGCAAAGGCGCCTGATTGAGTGACAAAAGGTCTCAGAGTAGCCAAAGGCGCCTGATCGACTGACAAATCCACAAAAGGTCTCAGGGTAGCCAAGGGCACCTGACTGACTGACATTCACAAAAGGCCTCAGGACAGCCAAAGCGCCTGATAGGCCGACGAATTCACGAAGTATTGGGAAAGCCAAAAGCACATGACCGACTAATATCTACGGAAGGTATCAGGAAATCCAAGGGCGATTGATTAACTGACAAATACGAATAAAAGAGGAGGGAGTAGGCGCGTTTTACCAACGCCCTTTAAAAAAAAGAGAGGGGGAGTAAGCGTGTTTTACTATCGTCCTTCAAACAAACAAAAAAAGGGGGGAGTAGGCGCGTTTTACCAATGCTCACTCTACCCAACATCCTTAAAAAAAAAAAGAGGGGGAGTAGGCGCGTTTTACTAACGCTCACTTTACCCGACATCCTTCAAAAAAAAAGAGGGGGAGTAGGCGCGTTTTACTAACGCCCTTCAAACGAAAAAAAAAAGGGGGCGGAGTAGGCGCGTTTTACTAACGCCCACTCTACCCAACGCCCTTCAAAAAAAAGGGGGGAGAAAGAGTAGGTGTGAGACGGAGAAGAGGAGACAAACACGGCATAGGTATTTTACTCAAGTAAACACAAGAAAACAGTTCAGTTTAAATAAAAGGAGACAAACAACAGAACCCCTCCCTAAAACAAAAGGAACAAAGCTTAGTCAGCCATTAATGCCCGACAACGAGCAATAGCTGCATCTAAAGCTTTCACCATCAAGCGTCCATCATCACATTGCGCGGTGGCCAAACGAAGATCCTGATCAGCTTCGTTCACCAACTTGTGAATGTCCTGAATAACCTAGCCCTCAATCCCGGTTCCGCGAGCAAGCGAAAGAGTATCCTCATGCTCGTCATACTCCTTACGCACCTTATCCTGATGAATTAACCTGAGTGTCCACAACAAACCCGCTTCTTCCTTCAGTAGCAACAAACGCGCCAACTCATCCTCAAGATAGGGGTGAGGCACCAGCGTAGATGCAGCTGCTAAGGTCAGAGTATGCCCAAGAAGCGGTATGGCTGCCTGAATAGAAATCCACAAGATGGCGATCGAGACAACGCGATCTATAGTAGTTTGTCATCATCAAGGAATCCGCGAACAATTGATTAGCCGCGTCACGAGCAGCGGCAAAGAGCCTCGTCCGGTAGCGTATTGGATTTGATGGCACACGGCCAGACGATCCGGCTTGTTGAGCGGCTTGATACGCCTCGTACTGTACCCTAAAATTCGCGCGCTTGGCGTCTCTATTCACCTTTCTTTGTGTCCGAAGTTCCTCAATTTCGGCTCTCACAAGTAGAAGTCGCTTTAGCTCATCACGCACCTTATCCTGATGAATTAACCTGAGTGTCCACAACAAACGCGCATCTTCCTTCAGTAGCAACAAACGCGCCAACTCATCCTCAAGATAGGGGTGAGGCACCAACGTAGATGCAGCTGCTAAGGTCAGTGTATGCCCAAGAAGCGGTGTGGCTTCCTAACTAAAAATCCACAGATGGCAGTCAGAGACAACGCGATCTATAATAGCCGTCATCATCAAGGAATCCGCGAACAATTGATTAGCCGCGTCACAAGTAGTAGTAGCCTCATCCAGCGTGCCCTGGATTTATGATGGCACACGGCCGGACGATCCGGCTTGCTGAGCGGCTTGATACACCTCGTACTGTACCCTAAAATTCGCGCGTTTGGCGTCTCTATTCACCTTTCTTTGTGTCCGAAGTTCCTCAATTTCGGCTCTCACAAGTAGAAGTCGCTTCATCTCATCACGCTTGAACGTCGCCAAGACCAACATAGGAATAGGCGCCAAAGACAACACATACCCATGAAGAGAGTTAGCCATATTGGCAATTTGACGACCAAGAGAAAGAGAGGTAATGAAGTTGAAAGATATAAAAGAAATCGAACAAACAAGAACTGTATATAAAGAGGGAATAGCGTGGTTTACGATGGAATGCCCATTACGTTCCTTTATGCATGCTAAGATACGTGGCAGTGCACAGAAACATAGAAGGCAGTGGTTCCCAAACATATTTAGGGCACCCCTAAGAGGAGGGCCTCTGATATAAATACTGGGGACTTGAGGCCCAAGGTCAACTCAACAACACCCGTAAAACAAAAGATAAGAAAGGAATTAAACAAGAAGGAAAACCTAATAATAAGCAGCTAAAATGAAACGTACACCCGGAAAGAAAAGAGGAAAGAAAAAACAACAGTATTACGAAGGGTAAATAAACAAGAGAAAGCGTCCTCGAAACCGCACGCGACCTAGTCAAACAACAGAGCACGACAACGGGCAATGTCCATATCCACAGCTTCCGCCATGAGTCTACTCTCCTCACACTGGATGTTGGCTTGAGATAGCCCCCAATTGGCGTCACTCAGCAACTTATGAATGTCCCGGATGACCTTGCCCTTGGCCTTCGCTCCCTGAGCAAATATGAGGGTGATTTCGTGCTCGTCGTGGTCTCTACGAGCTTCATCCCGCCGAACTTGCCTAAGATTCCACAATATATCTATCTCCCCCCTCAGCACTAATAAGCGCGCGAGTTCATCCCTAGGATAAGAGGGGTTTACGAGCATAGAAGCAGCAGACAGGGACAAGGTGTGCCCAAGAAGACGCGGAGCCGCATGACCGGAGATATGTGGACGACAATCAGCAATGGCATACTCAATGGTTGCCTTCATCGTTGAGAATTCGGTAAGCAACGAGATAGCAGCGTGTTGGGCTGTAACATCATTGTCTAGAGCATGCTGAATGGCGTATATTAGGCGTCCGGCCCCTTCGACGGCTTGGCGCGCCTCATAACGCTACGAAAATTGAGCACGCATAAGGTCTCTGTTAGCCAGCCTGTGCTCACAAAGCGCTTCAATCTCAGTTTCTACTAACAATAAGCGCGTCAATTCTAATTTTTTGAACATAGAGACTTACACGGGAACTGGCGCTAGTGCTAGTATGTATCCATGAAGGGAGTGAGCCATCCGAGTGGGGTATCCTACGCATAAAAGAAGAAATGGAGTTGTAAATTTGAAAACTAATGACCGAATTAAAGGTCTGATGTTACTATATAAGGGAAGCATCACCATAAATGATGCGGTAGCCGCCCTGTTCCCGGCAACACGTGTCGCGTAAAGGTAAGAGAGTTTGACTATTGGGTCATCCGATCATTGACCCAATAGTCAAGGGACTAATGTTGATACATGAAAAATAACGCCCCTTAACGGTCCTGGGATACCCCCAAAGGGGTGACCGAGTCAAGTAGAAAACATGGGGACTTGGGGATTAGGCCCAAGTCCAAAATATCCATTGAGAGGAGAGGACAAATAAGGGATTGGTGAATAAGAAGGAGGTTATATTAAAGAATGGCATTAGGAGTAATTAAGGAAGGTTAGGACATGTGTCATGATGTCATAAAAACATGGGCTTTTGGGAAAGCCTATATAAAGGAGGACAAGGTACAATGGAAAGGCAACTCTCTCTCTTACCACATTTGGAATTGTGAGGTCATTTGGTGTGGCTAGGACGGGTAGAACCTAAACACGAATTCACACCTCAACAAACTAAATTCTTGAAGTTGGTATTTTAGGCTAGCAGTTGGTGAACCCGGTTCACGAACCATGGTCAACGGAGTTCGGTAATCTTGTAGAGTTGGTGAATCCGGTTCACGCACTGTTGCACCCTGACTCGTGAATAAGCCTTACAGTTCACGAACCGTTGTACCAACTGTCCCAGCAGATTTTAGTAGATGCTCAAAGACTTATTTTTTAAATATGTTTAGCACTGCTAGGACTCTTTCAAACACTTTTAAGACTTCATTGATCAATTAAACACTTATATGTGTGCATCATGGTTAAATTCTTAGGTGTTTAAATCAATAGCAAATTTCTTTTAGTTCTTTGGCATACTTGCCAAACCAAACAATCATTATACATGGTTCCAAAACCGGTCCCTAATGTATATTCTTCTATTGTATTTTCAAGACCTAAAAGCGTTTGCTTGATTCCCAAGTTAACTTAGCTTGAATCCTAAGCACCCCTGGTCTTTAGAAAAATTGAAATATGGATGCTCTTTCAACTGGGAAAATCAATCCTTGACACTTTGTGTCCTAGTTAATTCTATATTCGTCCTCTATAGACATAGGTTTCTTCTGTGAAACATAATTAGGTTTACGACTAAAAGACTTCGCTTTGAGGATTCGTGAAGGCTGGTCCGACTATCTTTACCTTGATAGTTCGTGTATCCTGATCTTGCTTTTCTGTTATTCGTAATGTCTTTCAGGCAAGATAGATAGTAACCGCAAAGTTCTCTTCGTCCCAGACTTTGTGATCCCTCAAGATAAACATTTGAGAACTGATCTTAATTAATCTTTTGAAGATTGTTCTTGAGAGGTGGTTAAGAATCTAGGCTGCTCTTCGGGAGTCGTAAGTTCCGGATTTGTGAGGTTTGCTAGCTTTGTCTATTGCAAACAGATTTTCTCACCTTGATCTTTAATATAAATGGAAATCAAATAGGCTTATCTGTTAGAGGCAGATTGATATCAAAAGTCTTCACTTTGGCTGAAGCAACTCTTAGGCTGTAAAGGACGTCATCTAAGGGAATCAATTGTGTAAAGCCTTGCGAGGTTCAAGAGACATAAAGAGCGCGATTGTAACTGAATCGCTTGGAGGGTGGATTCGGTCTCAACTACATTCTATACTCCTTTTCTTAAAGTACGACATTTTGTGGTATTTTTTTATTTATAAGATCCATATAATATGGAGAAAAAAAATTGATCGCGTGGCGCGCGAGAAAAAAATTAAACTAGCACCTTAATGGCCGCTAGATAACAAAGATGTGATGTCAGCAAACTATACGCTTAACTATAGTTATACACCATAAATCAAGTTTTTTCTTGCGAATCTTTCTGTTCCCGCAAGAAAATATATACTCCCTATGTTTCAAAATAATAGGCAGGTTTGTGTGTAAATTTACACACAAACCTGCCTATTATTTTGAAACGGAGGTAGTAAAAAAAATTCTTGAAAGTACCTATTATATCCTTGCAACTGCTGGCGCCAAAATCTCAACTATTATATCCTTATAACTGTGGATGGCGCAAAACAGAACATATCAAGTTGACGTATACCATGTGATTGGTGCTGATAGCTACGCCTTTTCCCATTGTGTTCTTGAGTTTCACATCAATACGAAAATGAAGTAAGATGGTGTTTAATGTTTGTAAATTTGTGTTGTTCCCTTAAAAAATGTTTAATAAGTTGGTATCATATTTGGTTACATCAATAATCGGTCTTCAAGTTTTTTTCCTTTTTTCATTTTAGTAATTCATTGATGCAATGCTGCACTACCAAGTACTTATCTCAATTGAAGCTCTTGTTTGTTTAGCAACCATACCAGCTCTCAAACAAGCAAACACCATCTTAATGAAACTTCAGAACCACATTTTTCTAACAAGAAATAAGATAATAATCATATGTCGATTGAATCTTCTAAAGTTCCGACATTAATTACCAAAAATATTATGAAGAAAAAATAAACAAAGAACACAACACAATCCATTTATTAGGTTTGATACAAACTCTTTAAACATTTTTTATTCCATTAATTCAATATGGATTATCTTTCTGCATTGACTGTAAGTATTCTAAAAGATGTTCAACATCGCCATTGCTTAAGATATTTCCACGCCTTCTTATCTGAATATGATTAATACAATCCATTTCGGTGATATTCAGGTTCTTACATTCTCCGAATTCGGTACTAAAGTATGAAAAAATATTTTTCTCATTTATACCGGCATAACGCATATTTTCAATTAGTCTTGCTTGAGAAGTTTGTATATGCCTACGTGATCTCAATATATGAACCTGAGATGGGCACGTAAGCTGGTGGTTGTGGTATTCCGCAAATTCTTCAATTAAATAATTGGTATTATCACTTTGCAGTTTAATGATCTTTTTTGCTTCACAACCTATTCTAGCGCACAAACGTGGTTTCAAAGGAGATCCCCTTGGATGCTTCTTATACATACCTGCATTTGAATATTCAAGTACTCTTCTTGAAATTATTTTATCTTTATGGTGAGTGCTTGAACCTTTACGTATACTAAATCCAACGGCTCTAGCGTACCGATTGTAATAGTCATATGCTTGTTGTTCTGAATCAAATTCTTTACCGATTTCCGGTACTCCATCATCATTTTTATCCTTTTATAAGTTTGTACTAATTAGAACATCATCTCCAATAAATGCATTATCATTGCCTTCCGAAAGATAACAACTTTCGATGAGAACCATGACCTGATTCATCAATGACATACAAATTATCATAATCTCCAAAAACAGTTAAACTCGTATATATTTTGTAGATAGTAAGTTACAAATTGGATTATTATTTTTCTCAAAACTTTGTCGTTAATGTCAAACCCACACAACAACAATAGAATCGACATCCATGATTACCATTTAAGTGGGTATACTCTATTAGATTCAATCCAATATAGATACGATCATATTTATATATATATATATATAATTAACAAAGTAACATCACAACATAATCCAAGTTGATATAGTAGGATAAGAAGAAAATTACCTGTACTTGGTCTATGGTGTTTTGAGAACTTTTATTTTTGTGATTTCGATTATATACCATGTAAGCTCTTCAACCGGAAAACTTAAGTTTTTTAGTTTTGATCCAAATCCGTTTGATAGAAGTAATATTATAGATTTCCAAAGAATAAAAGATATCTTCGATATTGATGCCCAAAAATAAAGGAGGATTAAGGACATAATAGGTGTTTGAAAAAAAAGTCAAATCCAGAGAGAGTCCATCTATGTGCACCCCAACTTAACCGGGGTGCACATTCCGTACCATCTTAATGGATAGCATCTTTAACGGTTTTTTGAAATCCCATTTATATTATTATTTGGAAATACAACAAATTTTTTCTCTATCCTCCTTTATTTTCTTGTTTCTTCTAGGTCTATTTTACCTTCATCTCTTCGGTGTTGTTGGTTCTCCTTACAGTGATTGAAATCGGTGAAAAAAAATCACAACCCATGTTTTTATTAGGATTTTAGAAAATCATATGCTTTTGGGTGAAGATTTTTGTTTTGTGTGAAATTTTATTGTGCAGTTAGAGTTGGTAGTACTGTTGGGACAATAGTTTGATTTAATCTTTGACTTTGCTCTGAGTAGTTTTGGATTTCATGAAATTAATGTTGTTTTCTTTTATATTTGCGGAGAATGTTAGCTTATGAAGAAAAGTTGAAGACTGGATTGTCATTAGA
This sequence comes from Papaver armeniacum, assembly GCA_023531295.1. Classification (NCBI taxonomy): domain Eukaryota; kingdom Viridiplantae; phylum Streptophyta; class Magnoliopsida; order Ranunculales; family Papaveraceae; genus Papaver; species Papaver armeniacum. The sequence goes on along the minus strand of JAJJWW010002157.1, from coordinate 476,888 downwards.
TCCAATACAAGTATTGATCGACAATCTTACGTCAATATTTTCCTTTGATTTTCTTTATTCACTCTTCTTGATAGACCAACATTGATATGTTTAATCCAAATACTGATATGAAGTATGATTTTCTGTACAAAACTCGAAATTTTGATTTCATATTCCCCCAATAAAATTATATTCTTTTATTATTGTTGTACTTATCTAATTGGAAAGATGAAATTTTTAAGGAGATGTTAGCAAAAGAAGATTACTGTTAAGGAGAAGCAGTAGGAGACGAAGAAAGAGAGAAGCAGTAGGAGTCTAGCAGATGAAAAAAGAGAGAGAAATATGATAGGAAATTGTGCTCTCATTAGAAAATAATTATTAGTAAAATTCAAAATCCCAATTAAATTCGATCGCGGAGGAATGTAAACCCCGGTTAAATGGGGGATGCACATGGATGCACTCCACGTAACATAACGATGATTAATCATATAGTTTGTTGACATCACATCTTTGTTATCTGACGGCTTTTAAGCTGCTAGTCCAATTTTGCTCATGGGATCTTATATGGTGGGGTTTCCAGTAGTTTTCACTTCTCCATATGGCATATTTTATAAAATTCCCGAAAAATAATTTAGTGTTTTGAATTGTGGGAGTAAATTCCGAAGGGTCTTAACAGCTTCCGTTAATACACCAGTTAAAAAAAAAAACTTCCGTTAATACAACGCTCTCAATCTTTTTGTTTTCTCTCTTAATCCTCTCCTTTCTATTTCTTTGTCAACTTTCTTCTCTCTCTCTTTCTTTCTTTCTTTCTTTCTAGTCTCTTCTTTGTCGAGGAAGTATGACCAGTTCTTCCGCTCCTTCTCGCAAGGTTTATCATCATCATCATCATCATCATGCCCTAATTATCTAGTTTTTGTTCCTAGATCTCTTTTTGTTGATTTTTTTTTTTTTTTTTTCATTTCAAATCTAATCTGTTTTTTTTTTTAACTATGTGCGTGAGTAATAGGCTGCTTTGAGTAAGATCGCTTCCAGTAGGCTTCAAAAAGAATTGGCAGAATGGCAACTTAATCCTCCATTTGGATTCACACATAATGTCTCCGATAATCTTCAAAGGTTGAATAACTAACAACAACATAGGGTTCATCTCTAATTTTGATTTTCTAGTTTTCTCTTTTTCATTATTATTATTGTTTTTGTTGTATAATTTTTAATGTTTTTATTTTTCATGAAATAGGTGGGTTATTGAAGTGAATGGAGCTGAAGGAACTTTATATACTGATGAAGTATACCAACTTCAAGTTGATTTTCCTGAGCATTACCCTATGGAAGCTCCGCAGGTGAACAAAAAAACAACTTCAATAATTGATTTTGTGTTTATGTTTAATAGGTTATTGTTTTACTTGATTGATGGTTTTCTTGTTCTTCTTTGGATTGGACAGGTTATTTTCTTAAATCCAGCTCCCCTACATCCACATATTTACAGCAATGGCCACATATGTTTAGGTAAAGTTTTCCTATTTACTTTCCATCTTAATTGTTTTAATTGCAATGTCAATGATTGAGGCATCCTCCCGAGCGAAAAATTATTCAAGGGAAATGTAAGACAATGGGGTTAGCTTTTGGTTTCTGCATCCGTTTTTAATATTGGACCTTCAATGTTGTAAAAGTAGAAAATTTTGCTATGAGTTCACTCACTGAATAAAACTCTTAAGTAACTACAACTGTATTAGGGTAGAGGTTGGTCCTTATTTGCATCTTCCTGCCAGAATGATGGTGTCATTGAAGTGCTTTTGTTCTAATTACTATTTGATAATATTTTCGTTGAATTATTTTCTTCTGGTGTCAAAACATTTGTTTGAAAACTGATTTGAGTTCTTGTCACCCAAGCTTCTTCGAGGTATTGCTGATTTTATATTTATGTGCAAAAGAGACATCATTCCAAATTTTGCGCTACATAACCAAGGATGAAAACAATACAGTAATACACCCTTACCCTCATACAGCAAGGATTAAAAGAAACACTAAATTTATGAGACAGCTAAGCAGAAAGAAAATCAAACAGTTCTTTCCATGGGCATGCTAGAAATTTATTGAAGTAGGGAGGCCTTGTTAACTTTTCCTGAAGGTCTATAGTATGACTCAAATACTCCCTCCGTTCTTTTTTAATAGGCTGGTTTTGTTTTTAGAGAAAATTTTAGTAAGATGGGTAAATGTAGTTTCAGTGTGTACATAAAAGAACTATGTTAGTCTGTGAGATTAGGTCGCCTGTGTTGCTCAAATGTTATTCACTATTTCACTTCTTCTCATGAGCATTGGCAGTATATAGATCACCTTATAGTTGAACAGGCAAATATGAGCCAGTACTTTTGAGAACCAGTCAACTGACAAGGAATTCGCAAGATTCTTGCAAAGAAGGAGAAAGCAAAGAGATACCTTAATTTCTTGGAAGTAAGGTTCAACTGATATGCTTTTAAACTGACACTTAAAACTCTATTTTCTCTGTGTAGATATCTTGTATGATTCATGGTCCCCAGCCATGACTGTTAGTTCCATCTGTATAAGTATTCTCTCCATGCTCTCAAGCTCACCTGCAAAGGTATAATTCTAATGATAGTATGTTTCTGAAAGCTTATGATCTTACTTTCTTTCTCTTTTTATTCTATGGCTCTTACTGGTTTGCTTGGATTTCGAATTTGTGCAGCAACGCCCTGCAGATAATGACCGCTATGTGAAGAACTGTAAGAATGGTAGATCTCCGAAGGAGACAAGGTGGTGGTTTCATGATGATAAAGTGTAAAACATAGAACAGGTTGAGTCAGTTGAAGAAGGTGGATATACTGCCTGCTTCTTAAAGGCAAGAATGAAAAAAGAAAACAAAAAATATAAAGTAAAAACACCAACCATCTCAGAGCCAGATTGCACAGTTGGGTTCTAGAGCAGAAGTTCTATAAAAACTGTTACAGATTTGAATTGCATCTGGCATTTGTAAAGAAGAGTTTTTGTTTGTGGCAATTATGTGCTGGGTGTGAACAAATGGCAGGGGTGGTGTTCAGGGTTGTTTAAGAGTTTGTCTAGATATTTGTGCACTTTAATTTGAGCTTTTTTCTTTAGTTTGGCAGTGAATGTTTCCTTTTCTAGTTGATGTAATTAATCCATCCCATCCTTCTTCTTTTAATTTTTACCGAGTCACCAATGGTAACAAAAGTATTGCGTAATGAGAGAGAGAGAGAGAGAGAGAGAGAGGACAATGGATGAATTTTGTACAAGCCTCTAGAGTTTGCCCAACAGTGGAGGAATTTTGTACAATCTTATGGGAACAAGGAAGAGCAAAGGAGGCCTTTACCAGATACGATAATATAACAGTGATTAAGAAAATGTTCCTCCCTACTTCGTAGCAGTCCTGATTTTCTCATAGCTCCTCCGGGAATAGAGATCATAGATTTTCTTCAGGTACCCCATCATCTCTGCTACTATGGATTACCGAGGAATAGAAATTTATGCGGACAATTTTGACAAGTCCGGATACAGGGCCAGGTAACAGACTTGTAACTATTGATCAAGTTAATCGCTCCACTACTCGTCAGCAGGTTACGGGACGCGTTTAATAGATAGTCAAAAATTTCATAAATTCAAGAGAAATTGGTTCTATTGCCCAGGAATACCTAAAATATGGTTTTAGAGGACATATAAACATTAGGAATGGGTGAAATGGGGGCTCAGATCTTTTGTCTCCAAAATTTCATGTCTCTCTGTTGTCCCCGTCACTTAGAGAGTTACACGTGTCTTTAAATTAAGTGGGAATGTTATATATGCCCCTAGTATCCATGGGCTTTGCACGAATACCCTTCAGGGGCAGTAATGCGATGGGATGAATATTCATTAACAATTTAAAGTCAGATTTAACCTCCATAACATTTAATATCTCCGAGCGTTATAGGTTTAGTTTCTTCTTTTTTTCGATTGAATTTTTGAGAGAGAAATTGTAAAGCAGAAACGAGGAGCAGATTTGAATCTCAATTTGAACATGCAATTTCAAATTGTTGAAGATTATTTGTTCTTCTTTCACTGAAATCATTTTTTTTCTGATTCTGTTGCTTCTTCTTCATCAGATTTATAAGCTGAATCAGAAAATGATTGTTCAGAATAATTGCTCTTCAACCAAAACCTAAAGTTGGTAGTTGTTCGACCATGATTTTTCAAGTTTTTTTATTCACAGGCACCAAAAACGTTAGATTTATTCGACTGAATTGCACATGAAGTTCCAAATCTTGAATTACTTGGTTCACATTGCCTTTTCGAACCCTAATTTTGGATTTAGATCGATAATAGATTCTGGTAATTGATGCTTTTGTTATTTTTCATCTGTATTGATTCATAGAAGAATAATTTGAGGGGTTTATTATATTTTTTATGATTTTGATTCAATAAATTTCAGAAAAATCAACTTTTAATCTTTGATAATTAATTTATATATGATTGTGTTTAAGTGTTTGATGGTAATGATTCAGTTGAGTTTGTGTTTACTGGTGTTGTAATGGTGTGATAGATGTTGTTGTTATGGTGGTGGTGGTGGCAAATGTAGTTGCAGCAATGGTAGTGGTGGTGGTTGTTGCAACACAAATGTTGGTGCTTGTTCTGATGGTGGTGGTGGATGTTGATTGTAGTGGAGGTGAGTAATTTTGTTTATTTGCTAATTTTTTCTTGAGGGGGTGGGGCAATTTTCATTGCTAATTGATGTGTTATGTGGGATACAAATCTCAAGTGGCATAAAAGGAACTAGGAAGTAAATTAGAACTTCATTAACATGATGAATTATGGATTTTTCTATAGTTAGTTATGCGATTGGAATTGATGCTTATGTTGATGGGTTTGATTTTGTTTATTTGGGTTGTTTCATGTGCACTTTTGAGATGACAATTCAAAAATATGTTGTTTGACGTAGCTTCATAGACTAGAATGTACTCGTGGTTTCTTTTTCTTCCTATGCCTTTTACTTTTAGCTAACAATATATTTTGGACGTAGTTTTTGTATAATTCACCTGCCTTTTTTACTTCGTTCACAGAGAAGAAGCTGTTGCTACACCAGTCCCAGTTGAGGCAGTAGCCCCAACTCTAGCCGAGCCCATGGACCATGACCGCACTTCAGCTAGCATTGAAGAAGTCACTTGCTCATTGATCACTGTTCCAAGTGCAAAAACTGTTGGAAAGTACAAACTGCCATCTTATCTTTTAAGTATTCATTGTGACAGTGTATTAAGGATCTTCTTCCTAGCAATGTTTAAATAGGGATGTAGTTGATAGCATCTTTCTTACCCTCGGGAGGGAAAGTAGACCCAAGTAGGTTGTAAAGATAATGTGCCACTTTGCTTGTCTTACCGGTAGACACCATAATATCTAACATATATGGAGTATCACCCTGTAGAGACCTCCACTAATTTGGTTTTAGCAAACATTGTGCTAAGGAAATTGGTTAGGCCATATTTAATCTAAGTTATTACCGATCTACTGCTCGAAATGAAACCTTGTGTTCTGCATAATTTTTTTTTTTGTTATGTTTGAAAAATTAGTGTGGATAATTTAATAATTCTAGCCGACTTCTGGTTAGTGCTGGTGTAATCTTGTTGTTTGGGATTTACTAGGAAAAAGCTTGATCCTAGTCTTGATATACGTGTACCCACTGTAATCTTGAACAAATCACAGTTCATGGACTTAGGTAAATTGTTTCTCTTCTTAGTCAATTTTCATTATGTATGTTTCATTTCGTTATCATGTTAGTACATAACAAACATCTACCAGTACGGGCAAGGTACTGTATATCTCTCTGGTGGTAGTCTTAGTAGTCTATCACACATTTAAAGACTACTTGGGCTAGTTGCCTCCAGATTGCTCAAGTTGACTCAGGATGATGATGTTGCCATAGGTTATATTTTTTTTGGCTTTGAATTTTTGAAATCAACCTCATCAAGTTGCTTCCATCTTTGGGAACAACTTGACCAAGTTGCTTCCACTGTTGGAAACAACTTGTGCTAGTTGATTCCTTTTTCTGGAGACAACTTGTATCTGTTGAGTTTCTGTTTTGTTTTTTGATTGTTTGAGTTTGTTTTGTCTGGTAAAAATGGTTGTTGCAGAGATTATTTTTTTTTTCCAAACAGGTTGCTTATTCTTTCATTTGTCATCTGCAGCTTGCTGGGGTAGTCATTTATTGAGTTTAAGAACCACTATTGTATTAGTTAGCTAGGACAGAAATGATTCCATCTTGAACTTAGTATATTGTATCTTTTTTGGTTCTGTTTTTTCCATAGCTTTAGTTGCTGCGATGTTCAATGTTCTTAAGGGATTTGTAGTAGCAGGAAATCATACACTACACCCCTCATAATAATTCACACAATCAAGTCATTTTAAGATGAACAATTATAGTTTTTATTGATTAAACTCACAAATGTTACAAGATGGAAAGGAAAATAAACTAAGGACTCTACTACCGCTCTAAACTTTCTCTCTCTTAATAACTTGCTCAACACTCGAAAAAGAACTCCCCCTCTCATAAGCCTATTCGGCTCTTTATATAGGATATTACATAGTGGATGGCAGCTAAGCTGTCCTTTATTTTCGGATCTGACTTGCGAATTCTCGCAAATGTACAAATGTGAAATCTCGCAACACTCCTAAATCTCGCTAAATCTTCACATCTTTCTCGTGTTCAGGTTGTCGTCATCCGTTGCGTCACTTTTATTACCCATCTGCGATATCTTCGCAATGTGTCGTTTATGGATTTCGCAAGAGTGTTGGTGTTGCGATATTCTGATCCTACATCTTGCCTCTTCTCATGTCTTTTCTGCGAAGGAGAGAATGTCATGAGAATCAATACTTTCAAAATGCCGCAGCTGTTCATTTTTTCATACTTTTCTGTTTTGACATGATTCTGTACTTTTACACAAAATTTATTACACGTATCTCTTCTTCCATCCATTTCTTGACATGTCTTTTTCAACCGTCATTTCTCAACCGTTCATGTATACTCTTCGCATTAAATGTGTTTGCCTTTTCGAGAATCCTTCTCTCTATATATATTTTTCTTACTCCTCTCTTCTTCTTTTTTACTCTCCTTCTTGTTTTCTCTGCAATTTCTCTTCTTCATCTCTTCGTAATTTCCGCTTCTGCTACTGTAAATCTTCTTCTTTTTACTTCTTTTGATCTTCAATCTTCTCTTCATTCCCATACTCTGAAAGATGCCTCCAGTTGGTCGTAGATATGAAAATCTTTTGGGAGAAGTTCATCAAGATTTGCAAGAGAAGGGTTTCATATTATCCATTATTGCCAATCAGGAATCTAAATCCATTCTCTCTGCCAAACTGTTTGCTGATCATCATTGTGATGATCAGAAAATCATAATTTCGCTAGGTCAGATTCTCGCTGGTCTTCCCATTCCTCTCTACAATCCTGATCTTCCCTTGTTTTATGAAATTCTTGCTCATGCGAAATTCTCGCGGGCCATCTACCAATTAAGCGGGGATTGTATCCGCTTAATGCTTGAGTTCGCCAACCGTGGTGCTGGTAAGGAATCTCTTTACCCCAATGAAGTCAGCGATCCTAAATTTACGGACTTAGAGATATTCGCTGAAAAGTATTCAGTAGAGAGTTTCTTCGAAAACTATGAAGTAATAAACATGAAGAACGATAGAACTCGCTGGGGTGCACGTTTGAAGAGAAGAGAAAATATTCCCAGCGACAAAATACTTATGCAGGATATCGATTGGCATTCTGGCAAGAATAATGTTCCTCGTCATTCCAAAGACGACAAATGGTGCGTCTTTCCACTACTTTTGAATGGACCTTATATCTCAGGTTCAAATGTTCTCCCTGCGAATCTCGCCAATTATCAGCCTTGGGTTTTTAATTGGCCTGAGAAATTAAAAGAGGTATGCTTCCTAAATTTCGCTCAATGTGTAATCTTCACTCCTTTTTATACCTACTAATCTTGCGAAATTTTCAGATTATCAAGTTGAGGAAGAGTTATAAAAGAAATGCTAAGGTGAGTACCCTAGCAGCACTCCGTTCGATCACGGATGAAGTAAGAAATACTTTTCTTTATTACTTTTAACAATATTGTTGCCTCTGTTTCTTATCTTCATTCGTGTGCGAAGGTTGGTGTTGAGGTTGTTGGAGAAGAAGAAAATCCTAAGGTTGCGAATACCAAAGGTAAAGGTAAAGGTTCTCTTCGCAGGGAGAAGTCTGCTGCCCCACCTTCTAAGAAACGAAAGATTCATTCCTCTTCTCCTTCAAATCCTCAATCCAGCGAAAGCTCTGATGAAGATAATGATGATGTTGATATTTCTCTCGCAAAGGAGAATCCTCCAACTGAATCTTCTATGGCACAACTGTCTAACATCTTCTCTGACTCCATGCAAGGAATTGGAGATGATCGTCTTTCTAGTACGTGCGAAGCTCTCGCGAGTATCTGTGATGCTCCTTTACTAGAGGGTGATGATTCTCTTCATGGGGTTTCCAGATCAGTGACTCCAAGCTTTCTAAATGCACTTGGTGTTTTACTACGTCTTTGTTCCCTTATTTCTTCATAATTTTAATTTCTTGGCTTTCCTTTATAGTCCGGGAGAGCTTCCTTCGCTGTTACCTCAGATCTTGAGAAAAGGCGCGGTATTCTCGAAAAGAAGAATCTTCACTTTCGCAAGAAAAATGAAGAATTGGAAGCTGAAGCTGTTCTTCTTCGCAAGAGAAATGAAGAGTTCGAAATTGAAGCTGCTATTCTTCGCGAGAAAAACAAGCAATTAGAAGTTGATTCTTCCACTCAGAAGAATAAGATTTCTAGTCTTCAAAGTGCCAACCAACAGCTTTATGGTATGAGACTTTTCTTTTTTCTTTTGGTTTATTCTCTCATTATCTTCCCTCATTTGATTTACCATTTTCGCATACGTTTATAACCTTTCTGATGAAGCCATTCTTCTTCACTCATTCCCCGATCCTATGGATAACAATGCCCTCCTTAATCATCTCAACGACTCTTTAAATAGTTTTTCAAATAACAAGATTAGATCTCTTCCTCTAAACGAACTTCAAACTGAATTTCGTCTCTTAGAAATTGATCATAGATCTAGTTTAGGCTTAGCCAACCAATTTAAACGTCTATATCTTAGTTCTAAAGAGAAAGTTAATACTTTAAGGGTTCGTTTATAGGAAGAGATTTTTTCTTTTGGTTTATTCTCTCATTATCTTCCCTCATTTGATTTACCATTTTCGATTTGAGTTTGAGTACATACGTTTATAACCTTTTATAACTCTATTGCTATTGATTATACGAGCAATTTGATGTAGAGAAGGATGATATATTCAATATGAGATTTGGCTTTCCACGGATTGAACCCAAGCAAGAGAGAATGAGCCTTTAGGTGTAAATTCATATTCGCATCTTTAGCCATTCTTCTTCACTCATTCCCGATCCTATGGATAACAATGCCCTCCTTAATCATCTCAACGACTCTTTAAATAGTTTTTCAAATAACAAATAACAAGATTAGATCTCTTCCTCTAAACGAACTTCAAAGGGAGAAAGAAGAATGTTTCCATGGCGTGAATTTCGTCTCTTAGAAATTGATCATAGATCTAGTTTAGGCTTAGCCAACCAATTTAAACGTCTTCAATATATTAGTTTTGTCTCATATCTTAGTTCTAAGAGAAAGTTAATACTTTAAGGAAGAAAATCGGTGATCTCATAGATGACAAAGATCGCATTGCTAGTCAAGGTGCTCAAGCATTAGCTTTGAAATTCCAAAATCTCTTCTTGAGGTTCAAATTGAGCAGGATGAATCCCTCAATTAAAATGCTATTCTTAGCGAAAGAGAAAATCAAGTTCGCTCCCTTCTTCTTTTAAACAATGACGATGAGTTTGCTTGGGCTGCGAAGGTTCTAGATGATGCCAGGAATAATTTAGGTGTTAACGTTAGTCTTCAAGCTGAGCATACGACCTTGATTAGGGATATGATTTTTGACGAAGAAGGTTGTTGATCATTCTTTTTTATTTAATTGTTTGTTTTTTTATGAAACTGTCATTAAATTGCTGATTCATTGTCATATGTTCGCCGAGGCTGAGGAGAGATTTCGCAAAAGAATTGAAGAGCTTGAATCTGAGAAAGAACAGCTCGCAAAGGACTTTTCTATTCGAAATGACAAATATTCCAAATTGAAGAAGCAACTACAAATTATTGTAGCGAATTTCAAGAATGATGATGTTATTTTTCGCAATCAGACTATTAAGATGGTCTGCGACGACAACAGCATTCCTCATTCTTCATACCCTTGCCTCCTTAACGAAATCCCTGAGAATGTACCTTCTTTGGATATCTCTGACAGTGACGCTAGTGAAGGAGAGGAATCTGATAAAGATGAAGAAATAGAAGAATCTGATGAAGATGAAGAAAGTGAAGGAGAAGAATCAATCAAGAAATAGTTCTGTCTTCTTCCTTCTCTTTTTGTAATATTTGTATATCCATTTTTTTTTTTAATTTTCTATTTTTGTAATCTTTTGCTGCGAGTTTCTTGGATCTTCAGATACTAGTTCTACCTTTGTTGTTCCTTTCTGCACATGTTAAAAGAACAATTCTTTTTTGCAATACAGTTAATCAATATATTATCAATCTTTCATTTTATGAGCGCGTAAATCTATCATATGAAGATAAATAACATGTTTTTATTCTATACATTCCCATACTTGCCTCTGTTATTTGCATTCAAATGATAGATTAAGCAAGTTACTTTTGAATAGTGATATGTATTCATGCCTCAATCTCGCAAATTCTTTGCCAAATTTTCATAAGTAAGGAAATCTTGGTTTCTTCCAAGATTTCCTTTTTTCTTTCTCTCTTATGTGGTCTTATTTTGCCTTCCTAGTTAAAGGTCTTACTGTGCCACCCCTTGTCATTGCGACAAAATCGCAGGACGTCGTTACATTTTCAGGTACTGACCCATTGATCTTGCCTTATTATTTCTTTAGTATTGTTGCCTCTGCAGGATATTTTTGTTGCGACAATATGACAGGCCTAAAAATTCTTGCGAATATAAAGCCCCATGACATTGTCGTCGTGCGACGAAATCGCGAGGCGTCCTTACATTTTCATGTACTGACCCATTGATCTCGTCTTATCTTTGTCTTTTGTATTGTTGCCTCTTCAGGATTGTCGCAAAAATATGACAAGCCTACATTTTCTTGCGAAAATGAATCCTCATGACATTTGCGTCTTAAGACACTTATCAGCTCCCTAATGGAGGGTGCCGCCCTTATCATCTCCCTGGTTGCCCCTTCAAGGAGGCGTACTTCTGTCATACAAGGCTAGCTCCCCCCATCCGGTCTTAACAACAACCACTTGTTTTCGCAGCCTCTTATCCCTTTTTCCTATAGGGCTTATGCTTACGAGACTGCACCCTAAGTGGAGTTTTCTTCGGGCCGAGTGCAGCATATGCCAAGACTTGCCAAGAATGGCCGAGACACTTCAAATGCCCCAGGCACTCTTGGCTCAACCGTGTGCCTCGGCGCCTTGGTCAAATGCTGACTCCTTAGAATAGACCCTCGGTCGTCCAATCTAAGTCATAAGTTTAGATTGAAAGTCCAAGGTACCTCTCCTGGACGGGCTTTATTGACCCCAACTCTCCATGACTCAGGTTCCAGGGGCGGTGTAACCTTTTCCCTGAGCCATGCAATAGGTACCCCCTTCTATGACGCACTTTAGGTCTTACATTTGCCTCTTGCGAAATTTTGATTTCGCGAACTAGGGTGTACGCCATAGTTGGTTCGCCTCTGTCTGATTAATTTGTTGATTCTTTTTCATATAAATTCTTTTGTAATTTCGCAATCGCATCTTTATATTTCATAAAGTATATTTTCTTCTTCTGCATATCAACTTCCTTTCGCAACCTCATCTCTGCTATTCATAATCATGAATTTTTTTTTTGTTTTTTTTTTTTTGTTTAAGATGAAACCCATCATACATTTTCCTTTCACCTCCCAATTTCTTCTTCGGCAGTCAACAAGTACATTCACTCTTTAAGTCTCTTATTTCTGCTACTTCATGCCTCTGCATTTTTGATTTTCTTTGTCATTTTCTTATTTGTTGCGAAGCCTTCGCCACTTCTTATTTTCATCATATATTGGTTTCGCAGCATTTCCTCCTCTCTCTGTTCTACTACATCTACCATCAATCTTTCACCTTTTTGTTTTTCTTTGATGTTGTGTTTCCAATTCTTTTTCTTCGTAGCTCTTTCTTCGCAAGATTCTATATCAATCTCATAACACTTCTTTACTTCAACCCAATCTCCTTTTATTATGCCAACACCAGTGGGATGAGAGAATTTGATACATTGATGGAAAGTCGATGCCACACCTAAAATCTCATGTAACCAAGGTCGCACAATCAATGCGTTATAGGGTGATTCTACATCAACTACGCAGAATAAAATTTCAGAGGACAGTCCTTTCAGTGGAATTCTCATATGAACTTCTCCTTTAGGCTTATTTGCAATACCGTTAAAACCATAGATTTTATAAGTTGAAGGTATCAGATCTTCATCCTTCCTTCTCATGGTTTTGTAAGTATGATAAAAAAGGATATTCACAAAACTTCCAGTATCAATTAAAATTCTGTTGATTGCCCATGAATTCTCGGCTTCATCATCTTCATCCTCACCAGGTGTTGGGTTAATCTCCAATCTTACCACTAATGGGTTGTCGTGCAGTTCTCCACCCTCAGGTACTTCTTCTGCAGTAAAAGAGATAGTCTGCTTTTGCCATTCCTTCAGTGGCGATGTCTTCGCAATATTCATTATTTCTTTATTATCAGCATCTCTTGCGAAAAACTCTACTGAGAATGTTATCATGGAAATCTTCAATTGTCCTGTACGAATGTACGATAGAGTTACAATAAAGATTCTTTGCCTTTGCTCCAACTTCTATGACAAATGTTTCCCCTCCTTTTGTTGCATTTACTCTGCGAATATCTGGCGGTGGTGGTAATGATTGATTTTTTAGAAAATGATCTAGTTTCCCTTGGTCTATCATTCTGAGGATAATTCTTTTTATGTTTCTGCAATCATTTGTTGAGTGTCCATGAAAATGGTGATAAGAACAAAATTCATGACTTCTATCGCTCGGAGGTGGTTCACTTCCCATGTTCCATGGCGCGGGTATGTTTTCCATTAAGATTATAGCTTCCCATATTTTCTCCACACTAGCATTCAATGGCGGCATCTTAATTTCTTCCCATATTATCCTATGATTTCGCTGCCTTCTGTGATAATTTTGTCTCTGACCTCCATAAGTTTCTTGTGGCTGATCAAGTCTTTGAATTTTGTTATTTCCACCACGGCTATAGAAATCTCTTTCTGTCTCAAATTCTTCTTGATCACGACTCCCCATAGCTACTAACTTCTGCTGACCATTACCCGTTATCCTCTCTTGTTGCCCTTGCGAGGTGCTCGCCACGGTATTTATCAATTTAGGTAATAAGCTTGCATTCGCTGTTTTTGAACTTGTGTTCGCAACTGGGTATGATTCCATCTCATTTTGCTTTTCCTCAAGAGCAATGTATTCCTCCTGTAATTCTCGAACTCAGTCATCGTGATTGTGTTCTTGATTCTGAAAATTTGAATGTATAGCAAGTTGGTTGCGAACATAGCATTAATGAATGATAGAATGAGATATCTTTCATCCACACGACCAGCCATATCACTACACATTGTCTTCCACCTCACGGTTAAATGCTTCAAACTTTCGCCAACCCTTTGTTTTAACCCAAACACATCTTCAATGCCATGTCGCGAGGAGTTGTTACTTATATACGCCCCTAAAAATATAGCCTGCAAATGGTTGAAAGATGTTATGGTATTCTTTGGTAAACCTTCAAACCATTTCAATGCTTCTCCTGTTAAACTTGATGCAAAGTATTTGCACAATATAGCATCATGGTTCTCCCATTGTAGCATACATCTTACATAAGCTTTGATGTGTTGAACGACACAAGTTGTTCCGTCGAAAATGCTAGTTAGCGCTGGAAGATTGCACTTGGGTGGTATTCCTCCTAATTGTACTTCTCGTGTAAATGGAGTCTTCGCAGCTTCTTCTATGGCTTCATCCAATTGTCTCTTGCCTCCTTCCTTTATATTGTTTAACATTCCTCTCATCTCCGCCAACTCTCTTAAAATTTGCTCATTTACACCAGAATTTGGACCCATGGGTCTTTTTAACGTTGTTTCCCTTCTTCTGCGTTCCTCTCTACCTTGATTTTCTCGTTCATCATTTTCCTCTTGTCTTTCCCTGCGATCTTCTCTTTCTTCCCTTTCATGAATTCGCGCACCGTTATATATCTCATTTTCTCTTCTTCGTTGCCTTTCAGCTCTCTTTTGTACTCTATCATATTCTTCATTGATATTATCACTGTTGCGATTTTGTAAACGCCTTCTTTCTCGATTATCATGATTGTTCTGGCGAACTGCCTCTAGGAGCTCTTTTTCCTCCATTTCTGCTCTCAGCCTCTCCCTTTCGTAAGCTAGACGCGCTTGTTCAGCATAATGTCTCTCTATTTCTTCTTCAATTGTTCGATGATTCCTTTGAATATCTCTTCCTTGTAATATTCTCCTTCCTTCTTCCCGATTTTCTTCACCATCTCGATTATTTTGCTCTTGAGGTTGTTCATTCCCCTGATTTCTATCATTTTGTCCATTCTGGAAAATTTCAGCACGTTGGATATATCGATCTTCCATTATTTCTCTTCTTTCACGACGTTCTTCACCTGGATTTTGTACTTCTTCTCGAGTTTCTTCATTAGCATTTCCTACAGGTAGATTTCGTCTTATTTCTTCTCGACCTGATTTTGAACTTGACCCTGTAGTGCTTCTTGACCTTCTATTTTGTAATCTCATGTTTTCCATCCTCAACTCATGATTTTGCCTTGTCAAATTTGCACGCTCTTCTGCTTCTAATCGCCTTTCTTCATATATTGTTTGTCTTAATGTCTCTAATGCTGCAATCTCTTCATTTCCATGAATTATTCCTCCAATTAATTCTTGATCTCTCTCTTCTTGTCCATTGCCTCCTAATTGCTGCTCTTCTCACATTTCATCTACAGAATCTGATCGCCAAGTATGTACACTCACTCTGTCATAATCCACAGTTCTATTTTGTATTGGTGTACGTTGAATTGGCGGTTGAACTTGATTTTCTCCATTGTTCCTTGTGTTCATTCTTGAAGATTCCCCCATTTCATCTCTCCCTTCTCCAGCAAGTCTCCTACTCCTCCTAACAGTTGTTGGTTGTTTTGATGCACGTCTTCTTCTAGCCATTTTTCAATCTTAGTGAATTGTTGAAAATTATATGAAATTCCTTTCCTATTACCCCAAATTCTTTCAAATCACAATATCAATCTTCAATCAGTCCCTGTTTCTAGCGCCATATGTAGTAGCAGGAAATCCCACACTACACCCCTCATAAGAATTCACACAATCAAGTCATTTTATGATGAACAATTATAGTTTTTATTGATTAAACTCACAAATGTTAAAAAATGGAAAGGAAAATAAACTAAGGACTCTACTACCGCTCTAAACTTTCTCTCTCTTAATAACTTGCTCAACACTCGAAAAAGATCTCCCCCTCTCATAAGCCTATTCGGCTCTTTATATAGGGTATTACATAGTGGATGGCAGCTAAGCTGTCCTTTATTTTCGGATCTGACTTGCGAATTCTCGCAAATGTACAAATGTGAAATCTCGCAACACTCCTAAATCTCGCTAAATCTTCACATCTTTCTCGTGTTCAGGCTGTCGTCGTCCGTTGCGTCACTTTTATTACCCATCTGCGATATCTTCGCAATGTGTCGTTTATGGATTTCGCAAGAGTGTTGGTATTGCGATATTCTGATCCTATAGGATTAATAACTTCTATATACCGTATTGATGTTTTTACATTCCAAAACATGGTCGAGACTTGTTTTTTTATTTAAATGTTAAGTTGATTCCATTTTTTTAGACAACTTCTCCTAGATGGTCCCAAATTTGGAGGCAACTTGAGCTAGTTGGCTCCATTTGTTTGAGGATCTTGTTCCTGTATATATTTTCTTGGAGCCAACTTGTGCTAGTTGCTTCCACTTTTGGAGCCAACCTGTGCTAGTTGCTCCACTTTTTTTGGGGTGGTTTTACTTTAGAAAGATAGTGAACTTTCTTTTTGTAAATATGAAGTTGAACTTTTAACTTGTCGCATTAATTTATAAATAAACTGTGACCCTGACCTTTGGTTATATTTTTTGGTTATTTATACATGTCAAATTATCCTAAGAGTAGTTACGACTTGCGACGAATCTGTGGTGCAATGGTAGCACGACTGACATGGTGTCAGAAGATGTGTGTTCGACTCACGCCAGGTTCACTCATTTGTGTATGTTTTTATTCTTTTTTTGGAGACAACCTGTGCTAGTTGCCTTCATATTTGGAGACAACTTATGCTAGTTGCCTCCAGATTTGGAGACAACTTTGGCTAGTTGCTTTGGTTATGCTTCGATTATGCTTCAAATCAATTGTGTCACTGCCAAAATTTAACTAGAGCCATCTTTCTTAATAGTATTTTTGATTTGGATTCATTCTATTTTTGATCTCGAGTTGTGTAGCTGGCCAGCTGCCTCCAGTTTTGTAGCTTTTTCTTTTCTTACTTTATTCATTGACTGTGAGTTTCTATTTTCGTTTGTAATTATTGAGTTTTTTTCCAGGTTAAAATGGTTGTTGCAGAGATTAGGTTAGCACAAGCACCTTTGAAGAGTGATTGGAAACACTATATTGTGAGTGCTTTTTCAAAGAAAAAGGATTTCCTGAAACAACTTATGCTAGTTGATTCCAAATTTGGAGCCAACTTGTAAAAGTTGCTTCCCAAATGAGATATTACAGGTTCCTGGTTTCCAAATTTGGGAAAAACTTTTGCCTAGTTACTTTCACTACCGGATACAACTTCTGATAGTTGCTTCGAGAATGAGATATCACAGGTTCATGTGTTCCAAATTTTGGGAACAACTTCACCAAGTTGCTTCCAGACGTGGAGACAACCTGTTCTAGTTGCTCCCAGATTTCGAGTCAACTTGCGCTAGTTGCCTCCATCTTTGGAGCCAACTTGAGGCAAGTTGCTTTCAGTTTTGGAGCCAACTTGAACAAATTGCCTCTAGGGAAAAAAAATCGCGAGGGTCAACTTGTATTTTTATGGATCTCATTTTATCTATATATACCTGCAATCATACAACCATATTGTATAATGTTTACATATTAATATTCATTGAAAAATTATCTAACTAAAACTGAATCAAGAGTGCAAATCTATATGTTCACATCTAAATTAATGTTTATCTTTTCTATGGATTTACATCATTACATCACTATATCAAGAGTGTTATACAATCTGGCATCAGTTTCTTTCTAAAGCTTCTGTTCATCAGTTGCATTTAACATAGGAAACGCCACCTTGACCCTTTTCTTGTTTACTTTAGCAGTCACTTCTTCTTTGCTCGCTTCCATTACACGCTACATCTATTATGTTTCCCTCTTAAATGTTATGTGCACTCCAAGTAAATGTTTGTACTTGCCATCCACTTGGTAATTCTCTCTTACAAGTAATGCAACCCTGCTTCCCGCTCTCAGCATGATTCACTTCTTTGGCAATGGAAAATTTCATGAACATCTGCATCATTACATCAATATTGTCAAAAAGAAATCGAAACATACCTTAACAAAGTCAGGTTTAAGTTAGTTTACTGCAAAATCTGGAGCAAACTTGAACAAGTTGCTTCCAACATCTGAGAAAACTTAAGCAAGTTGCTTCCAGCATTGGACACAACTTGAGCAAGTTGCTTCCAAATCTGGGAGCAACTGGCACATGCATGTTGTCTCCAAATCTATTTTAACAGCGTTCCAAATCAGACAAGGCAACCACATATCATCTACATCTCTAAATACGAAATATCAATCATCAATTTGAATGAAATCGCACCAAAAATCAAAAATCATAAAACTTTAAACCTAAAACTTAAATTTCTTACTTGGAATGATTTCGTGGATGGAATCGCACCAAACCACCTTCAATCGATCACAAATACGAAGTAGAATAAACCCACGGAAGGAATTTGCAAAAAAAATTCTAGAACTCGTGAAGTTAGACATGCATTTTCGGGAGAAATGGGGGAAACATGAGTGAGAAGTGAAAATGGGGAAGAAGGTCGAGTTTCTGTGTATGATATCGTTTTTTTGTGACGCTGAATGGAGCGGCGTTGGACGCTGATCAGTTCAGCGTTCCAACATTGCTGACCAAGTCAAACGCTGCTTGATTCGGCTTTCACCTGGACGCTTTATTGTTCAGCGTTCGACGCTTTTCTATTCAGCGTTTCACTGCTAGATTGGCCATCCCATATGGGTTAGGAGGTTGCCCATGCTGACGTGGATGGCCAATCTAGCAGCTAGATATCTAGCCCATAGGACTAAGCCTTAGTGGTTTTTTTTTTTTTTTGTGAAGATTAGACCCGCGACCATCTCAGTTAGGTAGAGCTTTCACACGATCTTACTGTTAATTAGAAATATTAATTTGTATTTTAAATATTATTACATGAAACTAGTTGGAAGCCTAACAAGCTAAGCTCCAACGACATACTACTACATTAATTGAACAGGTTGCTGTGATAACCTACCAGCGAGCCTCATGGGTAACCTAGTCAAGGGAGCCGAAACGGCGGGAGGGGGCTGAGATTGTGTCACAATGGGGGCAAACTAACACTACCTTTCATGTTAATTCCTGCAATATTACGCCATTGGGGACTCGAACCTGGGACCTCCTGGAGCGCATTAAATTTTGGGGAACGGGGATGACCAGCTGAGCTAGGGGCCGTTCTTAAAAAATAATAAAGAAAAAAGAGTTGCTTCATAAGAAAGCCTGTCTCCTGATTAAGCAAAAGATATTTAAAAACAACAAAAAGCAGAGTTTCCTTGGTATTAAAATAACCAAAAGAAAAGTTCGAGAGAGAAAAAAGAACTTGTTCACGAGAGAGCTCACCACCTCTTTCTCCTGTTTTCTTTTTTACCAGATTTTTCTTTTGGATTTTTTCTTATCTCTCTCATTTAAATCAAACTACTATTTTTGATTCTACTTCTCTAGGTTTTCCTCATGATAGGATATTTTGGGGTTACAGTTGTGTAAACGAAGATGTCTTCTTCTTCTTCTTCTTCAAGGATTGTTTCGGCTTCTCTTTGAATTTCATGGCTAATTTCCCTAATCTCGTAAGTGTATTATTATTATTATGTTGGAATTCGTATTTTATGGGTTTTTTGTACATTGTTTGATCTTTTTGATTAGGTATGACAATTTCTTTATTTGTTTCAGTTTTTGGTATTACCCGCATTTCATATATGTCGGATCTGTTTTTATGTCAGTTAGGGATTTACTATTTATATTCCGAGGGTATGCTTATTGGAATGCCCTTGTTAAATTTGGGACAGTTGTTTTATATACTTCCATTGGTTTGATTTCACTTGTGAAGACCTAGAATTGGAATTGTTTTTGTTTCTATGGAAATATCAAGTTAATTAGAGACTGAGCCAAAGAAGTTGAGTATGTAGGTTTACAAAAGCATGAAATTGTGTTTCCTTTTTGTAATCATTTTGATCATACAACTATTTGATGAACTTGGCACAATTCACAAGCATAGGCTAGCATGAATACAAGACTGGATTTGCATGTATAATGTATTGAAGAGGGCAACTCCGTCAAGTACAACTTGTGCATGATGTGGTTGTTATTTTGAGCTTTACATTATTAAGCCTGAAAGGATTAGTTCATTAGGTTGGTATGTTTTATGAACTTGGTTGTGGTCAACTTTAGTGTGCTTCATTACGAAACAACTTAGTCTTGTATAGAACTTTTAAAGGGGAGCTTGTTTCAGCAACCTGGACATCCTCTTTTGACTGCTGACTGAAGATTGAAAACAACAAGTTAATGGACATGTATACCTGTGGAAGAACCCATTGCAAAATCTGGACAAAACTGACTGCTGATTGCTGAACCAAACCTACAAGTATTGGTTCTTGCTCAAATCATAGTAGCCTTTTCCTTAGCAAGCATTCATATTCTGACATTTTTTGTTGTTTCATATATCTGACATTTTTGTTGTTTCACGCTCTTATTAAACCACGGTTTTGAAAATCGGTGAAGGCAAGGGTAGGACTTTTCTACATTTTAAAGGTGTATGTCCTCTCCCCTAAAAGAATCCCCCAATAACCACCTCTTGGGACTTTTTGGAGATATTAAAAAAAGCTCAGTAGGCAATTTGTACTAGCTTTTTGTTTCCTCCATCTGACAATTAGTTGTTTGTTGCTCTTCTTAAACAATGGTTTAAAAGTCGGTGAGGGGCTCTAGGCTATGCAGACCAATTATGTTTGACACACGAGCATTTTTCTGCCGTTTGGAGGTGTCATTCTTCCATTGAAAATTTCGCCAAACAAAATAGAACCTCCGTTGGCGATTGTTCTGAATTCATTTAGTAGTTACGTTGTCAGTGGTAAAAAAAAACTCGGAGGGAAGAACCTGTGGCCATATGATAGGACTTCAGGATGCTTACCTAATTGCTTACTTGACTCTCTTGATATATGGAAAAATCTATATGAGATGATGTTTCTGAATTTAGCTTCAATATTTATGGCATTGTATTTGGTTATTAAGTGTTTCAGTTGTTCTTACATATTTGAAAGCTATTTATTTTGTTTTACAGTTTGAGACAGACATGGTGTACGCCTCTAGGCACCACATCACAAAACACTTTTAACCTTGTGTTTGTTTCTCTATGATCAGGCTGGAACTAGGTGTTGACCTCTTCTTGATTTTCTGTTGAAGATAATTAATATTACATGGGATCAAATAAGAGATGCAATTCTGCATCTACAATTGACGACAGAGGCAAATCATCTATGCGTTTCTGCTTATTCCCTAAAGTGCGTTCTGCAAGCTTTGGTCCAGGAAACTCACCAGTCTACCTCAATGTGTATGACTTAACACCCATTAATGGTTATCTCTACTGGACGGGGCTTGGCATCTTTCACTCCGGCGTGGAAGGTATTAAAGCATTTGGAATCTGAATTTAATTCTATCACTTAGAACTTCTCACATTTTTTCTGTTTTTTCTTCTCTGGGAACAAAAATATTGTTTCTTTTTGCGCGTGAATGATGCTTTCACTCTATTTATCTATTCTTCTATAATTTCTGATTTCTATTCTCTGCTAAATGTAGCATTTTTATGTTGAAAAAAAAGCTCATCGCGGCTCAAAATGTCGTGCTAAAATACTGGAAAGTCTCCCCTTGTTTCTATATTTGCTGAAATTAACAAGCTAGTATTCTGATGGGCTGATGATTTATGTCCATATTTACAGTACATGGCGTAGAGTATGCTTTTGGAGCTCATGACTTTGCAACTAGTGGCGTATTTGAAGTCGAGCCTCGGAGTTGCCCAGGTTTTAAGTTTAGAAAATCAATCTTCGTTGGAACAACATCCATGGACCCAATACAGGTTAGGGAGTTCATGGAGCGACAATCTGCAAGTTACAATGGCGACACATATCATTTGATCGTAAAAAACTGCAACCATTTCTGCAAGGATATCTGTTTTAAGCTCACAGGGAACACAATCCCAAAATGGGTGAATCGGCTAGCAAAAATAGGTACTTGATCTGAAATCTTTTCTATTAGACACTACCTTTCACTTGATGAGTTATGAATTTATAGTGGATCACATTTTCTAATAATTGATCCACATCTGCCAGTGGATGCAGGGTAAAAGTGTTGGTAGGGCTTTCTTTTTTTCAGATGTTTGTCTTTGACAGATAGTGGAAAAGTCACATATAGGAGCCACAAAAGTTTGACCACATGCCTATGGAAACAAAATTGCAAGAATTTTTTGTCTTACAAAAATAAAATGTAAAATTATTAGCAAATGCTTGTCTTAACGGAGCAGGATTTGATCCATGTTATTACTTGCTATTTTTCAATGCTGTGTGGAAATTAGACTACCCAACTTAGGTAAAACTAAACACACATTGATCGTTGTTGTGATATCAATGTACTCGTCTGAGTAATGGTCTTGCTCAAGCTAGTCAGTTACTTTCGAGTGTGTTACTTTTATTGTATTCCTGACTGTGTTCATGGATAACTTCATAACAGCATATAGTTTGAAATTTTCTGCAGTAGCAATAGAATATTCCAATTTCAGTTCATTATTATGTGTTAAACCCATCTATTTTAATTGATTGGATTATATTCTCTTCTTAACAGGCTCACTCTGCAACTGCATTCTTCCTGAAGCTCTGAAAGTAAATCCAGTTCGAGATGACCCGAATGACCAAAGTTTGGATAGTGAGAAGAGGCGTCTTCGAGGCTCCTTCAGTTGCTTATCTTCAATCTCGATGCGGCAGAAGCAATTGTCATCATCTTCAATGTTTCTACAATCACCGTTAAAAGGTTGCCTACCACCCAGAGGCATGAGCAAATCCAGATCGTTAAAGGAAATGTAAGAAAAAACATAGTGCAATCATTTTTTCTCTTTTTTAAAAGTATGTAGGGAGGAGCTTGTGGAAGATTTGTTTTGCTCACTGTCACTATTATTGAAGATTTGTTTCGTGAGCTGTAGCTGGAAAAACCAAACCAAAAGGGAAAAAAAAAAAAAAAAAAGGCATGTAGAGATATTATTGCTGTTTGTATATCAACCCTAAATGAATGTATTTTTATCAGAAATTGCGCGTCTCATTCTTTTGAAGTTTTATGTTACAACATGCTGACTCAAAAAACTAAAAAAAAAAAAAAAAAAAAAAAAAACTAAAAATCAATATAGACTGGAAACTCAATAACTGTCAGTATCAGGCAAACTTTGATCTAAGGTTAAAATTTGTAGCAGCTCAAGATTCCTTGGCAACTTTTTTTGTTTTGTTTTGCCGAGTTAACACAAATACATACTGCAATAGTAGGAAACAGAGTTGCACACATCCACCAGGAAATCAAGTAAAATGGAACCCCAGACTGACTTGACATGATGCGCTCTGGCATAGAAAGCAAGTCTATTGGCCAGAACAAAAGTTTTTAACATGCTTAACATAAACAGACGATACTGCTCAGGTTAACAATAACTAGGCTAACCTTACCTTAGGTTTGTCTCAACATATATATAGATGCTTCAACATGGCAATGCAGGTAGCTCTGTCGGAGACAAATGTTTCACAACAAAGGCCAAGGACATAAGACATGCAGAAGATGTAGGTATTTCTGGCAGCAATTAGATAGGCTCGAGGCTTACAGCTGACTCAGGTTGTTTTTGAGACCGACGACAAGAGCGTGATGATGTTCTGGTAATATTACTGCAGTTGGATGGAGAAGGCTGGAATGTCATTCTGTAAGAAGATGTAAAAATCCAGCTGCTGACTCAAAGCACTTTAGAACTCGTAATATTAAGATTAAAGATATAAACAACAGTAGCATAATATTCTTAATACAATGAACATGAAGCAACACAGAACCAGTGACTAAACCCCACCAATCTAATTGATTATTTGATTAACAGAAATACAACCTAAAAACATTAAACAACTAGACTGTTAAATTTACGTCTAAGATCAAATATTTACATGATTAACTTTACAAATTCTAAAATCCATACAGATTCACCCAATTGTTTTCAGGAATGTAGAGAAGATTGTCATATCCTGCTTCCACCATATTAAACTCTCCACCAAGGTAGTGTTGCTCAACGTCCACTGAAAAAGAAGAATTAGGACTACAAATCGAAACTCCATCAAATTGCTCCGTCACCCTGCGTAGTTCCTTTTCAGTTTCAGACAGCCTCTCCTTCAATTGCAAAACCTGAAACCAAAACACCAAACAATTAAGTTACTTGGATTAACTATGGAGGTAGTTGTTAGTTTAGCCATGCAGAATTTCACTGTTTTTAAAATCGCATCAAACTTTCTCAATCGCTTGACACACGAAATACAAGTCATGGGCCATATGCCAAAAAGATGCTAATGCGAGAGAGGCTATTTTTCAACACAACGATTCAAAGCCTGCAATTTTTGTAAGGGTGTGTCAAGTAAGAACCTTGCACACATCTTCCCATTTTTATGCATTGACAACCATTTCCGAGTGTTTTCAAGGTGTTTTTAGTTGCTGCCTTAGAATACGGCAACTGTCGTGATGCATGAAATGTGTGAACACTGTATAAAACTAGAAAATAGAGATATGTCTGGAACCAACCTCTGCTTCAAGATGGCACTTCTGAAGGATGACATTATCGTGCGAAGACTTGAGCTTGGAGTACTCTTCTTCAAGTTTCTTGTTCTTCCATCTAGCTCTTCGGTTCTGGAACCACACAGCAACTTGTCGAGGATCCAACCCTAATTCAGCAGCAAGCTTATCTTTCCTTTCTGACTCTAATTTATGCTCATCGCCAAAATTTTGTTCCAGCAAAGTCACTTGTAAATCGGTTAATTTCCTCTTCTTCATTAAACTATTACCAACTTTGATGTCCTCACTACTTAATACACCTCCTCCTTTATTCTTTCTTCTTCTTCTCTTTGGTTTTGTTTCTGATGATTCCAACTCTACAGAAAACAAAAAAAATAATTAGTACCCTTAATTAAAATATTAAATTCACTAAGTAAAACATAAACAGTGATTATCCAAACAAACAAACAAACAAACTAGACTTACTGATTTCCTGTGGAATCAATTGGTTGTAAGAGTCTGGATAGAATTGTTGAGAAAATAATAACATTTGATTTTGATCATCCATTCCTACTATTTCATCACTAGTTGTGTAACTATTGCTCATATTCTTTGCTCTCTAGATTCTCCTTCTCCTGTTTGAAATTCAGACTTGTTAGTGTTTTATGTCTGCTGTTGGTAAGCAAGCAAGTAGAAGAAGATTGAAGGAGGAAGGCTCTTGTATTTATAGAGACCAAACAAGCATGAAGCAACCACAACATTCACATTTCAAGTCACTAGCAGGGTGGTTTTGGTCATTTATTAAAGAGGAGATCCCCTCGCACCTTTATTATCACACTATCTCACACGTTGGGCGTCATTTTTGCGAATAAAAATCAAACCGTAACGGATTTGAAGCTAATATTTTGGGTATATGTTCCTCTTACCAAGTTCTACATTCCTACCAAAAATGAGCACATTCCGAAATATAAAACCTCACAATCTACCGGTCTTAATTTCGACGGCCAAAAATCCGTTGATTTACAACGGCTCATTTTCAAAGTAATAGATGGTAGTGTTATATGTTTCGGAATACGCTCATTTTTGGTAGGTATGTTGAACTTGGTAAGAGGAATATATCCCTAGAATATTAGCTTCAAATCCGTTACAGTTTGGTTTTTATTCGCAAAAATGACGCCCAACGTGTGAGATAGTGTGATAATAAAGGTGTGAGGGGATCCCTCCTCTTTAATAAATTCGGATATATATATATATATATATTAAAGGGGGGTAG
Organism: Papaver armeniacum; assembly: GCA_023531295.1. Taxonomy (NCBI): domain Eukaryota; kingdom Viridiplantae; phylum Streptophyta; class Magnoliopsida; order Ranunculales; family Papaveraceae; genus Papaver; species Papaver armeniacum. The sequence goes on along the minus strand of JAJJWW010002157.1, from coordinate 451,356 downwards.
TTGATGACATAGGTTGCTTGTGAGATCATCCAAAATACTATGAAATGTTGGTGAATTTTGGGTTTTAAAATTCAGGCGAGATTGGGGTATACCCAGATTAATTGGAGTATACCCATTTTATTCCCATCCAAGGTAGTGTGCTAAGGGGTGTCTAAAAGATGCTTAAAGACCAAACTGTCCTAACTATTTTCAACCAAATTTAAACCCTGCCGACTGAAACCTGAAACCTACCAAAAAAAAAGTTTCAAAATCTCTTTAAGATTGGGTATGATTTCAAAATCTCTACATGATGAAATCAAAAACAAAACAAAAAAAATGGAAAAATGAAGGAAAAAAAAAAAAAAAAAAACGGGTTTGAGATTGGGTATGATTTTGTTCCCAATCTCAAACTGAGTACGTAACATACTCAGTCTGAGATTGGGTATAAAATCATACCCAATCTCAAAACCCTTATGATTCAACATTTTTGCTAAAGTCGGTAGGGTATTTTTTGTCGACCTTGCCGACTAATGCTGGTCGGCAGCTTCCTAGGTTGAATATCGTGCCGACCTTTCATCTCTGAAATTAGCATTTACAGGGTCGGCACGGTATTCATCCTTATACCTTGCCGACTATAGTTTAGTCGGCAGGTTATGAAATTAATACCTTACCGACTAATCATGCATTTGTAACACCTTTCTTTGTATGTCAACAATCCTATAGTCATCAAGGTATTTTTTGTCGACCTTGCCGACTATAAGGTGGCCGGCAAGATAAAACACCAATAAGATGCCGACTAGTGAAGCATTTACAACAGTTTCCTGTGTGTCAAAAATAATAAAGTCGGCATCTTCTTCATAATCGACCTTGCCGGCCAAAGCTAGTCGGCATTTTCTTCATTCGTCGACCTTGCCGACTAAAGTTAGTCGGGATCTTCTTCATTCGTCGACCTTGCCGACTTTTCATAGTTTCAGAACTGAAATAATTTCTTCTTTAATTTTGAGTATGATTTCATACATCAGCTTTGCAATCCTCTTTTTAGAAGTGTTTGGGTAGTATGCTTTCATTTCCGTTGAAAAAAATACTCTCGAAAGAAAAAAAATTCATCAAAAATCTTCCCACATGAGTTCAATCAAAAACAAAATTTCATAACTTAAATTCATAATTTCAAAAGTTTTAATCTACCCAATTAATTAATCAACCTAATCAGATTTTTTTAGTATTAATTAAACAAGGATATATTAGCCATTTAGAAAATACATGGTTAAGGGGTGGACTGTTTTACTTCTAAATGACCTGGATTTTGTCTCATTAGGTATACCCCAATTAATTTTGGTATACCCCAATCAAGCCAGGTTTAAAATAGTACTGTAGTATTTTGTTTTGTTTTTTAGGCCTAGGTTTTTGACATTGTGATCTTGTGGAGTGATAATCAACTCAAAGTGGAGTCATTACTGTTTTAATGTTAATTAAATATTTCTTTAAACGTGATTAAAGAAGTTAATTAGAGTGATTAGTCGCGTCGAAGAAGAATACAGCACAGCCACTTTGTAAGACAAAATTTGGATAGAGGAGAGGAGAGGGTGGTAGGGTTCAGATCCCAAGTGAGTAGACTAGTAATATAAAATATAAAATGCAGTACGGAAGTTCTATGGATTAAGACATTCAATCAATCACTCAACCCTCCTCCTCTCTCACATTTCCAGCTCTCCCATTTGTCCACTCACTCACTCTTCCTATTTCTCCTCTTATTCGGTTATGTTTTGGCCCTCCCTTCTTCTTCACCACGCACTCTCTCTCCTCTTTTTGCCATTTTCAATTGAAAAGCTAAACAGCTTGACTTTTTATTTTTGTGGCTCGAGATGCATGAAGTCATCAACCACTTTAGTTTCTACTGGGGCAAGTAATTTCTGGGTTGGTGCAGCACCGGCCTTAATTTCTACTTTGCACACAATGGTTAAATTAAACTAACATGGCACATGCTTTTTCGGTGGTTGATTCTTCACATAATCAGCAATCGGTATACGGATAGGATTGTAATTCTAGAGGCTTTCAGTTTCTATCCGATGACAAGCCGAGTAGTAGTAGTGGACTTGTTGAGTTTGAAACGGCTCCAAAAGATGAGCGAAAATGACAGCTTACTTGCTAAGAAGAGTCACATGGGAGTCAGTCTAACTTTTACACGTGTCTAATACTCCATGTTTTGTGGTAGGGGACCGAGGACCCTCCCTAGCCATCCATGTGTCGTTATGAGTATATACCCGGCCACCCACACAAATTTAGCACTCAGGCCAGCAGTGTGAAAAACGACAGTCATTTAGCCAAGATTGCTAATAGGGGGACTGGTTTTGTTTGGGGCTGTACCAAATGCTAATAAGACAAAACATCATTTTCCTTGGGGTTGGTACACCCCCAAGCAAATTGGTACCCCCATTAGCAGCCTTGCATTTAGCTGCCTAAACATCACAGGCGTTAAAACCCGTCGTAGCAGTCACGAGACATAACCAAACATTGATTAAAACAAACCATTAGATAATAAACAAAATTAGTCAATTAATACAATAACGACAATTCCTAGGTGAAAAAGACATGTAAAATTTGATACTGTTTAAATGGACGAGAATGTAAAAATAGCCAGGATGTAAACAATTTAATCCTACCTATTTTCAAATATTTTTTCTTATTTTTAATTTACATCAGGATGTGTTAGAGAATGTCTGTAAGTGTGCGAATTTAGTGTGTATGTGTTAGAGTGAATGTACTGTAACTGGCAGGTGTTAGTTATTCAGGTAGGTGACCGGTTATTAGCTGTCTTGAGTGTGTTGGTCATTGTGTGGACCAATTGATGTCTTTAAATACTTCTTCTCTCTTTCGAGTCCTTCTTCTCTCTTTCCAGATGAAAACCAATCTGAGAATTCAACTCAATAACATTTCGTAGAGAATTGTCTAGCGACATTCTTCTCTTCACATGGTATCGATACACTGTGTAAAACCCTAAATCAATACCTCTTTCAATTTTACAGTCCATCAATGGTGACATCAACAAACATATATCTCTTACATTTAAACCACCTTCAAAATTAACATCAACAAATTATACACTGTGGAAATCACAGATTGTACCTCTGCTTCGTAGCTATAATCTCTTCAGATTTGTCGATGGATCTTATCAATGCCCTGTGAAATACTTTCGCAAAACTTCTACTGGGTGAAGCTCTACTTGCAGCTCCAAATTTTGTAGATCCCGATCCAGAAATGACTTCATTCGCAATCCCGATTACAATTATTGGGTAAATCAAGATCAAGCTATTTTGTCCTGGTTGTTCGGTGCTTGTACGGAAGAATCTCACTCTCGTGTAATCGATTGCACCTTTTCTCATGAAATCTGGACTCGTTTAGAGCATAATTTCAATTCCTCTACGAAGTCTAGGTTGATGCAACTAAAAACCGATCTAGTTCATCCAAGAAAAGCGGTGATTCTATGCTTATTTACTTCAACAAAGCTAGATCTATTTCACATCGATTAGCCCAAATTGGAAGGTAAATTTCGATGAAGATCTGGTTTTCCATATTCTACAAGGATTACCATCGAAATTCAATGCTTTCAAAACATCTATCACTACGCAAAGAATTGAAAATCAAAACCAAATCACTTCCTCTGAATTACTTGGGATTATTACTTTACGAAGAAGCTCGTGTGAATTCGATTCCAAAGTTGATCTTACAACAAAGATCTCGCAAATGTATCCACTCACCAATCACCCTATCAACCTCCTTATTCATCATTTGATCCTTACTACTCAAATTCTTATTATCCTCCTACTGCTTATTATCAAGACTACACAAATTCTTCCTATTATCCACCTCCTACCTCTCACAGAGGTTCATTCAATCGATATAATAGTAGTAGAGGAAACAGATCTGGTGGAAACTTCAGAGGAGGTTTTCGTGGTGGTAGATTTGATAATGGAGGACGTTTTGATAATGGAGGAAGAAATCAAAGATTTGAGTCTGGTGGAAGACACAATAATTTTTTCCCACCTAACTCATCTCCAAGATACAACACCAATCCTAAATGTCAGCTGTGTAAGCAGTTTGGTCACTTGGCACTAGTGTGCAAATATAGATATCATGATAATCCAATGGTTCAAGCTTACAACACCAGTTATGAGCATTATGGAGATGATTCAGAGGAGTTTTGGTTTCTAGATCCTGAGTCTTATGCAGTCTACAATGATCACAATACATCCTCAAGCTCTTCATGGGTACCTGACTCAGGAGCTACTCATCACATTACATCTGATCTTTCCAACATGAATCTTCACTCTGAATATCAAGGGCATGATCAAGTTAAAGTTGGCAATGGTTCAGGTTTGCACATTACTCATATTGGTGCTTCTACTTTTCAGACTGATAATGTCACATTTACACTCTTCAATGTGCTTCATGTGCCATCTATTACTAGAAATCTTATTTCTGTCCATCAATTTACAAAGGAAAATAACTGCTTCTTTGAATTTCATCATGATATTTTCTATGTGAAGGATGTAGTTACTCACAAGGTCCTTCTCAGTGGTCCTGTTAAAGATGGCTTATATCATTTAGAGTTCACAGATGCTCAATTAAAACAGGCATTACTTTCTACTTCAGCAAGTTGGCACAATAAGTTAGGTCATCCTGCATACAAGACCTTGAAGCATGTTCTTTCTTCAGTGGATGCAGTCATAGATAAGCATTTGTCTTCTCAAGAATGTTCTGCTTGTCAAACAGCTAAGAGTCATGCTTTACCTTATCCATCTAGTACTAATAATGTGTATGGTCCATTAGACTTAGTTCACACAGATGTTTGGGTTTCTCCCATTTGCTCAATCAATGGATATAAGTACTATGTTTCTTTTATTGATTCTTACAGCAGATTCACCTGGATTTATCCTCGAGCTTATAAATTAGAAGTTCTTCCTACCTTCATTAAGTTCAAATCACATGTTGAAAACTTACTAGGTAGAAAGATCAAATTCATTCAATCTGACTAGGGTGGTGAATATAGAAATGTATCTACATTCCTGGACAACTGTGGAATAGGGACATAGAGTATCATGTCCTCATGCACATGCCCAAAATGGTACAGCAGAGAGGAAACATAGACACATTGTTGAAACTGGGTTAGCTCTTCTTTCCCATGCCTCTCTCCCAATATCCTATTGGAGTTATGCATTTGAAACTGCCAATTTTTTGATAAACAGACTTCCAACACCCATATTACAGAAACTATCCCCTCTTGAGTGTCTGTTTAATCACAAACCTGACTACAATTTTCTCCATACCTTTGGATGTGCATGTTATCCTTGTCTCAGACCCTTTAATGCTCATAAACTTGAACCTAGATCGACCAAATGTATATTCTTGGGATACGAGTCATATGCACAAAGGGTACAAATGTCTTAATCCTCTTACTAATAAGATTATTATCTCAAGGGATGTTACATTTTCAGAGAATGAGTTTCCTTATGCACAATTATTTTTGGATACTTCTGGCACTTCTGCATTGAAAATTCAGTCATCATCAGTTACTTCAGCTGCCATTTCAAATGATGTTGATATCTCTGTACAGCCATCATCAATTACTTCACCTGTGCTTTCAACTGGAGTTGATATATCTGTGCCTGATCTGTCTGATTCATTAGCATCTGTTACTGCTACTTTACCAACTATTAATGAGCATCCCATGACCACGAGAGGAAAGAAAGGCATTTTTAAGCCTAAAGTGTTTAGTTCTGAGGTGCAAACAGTGTGTGAAGACATAACTGTACCAACTTGTTATTCTGAGGTGTAAAGATCCAAAGTGGAGAGCTGCTATGGATGAAGAAATTACAGCTTTACTACAAAATGGTACTTGGAGATTAGTTCTTGCCAACTCAGGAGAAAATGTGATTGGATGTAAATGGATTTTTAGAATAAAGAGGAATGCTGATGGCACCATTGAGAGATATAAAGCAAGACTAGTTGCCAAAGGATTCAATCAAATTGAGGGTGTGGACTATCAAGATACATTCAGCCCTGTTGTAAAGCCTACCACTGTTAGAATGATTATTTCTATCTCTCTTTACAAGGGTTGGAGAATCAGACAATTGGATGTGAAAAATGCCTTTTTGCATGGCAATCTGACAGAAGATGTCTTTATGCTTCAACCTCCAGGTTACTCAGATAAACTCTTTCCAAATCATGTTTGTAAGTTGCAGAAGTCCTTATATGGTTTAAAGCAAGCTCCCAGAGCTTGGTTTGCCAGACTTAGCCAGTTTCTACTTCACTGTGGATTTCAATCTTCCTAAACTGATACTTCCTTATTCTTCAGAGTATTTGCTACTGCAGCAATATATGTTCTAATATATGTGGATGATATTCTGGTTACTGGCAGCTCTTCTATTGAAATTGACAAGCTTCTTGCAGATCTTAGTAGGGAATTTGCAATTAAGGATTTAGGTGACCTGCATTTTTTCTTAGGAATCCAGGCTACAAGGAACAGTGAAGGCATTCTTCTCTCTCAAGAGCAATACATCTCCAACTTACTTCACAAAACTAAGATGACATTTGCTCATTCATGTTCTACTCCTATTGCCACTTCCAATTTCTCAGACACTTCTCCTCTATTTGATGATCCTGCTCTATATAGAAGTGTAGTTGGTGCTCTACAATATACAACTATTACTAGGCCAGATGTTGCTTTTGCAGTTAACAGAGCTTGTCAATTCATGCAATCTCCATCTGAGGCAAATTGGACTGCAGTGAAGAGGATTCTTAGATATTTGAAGGGCACTCTGGGTCATGGTCTTCAGTTTAGAGGTTCCCAGTCCTTACAATTTCAAGCTTACTCTGATGCTGACTGGGCAGGAGATCTTGCTGACAGACGCTCTACTAGTGGAATGGTTGTGTTTATGGGCCCTAATCTCATCTCCTGGTGCTCTAGAAAACAAAATGTGTATCTCGCTCAAGTATGCGAGGCCGAGTATCGTGCTCTAGCGAGATGCTACATCGAATTGGTTTGGGTGCGATCTCTTATGGCCGAGTTGCAGTTTCACTCTCCCAATCCACCAGTTCTTTGGTGTGATAATATGGGGGCTACTTATCTCTCTGCCAATCCTATATTTCATAATCGCATGAAACATATTGAAATAGCTTTTCATTATGTTCGTGAACTTGTAGCAGCTAAGGCATTAAGTGTTCGGTTTCTCTCCACACAGGAGCAGGTTGCTGACATTTTCACCAAGGGCTTATCCACTACTCGCTTCTCTACATTACGGTCCAGTGTCTTTGCTTCTCAACAGCCACTGGACTTGCGTGGGGTGTGTGTGTGTGTGTGTGTGAGAATTTCTGTAAGTGTGCGAATTGAGTGTGTATGTGTTAGAGTGAATGTACTGTAACTGGCAGGTGTTAGTTATTCAGGTAGGTGACCGGTTATTAGTTGTCTTGAGTGTGTTGGTCATTGTGTGGACCAATTGATGTCTTTAAATACTTCTTCTCTCTTTCAAAGTCTGTAATGAAAACCAATCTGAGAATTCAACTCAATAACATTTCAGAGAGAATTGTCTAGCGACATTCTTCTCTTCACAGGATGCATCCAGTTTCACCCTCGCTATTTTTTAAGTTTAAGCCAGGATGAATCCAGATTCATTCTTGCTATTTTTTTGGTGTTCATTTCACCCATACTAATTTTCATTCATTAGAACCATGTTTTAAAAATATTTGGACAATTGATCCAATTTCTCTAGAGAATAACATGCTTGATCATAAACTGGGCATGAAGAAAGTTGTACCGTAATCGCACACTAAACTTTGCTTGTTCTTATTTTCTTAATGCGTACGATTCATACGCTCATGCAAACACGTACGCGACTGATGAATTATCTTAAACTTGGAGAAAATTGACTTAATTTGTTTGTTTGCCGAATGTAGAGTTTTTATGGTCTCGATAAGCTTTCCTTACATATAACTAAGCTTATCTTATCTTATTCGTAATATTGTCTACATTTACTCTTTTACTTTAGTTTAGTTAGTCTGTGTGACCACATCATATCTTTCACAGTATTAATGGCAGGCACTCCATCGTCTTCAATAATTCTAGCACTAAGATTCAAGCATATTCCTCCCTTAATAGTTAATAGTATTGGGATCAATATAGTAGTAGGATGCAACTTCTTTGGATCCGTAAACTTTGCATTTCCCACAACTCCCCCATTTTTGTCCAACAAGATAAGATTCTTTACATTTTCCCATTTTCTTCTTTATTACCTTCGATATTTGTTATCGTTCCTTAATTTGAGGTATGTTTTACAGGCAACAGCTCGAGTTAACGTAAGCAATGACTTAGACTAACGCTGCATTGGAATTTTGTTGGGAAGTAATTAAAGATGTTTTTGAGGAGATTAGTTAGAGAAAGAGAGAGGGTTACTGTTCTATTGACCAATTTGCAAATGTCGAAGTCACACATGTCACTACATAACAGTTACAAAGACTATTTTTATAGTACTTCCAAAGAGAAAGGGGCATCAGAATCTCTTTCACTATTCTCAATTCGTCGGGGTTGGATAATTTGGAAGGAGGAGCTTTCTACTTTAACTAATGGACACCGGTGAGCATCCCAAGAGCAACCCCAATCGTCGAGTAAACCTATTTATTTGGTAAAAAAGTGAGACACAGTGGGACGGACTATCCAGACCATAACCAAATCCCAGAATAAACCCAAATATAGTCGAGCGGTCGTATAGTGCACGCCCCACCACCAGACGGGTATATAATCTACGCCCCACACCAGGCGTACATAAGTCCACGCCCCACACAACGCGTGCTTTATACCTCCGCCCCATATTTTTTTTTTCTTTTGTGTGGGGCGTGGTTTATACCTCCGCCCCATTCTTTTTTTTTTTATTCTCTTTATAGTGGGGCTTTATACCTCCGCCCCATTTTTTTTTTTTTTTTTTTTGGAATCTCCCCCCATCGGGCGAACGTATAATCCACGCCCCACACCAGGTGAACGTATAGTGTACGCTCGACCAAATTTAGTCTTCTACCCGTAGCGTCACACACCAGACTAAACTCAAATTTGGTCGTTTTTTTTTTTATCTTTGGTCTTTGGTTATACTCGCACCACTGCAGTTGCTCTAAGTGTCTAATTTCTATGTACCAATTAGAATTTTAGAATTTCGTCTCGCAAAATCTTACATACAATGCCATGATGTTAAAACTTTAGAGTGAACGGCATGGACAAGAAATAATCTGCAAAAAAACATTTTATTCAAATTGTGCATGTCTATATTTCAAAAATTTGATGGATTTGTCCGTTTTAGAATAAGAGAAAAAGATTTGATCAGGCGCTGCTCGATCATATTTTATCTGAACAACGAACCATTAGGAAATATAACGGTATTTAGTCAATTTATTTATAGCATATTTGGATACCAGAGACAAAAGTCAGAAGCAAAAACATTTTGTTTCTTCATTCAAAAAAAACTAACTTTTTTTTTTTTTTCTTACTGAAGTCAAAGCAAAATTGTGTACCCAAACTAACTTTTAATTTTTTCTTTCTTACGGAGGTCAAAAAGCAACTTCTGGGTGTGTGTCCAAACAATCTATTTAGTTAGACAAGTTTTTATTTATGAGGTGTTATAGCAAGTATCATTACAACCATCCATAGCTTTCTACTTTAATTAATGGATACCGGTGAGTGTCCTAATAGCTTGAGAGTGTCTAATTTCTACTCCCTCCGTCCCCTATATATAGGCGGAAAAGTGGAATTCTCTTAGAATAAGAAAAATTTTGGTTTTTATAAATTTTCCTAATTGTACCTGGTTTACCCTCATCAATTCCAATACATTTGTCTAGGAAATATGGAAAATATGAATATACCGAAAGTTTTTATCCCACTAAAGTATTTAAAAAATGTAATTGTTCTTGGGAATTACTAAAAGCATTAACTAAGTTTATGAATATCATACTCTTTAATAAGGGTATATAAGGAAGAAATCACATTGGAAATAGAAATCCGCCTATATATAGGGACTACATTTTTTTACTTCTCCGCCTATATAATAGGGCCGCAGGGAGTATGTACCAATTTGGATTTTAGAGTTTCGTTTTGTAAAATCTTACATTCAATGCCATGATGTTAAAAGTATAGAGTGACGGCGTGGACAAGAAATAATCTGCAAAAACGTTTTATTCAAATTCTGCATAACACTATTTCAAACAATTTGATCGATTTGTCCGTTTTAGAATAAGAGAAAAAGATTTGGTCGGGCGCTGCTCGAATATTTTTTATCTGAACAACGAACCGTTAAGAAATATAACAATTTTAGTCAATTTATTTACAGCGTATTTGGATACCATAAGCAAAAGTCAGAAACAAAAACATTTTGTTTCACAAAAAGTTAGAAATCATTATGAAATTGTGTACCCAAACTAACTTATGATTTTTTTTGCTTCCTGACATCAAAAAACAACTTATGGGTGTGTATCCAAACAACCTACTCCCTCCGTCCCACTATTAGTTGACCTATTTATTTTCAAATTTTGTCCCATTAATAGTTGATTTTATATCATTTGGTACTCATGTTTATATTCGTTACGTATGTGTTTTAAAATGCTTTTCAATGATATAAAATTTACGAATATCCGTGATACATTTAGAGAGATAAATCATTTCTAAATTGTACTACTAGGTCAACTAATAGTGGGACGGAAGGAGTATTTATTTAGACAAGTTTTTACTTATTAGGTGTTATAGCAAGTATCATTACAACCATATATATATGGTTGTGATGTTGTTATATAAAAATACTCGAGTAACACATGAGCAAGCATGAGTATCTTTTGCAAATGTGGTTGTTAATAGAAGTACCAAATGTGCTTGGAGGTAATTCGACACACCACCAAATAAATTAATACCCATGTTCGCAATGTTACTTGTTAAATTAAGATCTAATCAAAATATTCATGCATTGGTTTTTAACCACACTATCACAAATGTTTTATTCTCCATCCAACATATATATTTAAATTCTCCGTTGATTGTGATTCCAACATTATAAAACTCTAATATATTAAGATTTTGGGGTAGAATCGGCTCTCATTTAGTTTATGACATTCAATATAGGTTTTTTTCTTGGAAGCATGATATTTATTAAAATTAAGTCGAAATTATACGGGTACATTGTATCCATAGATTCAACCATTACAATAGGACTAACACATAGGGGTGTTTTATGGTCCCAAATTGTTGTTGATAAATTTCCTAAAATTCGCTGTTCGATTTACCAATCCATTTGCTACTTGATTTCCTTTTTTGTAACACAAAATTGGTCAAAAAGACCAAAATCAACAATTTCTGGGTGAAAAAGACACTTAGGTTTTGATACTGTTTAAATAGCCAAAAATTAAAAAGATACTGTTTAAATGGACAAAAATTTAAAAATAGGCAGGATGTAACCAGTTTCATCATGTCCATTTTCAAATATTTTTTCTTATTTTTATTTTACACAGGATGCATCCAGTTTCATCCTTGCTATTTTTTAAGTATAAGCCAGGATGAATCCAGTTTCATCCTTGCTATTTTTTTTTTTGGCTATTTCACCCGTACTTTTTTTTACTTGTCCATTTGAACCGTGTTTTAAATTTTTTTGGACAATTGACCCATTTTCTCTTTTTGTAATTGTGCTTCATAATGCAACTTTGGCATTTGTCGATATATGGAAACTTTCAGATTTCGAGTAGCAATAATTACACAAACTTACTGCCATTGTTTCAACAAAGAGCAGTGCTGTCCCGCGCAGCTGCGTGGGACGACTTCCTAAGCAACAAGATTTTGGACCGTTAGATCTTGGATTATATCTACATAGATACATGTAGGGCTGTTAAGAATAAAAGATAATTATAAAAAGGTCCCTATAATCAACTTCAACTGTTCTTCGTCTTCTTCCCTATTTTCTTTCTGTCAAAATGGAACTTTCTAATCTCCATGATCGCAATCGTCATAAACCACTAACTCATAGATACATCTAATGTAGAAGCTTATGTTAAAAGAAAACCTAATTTTTATTTCCAAAATTTAGTAACATGATCTGCTTCTGTTTTTTCTTTTTTTGTCTATCTTATCGATTCCCTTGACAGGAAACATCAACACTCAAATGACAGTTATGAATTGTGATCATCAATTAATAGATCACAGTTAAATGCTTCATTCCTCATGGCTGCCTTCCATGAAATCAAAAACAAACCGTGATTTTCTCTAAGTTGCAGAGAAAAGAAAGAATTTGCGAAGTTCGTACGGGGCAATATTAAAAACCTTAATTTTTAACTGTGGTAATACCCTCATCTGAAAAGTAAAGTCCATAGAATTTATCTTATCCGTCGAAGTTTAATCGAACGGTCCAAAATCTTGTTGCTTAGGAAGCCGTCCCACGCAGCTGCGCGGGACAGCACTGCTCTTCAACAAATACATTTTCATATGTACTGAGACTTTTGAAAGATATGGAATCCAAAACTTAAAAAAATAAATAAATAAAAATAAATTAATAGTTTACTTAATCCATGTGCAAAACCAAAAGAGCAAATATTTTTTGAGGAGTTGAAATTTTGGTTTGTTCAAAAGGATTGGATTGATATAGTTTCAAGTAAAACTTATCTAGGAAAATGAGGCCATTTCAAGAAAATTACCAAGGCAAGAGAGGTTAATGTGAAAAGAATAGAGAGGAAAAAAAGATATGGTAGGATTAGAGACTAGAGAAAATTAAGGGTATGTTTAGATTGCAATTCACATTGGTTAGGGTTGATTTTGTTTTATTATCAACCCTAATATATCTAGCTCTAGCTTACTAATCTTTTACTTTGCTTAATGAGCAAGAACTAGTTAAAGTTAAGGAAGTATGTTATGTTAATCTCAGACACCCTACAGAATTGTTTCCCATTTTCCAACTTTCTCAATTCTCTCATCTTTAACTAGCTTTTGATTGTTAATCAACCAAGCCAATTAGGATTAACCAACTTTATTATAATTGCACTTAAAGTTTATTCGCTTTATTATCGTGACAGTGTCACGCATTAAATCCCACTGGTTAGGGTTTAGCTAATAAGGATCTAATTTCGTCACCCAAACTTAGCTCTATATGATTAAAGCACCTAAATCATACTGTCTTTACCAGGGACGGTATTCTGGGGTGGCTTACCCAGGCTGAAGCCCACCCCAAAATTTCTAAAAAGATGATTTGTTAGTGTAATTGTTAACATTTGTAAAATTTAGTCTAGGTGTAAATTTTAATTAGCCCATTAATTGTTAAAATATGATTCTGCGCGGAAGAAATCAGAAGATTTTAGAACCTGGTCCCGCATGGATTAATTTTTGAATAGCATTTCAACCGTTCAAAGGGTATAGGGAAAAACAAGTATTCATGATGTTTCTTAAAATCAGGTATTGAATGGGCTCACCTGTTACATGTCAGTTTGATAAAATAAAAATGTGTGTCAAATGGGGGTGTCTTGTCCTTAACTAAGCAAGCGTTTGTCCACCTTTAAAAAAAGAAAAAAAAGCAAGTGTTTGTCCAAAAATTCATTTTTCTTCTATGAAATGACTACAATTTTATGTATATCTATGTATAATCTAAAATTGCAGTGTATTCATGACACAAAAATACAATATGTCATGTGACTTATTATGCGTATATGTACAAACTCCAAATATTTTGCACCCCTATAATAACCTTTAAAACTAGAAAAAAATTGGGCGACCTTCGGCCGCTAAATAAATCAAGATTATTATTTTCGATACGCAAATTATTCCTCCCTAATATTAGTTACAAGGTGAAAAAATTTGATTCAAAGCTTTATGCTCCAAGGAAAAGAGATCGTGTGGCATACCGATACTCAGCTTTAAGTATATTACCGCAGTTGTCATTCTTGCAGTTGAGATAAATTAAGTTGAGAGTTCGAGAAAAAAAAATTAGCCCACCAAACATAAATTCCCGGTTCCGTCGCTGGTCTTTACATCCAACTTTAGCACTATAAATATATCGTGTACTACGTATGAGGAAAACACAACTTTAATTAAAATAATAATAATATTATTAATCTTTAATTTTAAAGCTCTAATCGCAATTTTAAAAAATTAATCGATTCCCGCATTGTATACTTCTTCCAATGACCTACTAATTAGCTAAGCCATGTTCGGGTATTGCTCCCTTATTAGGTCTATTATATTTGGAACATTTCGTAAGTCGCGATATTAGTACTTGATTTTGATTAAATACACACAAGTTGCACTCCAGAGTACTTGATTTTGATTTAAAACAAAAAAGTTCCATCGAAATTATTCATACTAATCCAATCAATCACCAGCTAGTCTTTCCTTTAGTTACAATTTTCTTGAGATTCAAATTAGCCTGATCCAACGATCAATAAAACGTGTCTGTTTTGGTCCATTTTGTCCGTGTTGTGGTATATGCCATACAGGTTCCTCCCGTGTTTCCCTCCAACTACACCAGATTATAATATGATTAAGTAATAATTTAAAAACTTGGATTAGCTTAATCCAAATTAGCTTAGCATCCCACTCGAAACCCTAATTCACACATGGCTTACTTAATATTCATTCTCGTAAATAAATTATAAAAATGAATTTAATTAGGGTTTAGATCCCAATGACCCTTGATTTACGCCTTAATTTGCTCCATACTTTGGTTTCAATTCTTGTTCTCGAGTTAAGTAAGTCGCTAGGTGTATCTGGGGTATAAAGTTTAGAATTAATTGCATAGATATGTTGTCATAATGTATCTCTTGTCTTTCGGGGGAGCTCGTCTAATCTATTGTTTGTAAAATTAAAAATTGAATTGTGCTGCGAGCCTGCGAACCTACCGGTATAAGATTACATCGATCGACTCATTCAATCGATACGATCATACAAGTGTGATTGTTAGATTAATGATGGCTGAAGAATCTGCTTTACGTATTACAAATGGCTCAAATACTCAATCCTTTGCAGAGAAAGTGAAAGTGAGACAAACTTTAAAGCCTACGGCGGTTGATGTTAATAGTTTACCAAACCCTACGTTAATTAATGGTGAACCATCTTTGGTAATTCCTGCTAATTTTTACCAAGAAGGTTGTAAACCCTTTGAATACAGTTTTATTGCAAGGCTTAACTTCACGGGTTTGAAGTTTCTTGATGTGAAGAACACCCTAGTTACTCAATGGCAGCTGCACCCTAATTCCGTTAGGTTTATGTCAATGAGTAGAGGTTTTTTTTGTGGTGATGTTGCGTGATGAACAAACTAAGGCAAGAATCCGTAACAAGAAGTGGTTTGTTAATCAACAGAGTTGCGTCGATGGATGGTATCCTGGTTTCGATCCTGAGAAGCAAAATACTTCCCATGCAAATTGTATGGGTTCACCTAGAAGGCCTTCATGCTGAGTTATGGACAAAGAGATCTTTGTTTTCAATTGGAAAAGCAGTTGGTAATCCGATATTGGTAGATCAGAGAACCCTAAACCTGGAGTTTGGGAGTTTTGCTTCGGTGCTGGTTGATGTGGATTTCGCAAAACATATTCCTAGTAGGATTCAACTTACTGCAGGTGGACGTACTTTCTGGCAATCTGTGGATATCCCTAAGCATCCTAAATTCTGTATACACTGCAACATTATTGGTCATACCGATACAGAGTGTAGATTGAAACCAAAGGTAGATGATACTGTCAAGGAGACTGAGGCGCAAGCTGATGCTAGTCAGGAATGACAACCAGCAAAGGGCAAAAAATGATCTCGCAATCGTATAAGGAATAATAATCATGAAGGAACAAGTGGTGTTGATAAGTCAGGTGAGACTGATGAAGTCATTCCAAGCACTGGTCAGGGTAACACAGCCAGAGAGCAAGTTGAGGATAAGGAGAATGTTGTTGGTGAGGAGGTTACCAATCAGCTTGAATTAGAATTAGCCGCTTCAAGCTCAACTTCGTGCGGCGTCCGAGGTCATTGAGACAGACAGCCAAGCAAAGCGTTAGCAATGAAAAGAGCATTAACTAACAGGTTGGTAGTAGGTGACACTACAACTGCAGCTAAGTCAGGAACGAGTGGTGAATTGGCAAGAAATAATCACTCTAGTACTAATAGGAACCATGCTATTTCTTCTTCTACTCCTATTGATTCCCAGATTCAAGATTCAGTGGTTAACAATATTGTAGAAACTCCAATCTGCAATGCGCTGAATGAGTCTATTGTTGTTATTTCTCCGAATAAGTTTGATGTCTTGAATGCTGAGTTGGGTTTTGGCAACTCAGTGCAGCAATTCAGCCAGGAGGAAGAGGAAAGTTCGGATGAAGAATTAACTCCAGAGAAGGCTTCCTCCGGTGTCAAGGGTACCAAATGGTCTGAGATACCTGTAGAAATAGTTGCTCCAAATCGACCGGAAGCCTGGTCGAATTCGTATGACTAGCTCGCAACAAAGTACTTCTCAAAGTGACTCGTAACAAAGTAAAACAGCGGAATCCAAGTCTGATTCGGATTCTGAGGTTAACAAACTGGGATTTCTTGTTCGCAAGGGATTCTCTCCAGTCATTGAAAAAAAGGTTCAGCCCAGGAATCCTAAGTTAACTAATAAACCAAAAAAGACAGTTTCCTGATGCGTGTTCTCTATTGGAATGTCAATGGGGTGGCAAAGTTGGAGGCTGGTTTGAAGTTACGTAAGTTAGTTAATGAATTTAAGCCAACTATTCTTTGTATTGCTGAGCCTAAAATTCCTTATTCTAATGGGGTTATGTTAAGGCTTAATTTGGCTGGTTTTGTAAAGAAGGCAGTTCATAATTCTTCTTCAAATTCTATAGGTAATCTTTGGATTTTGTGGAGTGAGGATATTGAGGAGCCTGTGGTGTTAAATATGTCTAGACAAGCTATTTCGGTTAGAACTGAAGGGGTCTTTATTTCTTTTGTTCATGCTAGTTATATTCAAGTTTTTAGAAGAAGATTATGGAGTCAACTTTCTGCGGTGGATTCAACAACTCCGTGGCTGGTTATTGGTGATTTTAATTGTGTTCTTCGCAATGATGAAAAGAAAGGAGGTAGGGAGGTTCGAACTTCTTGTATCGATGAATTCAGTGATTGGATGGAGGATAATAATCTCTTTGAAGCAGACTCTTTGGGTTCTAAATTCACTTGGACTAATGGTCAGTCGGGGGTGAGAAGAATTATTAGCAGATTGGATCGTGCGATTATTAATGAACCTTGGTTAACTAAATTTTCGAATTGGCGGTGTAAAGCTCTTCCAAGAGAAGTTTCCGATCATTCGACTCTTATTGGTTATCCTTTTGATTCAACTAGACCAAGACATGCTCCTTTTCGAATTCAGAAAATGTGGTTTTCGCATCCTGATTTTTTGAGAATGGTTGAGACTTCTTGGAATGCTCCGGTGTATGGTAATCCTGACTTTATCTTTCCTTTCAAATTGAAACGCTTGAAGGAAGCTATGAAATTGTGGAATTTACAGGTGTTTGGTAATGTTTATGCTCGACTAAAACAGGCTAAGCTTAAGTTTGAGGTTGCGTCTCGTATTTCTGATGAAGATCCTCTTAACTCTTCAAAGTTGAATGTCATGAAGGATGCTTTGGTCCTTGTTCAAGATATTCAAATACAACAACATATTATGCTTAAACAAAAATCTCGTAACAAGTGGATTTTGGAGGGCTCTAGTAATACTGCTTTTTTCCACAGTTCCATTAACATTCGTAGGAGTGCAAATACAATTTCGGAGTTGGTGAATGAGGATGGTACAGTTCTCTCTAAGCCGGAACAGATAAGGAATCATGTGGTCTCTTATTATGAAGCTAAGTTTAATGGGAATGATTTTCCTGTGGAAGACCATTTGTTTGAGTATGATCATGCGACTATATCTTTGGAAGAAAGTTAGATGTTAGATGCCATTCCTAGTGTAGAAGAGATCCATTCTGCAGTTTTTTATTTGGGGGCGGATAGTGCTCCAGGTCCGGATGGTTTTTCTGGTTGTTTTTATAGACACTGCTGGGATTTAATTCATCAAGATTTGTACAGGGCTATTATTTTTTGCTGGTCTAATAAATCCATTCCTAATGGGGTTAATTCTAGCTTCATTCTTTTACTTGCTAAGGTGAGGGGTGCTGATTGCTTGAGGAAATTTAGACCAATCGGTCTGAGTAATTTTTTCTTCAAGATTTTCACTAAGATTCTAGCCACTAGACTTGGTAAAGTCCTAAGTAACTTAGTCTCGGAGGAGCAAGTGGCTTTTATGAAAGGAAGGAATATTCATGAAAACATAAGTTTGGCTTCGGAGATGATTAATGAGTTGCACATTAAAAGAAAGGATGGTAATTTGGGTCTTAAGTTAGATATTTCTCAAGCTTTTGATACGGTTAGTTGGCATTTTGTTATGGAGGTCTTTCGTAAGTATGGCTTCTCGGAGGATTGGTGTTCTTGGATTCACAATATTTTGAAGTCTGTGCGTATCTCTATCCTTTTGAATGGTAACCCAGAAGGTTTTTTCTCTATTAACAGAGGTTTGCGTCAAGGGGATCCGCTTTCGCCTCTTATTTTTGTTTTGATTGAAGATGTGCTTAGTAGAAACATCTCTAAGCTCTTCCAAAACAAAGATATGACTCATATGGTAAAACGGAATGGTATTGCTCCTACTCATTTATTCTTTGCTGATGATATTATGATTTTTTGCAAGGGTAATATGAAAAGTCTGACAAACTTGGTGAAGTTGCTTAAGGAGTATCAACGTGCTTCCGGCCAAAGAGTGTGTAGAGAAAAGAGTAAAATATACTTTGGTGGTGGTTCTTTGAGTAGACGTCAGGCAATTGTGGATTATTTAGGCATGGGAATTTCTTCATTCCCAGATCGTTATTTGGGAGTCAAAGTTATGCCGGGAGTGGTGAAATATGCTCATATAAGCAATGTGATTGACAAGCTCAAGGATCAACTCTCGGTTTTGAAAGGTAAAATGCTTTATTTTCAAGATAGAGTGGTCCTAATTAAAACTGTGCTTTCTAGCTACTCTATTCACAACATGGCTGTTTATAAGTGGTCAGTTAAGTTCATTCAACAATGTGATCGAGTGATTCGTAATTTCCTTTGGTCGGGAGACTCTAATTTATCAAGAGCTTTCGTAGTTGGTTATGATAAAATTTGCAGTCCGGTGAAGGAGGGAGGTTTGGGTATCACTAGCTTGAGAACTATGAACAAAGCGATGCTAATGAAACTTTGGTGGAGTATAAAAGCTTCTAAAAAGAAATGGGCTAGATTCTTGGAGACAAAATACACTTATAGGGATGGCCGTATCAAGTTGACAGGGGTTAAATCAACTATCTTGCCTGGTGTTCGTTGGGTTCACAAAGATGTTGATCGTAATACTAAGTCTCTAATTGGAGATGGCAGAGCAACCTCTTTATTTTATGATGTTTGGTATGGCACTACGGCCTTGGCTGATGTTCTAAACCGAACTGACTTGGACAGAAACGCAAGGGTGAGTGATATCATTGTGCAGGGTGATTGGCAGTTGCAAGGAGTTCATTTAGATACTCTGGTAAGTGCTGGTGTGGTGCGGGAGAGGCTTCCAAACTTGCGTGTTGGAAATGATAAAAAGATTTGGATGCCGAACTTGAAGGGAGAGTTTTCTGTCAAAACAGCGATGGAGCTTACTAGGACTAAGTTCCCTATTATGGAGGAAGAAAAATTACTTTGGAAAAAGGTTGTTCATCCTTCTCTTGCTGCTCAGAACTGGAAATTTGTTCGGGGTGCTTGTGCAACGTTGGACAAAGTTCGTAGTAGATTCAAGATAGCGTTGGCCTCTAAGTGCATTGTTTGTAATTGCGCTGAGGAGACTTTGGAGCATGTACTGTGGAGCTGTGAGTTTGCGAAGAAATCTTGGAACTGGATGGAAGGTATTTTCAGCTTGAAACCTCATTATAATTTGCTTATTTCAAACAAAGAAGCTGTTCATCGTAGTGGAATTGTTAAGGAGTTATGGCTAGTGGCAAACTTGGTGGTGCGGTATGAACTTTGGTTTGCTAGGAATAAAAAGGTGTATGAGAGTAAAATCCCTTGCTGGTCTTTCTTTCAAAAAAGAGTCTTCAACCTGATTCATGAGTACTCTATGCGTATGAAGAATTACATGCATAACACGCTTGCATATTTGAAGTTGTTAGATTGTTTCCGTGTGAAGCATAGAAAGGTGAAACATGCGGTTCCTAAGGAGTGTTATTTCACAGCGCCAAATCATGATGAATTGTTGCTCTGCACGGATGGTGCAGCAAGGGGTAACCCAGGAGTGGCGGGCGCTGGTGTGGTGGCAAGAAATGCTAACTCAGAAGTGGTAGGTGCTATGTGCATTGGTTTGGGTATTATCTCGAATTATATGGCGGAATTATATGGTATTCTTCTCGGTCATGAGTGGGCTACTCAATGGGGTTTCAAAGTATTCTAATTAGATCAGACTCTAATAGTGTGATTACAGCTTTGGAGGGTGACAATGTGCCATGGTGTGCACAACAAAGGTGGACTGATATTAAGAGGTTGTACGATTCTATTAGATTTGTGCATACTTTTCGTGAGGCGAACTTTGAAGCTGATGGCATGGCTAAGAAAGGTTGTTTGTTAGACAATGGTGTGCGATTACAATTTGTAGGTCGCCCTTTTTTCTTGCATTCTCCAAATGTAATTTATTTTCGTTTTAAATAGTTTTTGGGGTTGCCATGACCTCTTTTCTCATAAACTATCTTTTAAATATCTTTTTTGATTAATACATTTTTTGACTTATCAAAAAAAAAAGATTGTTAGAAAATTAGCATCCAAGCTAACACATTGTAACGGTCAAAATAGTGAAAACGGAGATGAAAACGTACTAATCACATAGCATGACTAATAAACTAGCCACCTAAGGCAAAAATGGGTCATTTTGATGTAAACTTAAAAACCCATTAACCAACTATTTTCGTTAATGATTAATTAATTAATAGATATTTAATCTTATTAATCCAAAAATCAATTACTGTTAATTGATCACCAAAACAGGAATGTTTTTTGTTGTTGTTGATATTTTAATCAAAACATCAACCAAGAGTCATGGATGTTCATTCCCTCACCAAAGTGCTAGAAATGGTATCGGGGTTTCAAATTCCTCTTCATCCGACGCTAGGAGTGATGTTGATTCAAGCGGGACAGAGGAACAGGTTCACTCGTCAGGCTCATGATATGAAGTGTCTTGAGAATGCTTCTTTTATGCCTTCTTCTTTCCTTAGGTTGTGTCTCTAAACATCATATCCGTCTCTTTTCCAAGCTGAGCTGACTATGAGGTGGGAAGTCGAACAGAAAACGAGATGAAATTGAGTATCGCAGCCTAAGGATAGCTTGTGGTTACCGATCAATAGAAGAGTTATTTCCTCATCCTCATGTTCTGAATTCGACCTTCTCGCCTCATTGTCTTTACAATAATTTCAGGAATTGAAAATCTTCATCAAGACTTTGGTTGGAAGTCTGGTGAATCGACATTAAATACAGTAAATTAGAAGTAATGGAAGTTTGAATGAATCGACATCAAACAGAGGCAATTTATCTTGCTTGCGCTGTTGAGCCAAGGTCCTTTAGGAACTCGACTACGAAAGATAGGAAGTGAAGAATGAACTTGATACATGAACAAATCATTCAAGATTCCATTCTACTATTGGTAAAACCTGGTGAACCGGGCGTACAAAAGAAGATTTCAGGTAGATTCTGGGTTGATGTACTTCATTCAAGAAAAACACTTAGAATAAGTGGATATTACTTAATATATAGACCGTTTGAAAGAATTGGTAGTTGTGAATGTACATATAGACAGATTTTGTTATACTTTCATACTGATAATATTCATTCATAGTTTTGGGAAATCAACATATTACATAGTTTAGGAGATTAGCGCATTGCATGGGATAATTTAGTATACTTGTTCTTGAATCTCGCACATTGATACGTTGTTAATGAATCTCTAAACACGTTTATTCAACACGCTATATTCCCTCACAAGCATAAACCATCGTTACAGTTTTAGCCCTGAACTAAAACCCACCATCAACAGGCGTTAAGTTGATTTCTCAAATATGCTATTTGGTTCAATGAATTAGTTTTGTCTCAAACATTATTGTTTATGATTCATTGCTTATATTGTCATATGATTTGAATGCTATTTTGGTGGAGTCCGGAATCAATTAGATTAGTCTTCATCTCTAAAGCTATATTAGGGTTTTCAATACGTAAAAGTTGTCAATTCCTGATTATAAGTAGCGTAGTGTGGTTATCACTTGTAGTGATACATCTTTTTAATCACATATGAATCATAACTATTGTTAAATCGAATTAGTGCTTTTACACGTTTGATTGCATCGATTAGTCTTATTTCATAGAACTTAGTGTTCTTGGGAAGTTAAACTTAATTGTGCTTTTACACTTTAGGTTGTTTTCTAGGTAGAATTCACATGTGCATCTTTTAATGTGTTTGTGATGAAATCAGGAAATTAGCGGGATATACTTGCGATCAAGATATCCTAGGACTTCTAATAAATGAAAGATTAAAATTTCAAATTCTAATCGTTGATAAAAAATACATGTTTGTGAATGGTACAATCCCTTGACCAATATCTTCATCTTATTGATTACTTCCATTTATTTACTTTGCTTTCTATTTAGTGTTTATTGTTAGATAAAATCAGAAAAATCCCCCTTGGTTACTAAGAAACTGGAATTATATAACAACAAAAGCCTCTCGTGGAACGAACTCTTTCTTATCATATACTTTACGAAAGTGAAATTATTTTTGACGCATACAACAGTTTTTTTTTTTTTTTTTTTTTTTGGTTTCTTGTTTTTTTTTTTTTTTTTTTTGGTTTTAATTTCATTTTGAGAATTGTGTTTCAGGTACCTTACTGAAATACAAACCGAAAGAAGCAATGGGTGATGCAAATCGCACACTCAAAGAGCTAGCTTCTCAGAAGTCGGACCAACACCAATGGTGTATTGAAGAAACTTCCACTTTTGATATTAAGTCAGGCTTGATCAGTCAAATACCAAAGTTCCATGGATGTGCATGAGAAGATCCGAACAAGCATCTTATGGACTTTCAATGGTTAATCACAAACATGATACCTATTGGGGCTAATGAAGATTAAGGAATGTTGCGTGCTTTTGCGTTCTCTTTATTCGATGCAGCTAAAGATTGGTTATATTACTTACCGCCTGGTAGTATTACAACATGGACAACATTGAAGAAACTTTTCCTACAGAGGTATTTTACTGCATCTAAAACGGCTCAATTTCGTAAAGACATTAGTGGGATTATGCAAATGGAAGGTGAAACATTGTACGAATGCTGGGAACGTTACAAGAGATTGGTGGCTAGTTGCCCGCATCATCGATGCATTGATTATCCATTATTCCCATGATCGTTTATTATTAAATGATAGGAATCTTCTTGACGCTGCAAGTGGTGGTGCTTTAATGAATAAGACAGTGTCACAAGCTAAAGAGTTGATTGAAAACATGGCAACAAATTCTCAGCAATTCTCAAGCCGTAGACCGGATACACCTATCAAGGGAGTTAATCAAGTTGACGAGATTAATGAGTTACGTCAACAAATTAGCAACATGACAGCAATGATGCAATAAACTGCGGTCATAGTTGTAAAACCATCACGCCAAGCTTATGAGAACGTAGAGCAAGTCAATGCAATTTTCTCAACACAGCGGTATGATACTTTCTCCAACAACCACAATCAAGGATGGAGAGACAAATTGGTTCAATGGCCAAGGTGATTAATCACTTGAATGCACAAAATGGTGAGAAACTCCAAACTAAACCTCTTGACCCAATAGAGGGTCTCAATGCTATTATGTTGAGAAGTGGTACACAAATTGTAAAACCCGAAGTTACTGATTTGGGTAAAGAAGAAACACCAAATGGACCGGTTTTGGAGGAAAAGAATGCTGATTTTCCCCAAACTTCCGAGGTACCTATTTCCAACTCTGAAACTCCTCTTCCTACTTATGTTGCTCCTCTAGCTTTTCCTAACAGGTTCACTAAAGCTAATAAGAAGGTGGAACAAGATAGGGATATTTGGGATGTTTTCAAGAAGTTCCAAGTGAATATTCCACTCATTGAAGTAATTAGGAAAATTCTTGGCTATGAAAAGTTTTTAAAGGAGTTGTGCACTAACAAACACAAGCTAACCGGTAATGAGGTAATGACTGTAGGGAGAATGCTTGGGCGTATCTTCAAAAGAAACTCCCACCTAAATTAAAGGACCCTGGTAGTTTCACTATTCCATGCACAATTGGTAAAACGAGGTTTACAAAAGTTATGCTAGATTTAGGAGCTTCTATTAATGTTATGCCTGCTTTAATTTATGATGCTTTAAATCTTGGTCCTCTTAAGAAAACCGGCATAGTTATTCAACTTGCTAATAGATCTAATGTTTACCCGAAAGGTATTGTTGAGGATGTTCTTGTAAGGACCCTCAAGCTCGTCAACGCTATTTGACTGGTCTAGAGATGATCAAGAGACGATTAAGCCGCTAATGACTCGATCAATTAGCGACGAACGTTAATTAATATAAATTAATCTAACTACGATATAGATACGAAATTAGTACCATCGAATAGATCACGAAAAGTTACGCGAAATAGACTACTCGAACGTGTCCTTCGGACACTGGACGAAAAAGATATCATCGGATAAGTATGAAGGGGTAAAATAGTAATTAGGTCGTAGACCGCTTGGCAGCACGTATCAATCTTCTGGGTGCCTAAAGTATTTTCATTGGCCTTATCTTCACCAAGACGTGTCGAAGAGAATTCATTTTCTCTTTTCTTCCTTCTCTCTTCGTTCTTATCTCCTTCTTCTTCTATTCTTCTTCTGTCGAATTTAATTCATAAAATTGGGTTAAATCTTGTCATAAGTTCATAGAAAACTTGTTAGTACGTTGAATCGAAGGTGATGATGTTGTAGTTGTTTGAGCATGAGAAGAAGAAGAAGATGATGTAGTTGTTGATTTGAGGTTAGGGTTTCTGGAATTGGGGTTTTTGTAGAACTGATGTTGATGAAGTGACGTTCTGGATGAAGAATCGAATGGTTGTTATGGAATTGACGAAGTGAAGCTTTTCTGGTGTTGAATCAAAACCAGGTAAATTTAGGGTTTCGATTTGACTGATTGTTCTTTATGCAATCATTTTGTTTTGATCGATTATGGAGTAGGTTTGTTCTTAATTGAAGTTTAGATGTATGTATTAGGTTTAATTTCAGTTCTAGGAAGTTAATTTGGGAATTAGGGTTTAACAAATTGAAGATGGAATTTGGGGTTTTCCTGTTTGATTCAAGTTACATGAAAAAGAGTTGGATGTTGTTGGACAAGTTACGGTTCCAGGTTAAATCACTTGAGGTGAAGATGAGTTGAATTGATGATGTTGAACTGGTAGAGGTGCGGAGGTTTTGTGATGCAGATAAAGTTTGAGTTATAGTTTGAAATCAGTTCAAGAACAAGTTATGAAGTCGGGATGGCAGTATGAGTGAATTACATGTTTAATGAACTGGATTGTGTATGTTTGTTGTGTAGTGTTGAAGTTAGGCAATGTATATATGAAGATGGTTCTGTGGTGTTGAACGAAGATGAGTTTGCAGTGAAGAAGGAAATTGAGTTATAGGGAACTGTTGAAGATGATTGTAATTAGTGTTGGTGGTCAGTTTAGAGGTAATGCTTAGCTTCTTATTTTGAAGTTGAACTGATAATGATGATGTTCGTGGAGTTGAGTTTCTAGTAGTGTTCTAGATGGATGTTAGGTATTTGAGATGATGGTGATGGTCTTAATTGAGGTTGTGGATCTGTTAAAGAATGAGGAATTGAAAGATATTCTTGTAGATGAAATGCAACTGAATTATGAAGTTTGAATTTGATTGTTGTGATTGAGAAGTGTGAAGAGATGGAGTTATAGTTATTATATGAAGTAGATATGGCAGTGGTGGAGCTTTAGGTTGAGTGTTGAATGAAAGTTGGGAGTCTGAATCAAGGAAGAGATGATTTAGTTTGTATTTTGGTAAAGAGAGTTGAAATACATCTTTTGATCTTGGCATGTGTTTGTGTTGCATCTTATTTGTGCATTAGAAGTTTGGCTTAGGCTTTTGGCCTATTAGTTATCCCAGTCAGTCTTGCTGACGTATCAGACTTAGGTAATCCGGCTGAGTTGAATCGGTGTTTACTCACCGAGTTCCCTATCTTGACCTGAGTCGACTCAGTTGACCCGACCTTGACCAGTTGACCATTGACTTGATAATTGACCTGGACTGTTGACCTGACCTTGGACGTTGACTGTTAACTGATCCTTGACCGTTAGTTTGACTATTAGAGACCGTTAGTTGACCCGAGTGGACTGATCCTTGTGTATTGGGGCCGAGTTTAGTGGACTTGGGCTTAGTGCCATGTAATCTTAGTCTGATGTTTTGGACCCTTTAAGGTCCGAATTAGCTTTTGGTTCCTTTTACAAAGTTTAGATGATCATAAGACATTTCTAATGGACTATAGAATCTACCTATTTGGATTAGTAAACCTTTGTATGATAAAGATAGATAATGAAAATGTGTAGAACCATAAATGGGCTTAGAACAATTACATAGTTCACTTAGCCTATAACTAGAGAATTGTATGAGATTATGTTATGAGCCATGTGTGAGCCTTTTGGCTAACCTTTAGAGTGCTTCTGTGATTAACAGTTACTCTGTATTAACAACGATCGATTCAAATGATGATCATGTAGACTTCGGATCTCGAGGTAGGCAAGGCTTGTCATCAAAAGAGGTGGGAATCGATAAAGAACTCTCTTGTACTCATTATTGTTTTACAAATCTATACCTTATGAAATGCATGCATATCTTTGTTACTATATGATAGTGTATGCATGTATTATCTGTGTGTAATACAAACTAGTTTTCTTTTACATTTCGGGATGGGCTTGGATCTTTAGAAATAACTAATATCTGTGTTTTGGGAGTACTTATTTATTTTCAAAAAGTGATTCTTTCCATTGACTGGAAAGTGGTTACAATCTTTACTTATTGTTAACATGAAAAGGAGAAGGTTCCTTTTGATTGGTGTGTGATGTGGTTGCTCAAAAGTTATATCTAGTTTATGCAAAACTATTAGGCGGTGAAGTTGAATATTACCTATTAGGCGGTCAAGTTGAATATTATTTTCCCTATTTCGGCACGGGCAACGCATGTCTCATACATGGATGTTTATTATTATTTTAAATTACTTTCAAAATCTATTATATTATGTTTTGGTGTTTAGAGAGAATGATATTGAGAATCTTATATAAGATTGCTGGATTTACGCGGGGATGGTAAAGGGGGCTCTCCACTATGTAAGCACTTCTATCGGATATAATGTTGTTACCATTAGATCTCTTTGGATACTTGCTATGTAGAGTGCGCGTAGAATAAGGTATTAGTAAGGTATACATCGTTTATGACTTGAGGACGGAAACCTCATGGGCGTTTTAATGATCATTGAAGAATCCGCAACAGTCATGCCTTGCTACTCCGAAGGATTACGTCGCTTAACTATTATTACTATTGTGAATATGTGCCGCAAGATTGGTTGGTAGATCTTTATATTTCAGTACCACTATTATTTTAATATGTTTTATCTGTTTTTCGTGTTTTATCGGTTTTCAGTAAAACTTGCATTGTTTTAAAATTATTCTAGTGATTACTTGAAAGTTAGTTATTGTTTCTACTGGGCACCCCTTTTAGGGATGATGTGCTCACCCATTCCCACTTTCAGTTTCAGAGACAGATTCAAGATGTGCACGTGGCGATAAAGGCTTCGAGGAGTTGGTTTCGTTAGTTGGTTAGTTTCCGCTATATTATTTTGTGTTTATATTCTATTTGTAAACCAACTCACTATTGAATATGTATCACTTGAGAGGAGTTCTTGTATTTATTTCAAAGAGGGTTTAGATTCGGGTTAATCTTTGTCTAGAACTTCTTTCTTAATGTTTAATTAGATGTTTTAGATCGTTAGTGCCTCTTTATGTAGTTAATCTCTTAGATTAGTCAGCTGCTAGCTTAGGGGGCGCTACAGTTCCGGTGCAGGTAAACGAACTAATATTTCCAGTGAATTTCTATGTTCTAGACATGAGTGATGCAAATGCATCAGTACAAATATGGGCTTTGGTGACAGTTCAAAAGTTAAAACCATGACAGTTCACTAATGAACTGTCACCAAAGAATTAATGAGGAGATATAGATAACAGTTTCTTGTTAAAACTCACAATAATAGTGAGAAACAAACATGACAGTTTTACAACTGTTACTGAATTATTAAACAATGATAGTTTTTATAGTAAAATGTTACTATAATGTGGTTTATGATAACAGTTATAAAACTAATATTATTTTCAAGATATTATAAGAGTTTTCATATACAACTGTTATCTAATTGAAAAGTTATCAACAACAGTTCTTCTAATTACCGTCGTCTTAACTTGTATGGGTACAAAAATAGATACCGTAGGATCCACTATTATCGATAACCGCAGATTCCTATGTAAAGCTGTAAACTGCTCACACGATCCCAATTTTTTTTAACCTAACTCAATTCGATCCTTCTCTTCTCTTCAATTCGCTCATTCTTCCCCATTCCCCACTATCTTTGCTAACTCCATCTAACCACCGGCATAAGTAACCACATTCGCTTTCACATCCTCCGTTCTTAAGCACAAAAAATTGCCGCTGAGGGTTTTGATAGAAGATGAAATTAGGGAATTTGTACACAAAAATCAAAAACCAAATTAGGGGTTTCAGTCATCAAGACTTGAACCTTTATCTATGTTCTCCCGCGATTTAATATTGGCTCTTCCTCTTCTTCTTTTTCACCTCAGGCGTGAAGTACATCCCTTTTTGAGTTTTTTTAGCAATTTGTATCAAATTCTCAATCAATGTTTCAATTTTGCCTCATCCTTCTGTTCTATTGTGCTTTGTGGTTTTTGGTTAACTTTTCTTTGTGATCTAGGTGTAGGTTGAAAGTGAAGTCCATGAATACGGAAAGCAGAATACTTTTAGGTCAGTGAGATCTACAATTGGAAATGTCGAGGGCCCTGAGTCCTTACTTAGCTGATTGGGTTTTTAATGGTGGTCCTGAAGATTCAGAAAATGCATATAAGTTTTGGATTTTGTTTAGGGAAATCCCTAGTTTACGGTATATCTTATTTTTTTCTGTTTAGGTTTGTTATCCTAATCTATTTCTATTTTTATGAAGCCTTAGTTTCGAATAGCAAGATCATTATTGACTCTTTATTGTTGATGTTGCAGAATTTCAAGCTTGTCATCTACTGGGTGTGTAATCTTTGTATTTGATACCTCCATATAGTTTGTAAGTTTGTTCAAATTTCTTAAGTGTTGATGTGATTTGGTTAGCTATAAATTGGTACCAAAGTGTGAGTTGGTAAAAAAATTAATGGTTTTCACGTTGTCCTTGTTCAATGATAAATGGAATATGGTAGGTTTGTCCTATAAAAATTTGAATTAGAAGTCTCACAGACAAAAATAGCAGACCATTTGTTATGTAAAAATTGTCTGTAGTCGGTCGCATAACGGTTAATTATTTTTGGATTTGATAACTGATGTTAATATTTGGTGACGGTGATCCATCTTGTTGGCTGTTGTAGGTGAGCCCTCTAAATTACATTGATAAGATATTAGATTATGCAATGTGAACTACTGTAGCAGAAGACCTTGATGCTTCCAAGCAAATATTCGTTAAGCAATACATTGACTATTGTATCTGCACTGCTCATGGTTGTTCTTCTTAGAAAATGATTATGTTAAAATGTGTCCCTTTGTTGTTTTATGAAATAATACTAGCATTTGGTTAAGTTCTTCGTCTTCCTAAAACGTCTTTTAGCATTATTTCAATTGCTATTTAGCTTTTCCCGCTTTCAGAAGATATATCAATAGCCGTTAATGTGCTTGCTACTGAACAAAGGTCTTATTTCGTATGGGCCATCTAGTGCTTTGAGAATACGGAATTCACTAATCTGTCATCTCTATTTACTCAGGGTGCTAGAGACGGAGTTAATTTTTAAAGTCTTTCGAGACACATCCTGGTCTGAGGAGTTAAGTAAACAATCTCAACAATAAGTCAACGACTGTAAATTCCTTTGAAAAATGACTTCTTGGAAATTCGTCCTGAATGGACTACTGTTGATAGGATTCTCGCTAGCAGGTTAAAGACCATTTGTTTTGATTTTCCCTTTTTAATTTATTTCATTCATTTGTGCCCGCACACATTTTTTTAGTCATGATGCCATCTGTATAAATATATCCGTGAAATTTTGTTATTTCGTCGGTTAAGAGTCTCTAAGAGTTTGTTTAGGTTCAAACATTTTGATATGATTATTTATCTACACCACTTATAGTTCTCTCCTCTTTTTTCTTCAATATGAAACACTTCATATTACGTTTCAGATTGAAACAGATATGTTGGATTATGCACATCGTAATATATTACTGATCGGCCAGGCACTAAATGATCATAAACATCTTATAATCGCATTGGTTTGTTGCAGATCCTTACCAGCTCGAAGGGTTAATCTTCTTTCAGTTCTCTTAGTATAAACAAACACATGTCATCCTTGCAGATGAAATGGGTCTTGGTAAGACTTATGTTTTACTACGACGAATTTAGTTCTCTTGGTAAAACTTTAGGGAGTGTTGCTTTTCCGGGACCTTTTTTTGAAGAAAATCTTCATTTAGTAGTTCCACCTCTTTCAACCTTACACAACTTGGAACGTGATCTGTGACCTGGGAAACTCACATGAATGAGGTATGTATTATGGATCCTGTGACCTAATCATTTGCAATAGCCATCAGTCAGTAAATCATACACATGCGTTGGGTGATTGACTGAACCATATGGAAAGAAACATCTATCATTCATCCGATGGAGGTACTAAAAACTATAAGGACCTATAGTTGTGGCGTGAATCAAAGATAACATAGCCTATATACTGTGTTTCACAAATGTAGTGGATGTGGGACCAGTCAGTTTCCAGCTAGAATAAAGTACGTGGTACTGGGTTCTGATCCTAACATTGTTTAGTAATATATTATTAAGTACATTGCAGTTATCAATGGAATGAACGATACTGACTTTAGTTTCTTGTGGCAATGTAGTGATGGCTTCTCTAAATGTAAGTATTGGCCTGTAGTGATGGCTACTTATTCAGCTGATCGACCAATCCCATTATCTCCATCGTGATTCGCCAGTTGAGGATAAATTGAAAAGGGAGCTAGCAAAGGAAAAATCTGGTAATGTTAAACCACTTAAAAGAAGAAATCTCCAGCCTAGAGATATTAAATCTTCTCAGCAAACAAACCATTTCTGCAACAAAAAAAAAAAAAAAAGTCACAGGGTATAATCATCTTTTGACTGAGTATTGAGTTCTCAATTTGAACCTATATGCAAGTGTATGTTATTTCCAGTTTGCCGTCTTGTTCAAGAAGTGTTGGGTTGGGAGTGACTTTTTTGTGTGGGTGTCTCCATGTGAAGGATCTTTTGACGTCTTATAGGATAGCTGAAAATGTTTGATAGTTAATGCTAATTAATTGTATAATTAGTAGCATTTTGTAAAACCCATTTGTAATAGCTGAGTCTGTAGAAACATATTTGTTTACAATTACATCAATATATATTCCTCTTAAAAAATTGTGTATTCGTATTATGTAATTGAGTAGATGTGAAAGGAAGCAATTCCGTAGAAACATATGTTACCAGAAGAAATTATCATAGTTGGGGGGTCTACTATGACAGGTTTACGAAAATACTGTTACCCTAGTACCGCACATGTGACAAGTTGTTGAAAAAAACCCTTACTAGAAAGTTTACCACGACAGTTTTTCTTAGAAAATGTTAACGTAACAACTCTGCAATGAAAAAATTTAGGTTTTCAATGACAGTTTTAAATAAAAAATGTTACCGTAAGCTGTCTACTATGACAAGTTTATTAGGAAACTGTTATCTTAGTAAACGAAACGAAATTGAATTTCTGATGACAGTTTTATTAAGAAAATGTTATATTAAGTTGTAAACAATAACAGTTTTATAAAGAAGATGTTACCATATGGTCACCATTCCGTAACAGTTTCTTATAGACCTTTCGTAACAGGAGCTTTGGTGACAGTGCAAATTTTTTCCAAAACTGTTGCATAAGTATTTCAATGACAGTTTTTAACTGTCACCTAAGCCCATTTTTGTACTAAGCTTCTACACCTTTACTGTTGGGTAGACCATTTATGAGTACCGCTAGAACGAAGATTGATGTCCATAATGGCACCTTGACTATGGAGTTCGATGAAGAGGTCATTCACTTCAACATGTTTGAGACGAGAAGACACTCAAGTAACATTCAATCAGATTTCCATAATATGTTGGAAGCCGGCTAAGGCATTGAAACAAGGAGATAGTCGGGCTGACGACTTTAAACCAAGTGCTACATGGGAGGCAACCCATGGGTTTAGTATTTCTTGTCTTGTCTTTATTTTATTTTAGTTATTTTCTGTTCTTGTCTTGTTTTTAGCTTTTTCTTGTCTTGTATTTACTTTTTTTGATTTCTTGTCACATTTCATGTAGGATTTCCCACCTTTACTTTACTTGGATGACTCAATTTACGTTGAGGCCAATGTAAATTTTAAGTGTGGGGGAGTGGTTAAGCATTTGCGTTGTAAAAATTTTTAAATTTTGTAAAATTCTCAAATTTTTTATAAAGTAGTGCATAAAAACTCCAACCTGTAGATACTCCAAGGTCACATAGTATACTTGTCATTACGTTTACATACAAAATTCTTACAAGAGTAATTTAATCTAGACATCCTAAAGAACTATGATCGAGTTTATTATTTGTATGAGAGTTAAAGTTGGATTTAACTATGCCGGTGGAGAACTAGGTGTAGATTTATATTTGGTATTAGAGTTGTCATCCCTCATAATGGAAACTACCTATTATTACATCAAGTGAGGCACCGACCTTCACTTCTTTGTACATGTCTAAATATGTGCTTTAAGAATGTGTGTCACCCTACGTAAACTCTGGGCAGAATGGTGAGCTGCCCAATTTCGCACCAATTTCAGCACTATTTTGATATCTTGAGTGCCATTTCATCAATCATGAGGGTGTCATCGAATTGCTAACTTAAACTACCACTTGTAATCTTGTTTGCAGTTAGCACCATCCACTTTATCTCTCTCTACACCAACAGATCTATAAAAACACCATCATCATCAACAAGCGGAGCATCACAAATTTGAAGAAAAGTTAAAGAAGCTCAAGGTTTACAAACAACGGTACAAAAATGAGCAGATTTCATATTCAAGTAAAGCAACAAGACAAGGAACAAAATTCTTACAAGTTAAAGACTTATGTACAAGAGCAAAATTTATCAACATGAGAGTTCAAGAAGTTTATGATATCGAGATGATACAAGTTGTGGAGAATCAAGCGGTAAAGTACTTACACCATGGCCTTAGTACTTGCATTTTTATTTTATCTTTAATTCGACTTCTTAGTTTGTATTTTATTTTCTCTTGTCTCAAAAAAAAGAAGACAAGGTAAGAGAAAATTTCATTAGGTTCATTGTTAATTTTATTTTGTTTTTGTTTTGTTTTGTATTTATTTAACTTTTCTTGTTTCAATAAAAAAAAAAAGAAGAAGAAGAAAAAGAGACAAGAAAATTCATTGTATCATACTTTGGTTTGTTTTATTTCGTTTTTAGTTTTATATTTTTTCAATAAAGCCTATGGAAGAAGAAATATCCATAATGAAGTTTCAAGCAACAAGGATTTGAAGAAAAAAAGTTGCATTGTCAAGATTCTACGAAGTCCAAGATTTCATCATCAATAGTTGAAGACCGAAGACGAAGACGAAGATTAAAGACCGGAGATATTTCTATGGACGTTGTGAGAGTGGTGCTAATTGCATGTAGAACGGATAACAAGGTAAGCAAGCATATTCCCATCCTTGCACAATGGTTGATTTCCTTTCTTAGAGATAGTCAGAAAAAAGGATTTTCAAAATGATAAAAGATGTGGGTTTTCAAAATATAATTCGGAGGGTTTTGCCTTCCTACCATTTAACGTGTCGCAGGAATTCTCTCTTCATTCCTACCTGGACACATGTGTGACCCATAAAAAAAGTTGTTTATTATTGAGAGCAACTTCATATAACCCTTTCTGGTGAGGCAGAGTCGAGACTATCGATCATTCTCAACTTTTAAGCATGAGATCGTGTTCTTTGGCATTTTTAACTTCTTATGACTATTGTACAGAAACTTTATGTCTTCGTAGGGGTTTAAAGGCTAAAACTTTATGTCTTTGGAAGTTAAGGTTTTGTGGGTATACCTCTTGTAAACCATCACAAGACTAAAACTCGTCCACTGGGGACACCTAGGGGTTTAAAGGTTTGTTACACTCGCTAAGTGTAAGCGTGACCTCAACGAAATGGAGTTGTATGTTTTAGAATTAGTTAGGTTTGTTTGCTTGAGGATTAGCAAAGTTTAAGTGTGGGGGAATTCACTATTCAGAGAGTTCAACTTAATGAATCTCAATCGAGAAATAGTATTCATAGTTATATCTCTTTCTCTTACAATTAGAAAGTTTACAGATCTAGTACGTTAACCTAATTTGCGTGTAAGAGTACTTGGGTGATTCCAAAGATCAATTTACCAAGTAATCAATCAAGTCTTATCCAACGAACAAGGTCGGACGTACCTACTATGATTGATTAACGCACAACCTGTGATATTTCAATTATAAAGATAAACAATATAATGCAGAAAAGAAATAACACAAACACCTGAAATTTTGTTAACGAGGAAACCGCAAATACGGAAAAACCCCAGGACCTAGTCCATATTGAACCTCAAACTATGTTAAGACGCTATAGACATTAGCCTACTACCAATTAACTTCAGAATGGAATGTAGTTGAGACCGAATTAAACCCTCCCAGCAATTTATTTACAGTCTTGTTCCTTACACCTCTTGAATCTCAGCAAGACTTCTCCCCTTAGGCGTCACACCAACTAAGAGTTGCTTCAACTCAATTGAAGACTTTAAACCAATCTGCCACCCACAAATAAGCCTATATATATGTGATTTCCTTTTCAATCAAAGATGAAGGTGATAGAAATCGATAACAATAGACAAAGTCTAGCTAACCTCAAAATCCGGACTTATGCAACCCGAAGTGCAACCTAGATTATTTTTCATCTCACAGGTATAAAACTTGTGGAATCAACCAAGTTTGACACGAAGATAACTTTGATGATTTCTATCTATCTTGTTCAAGTGAGCAGCTCAACAATCGAACAAGATCAGGATACTTGAGCTATCTAGATAACCAATAGCTGGACCTGGCTTCACGAATCCCCTATGAAGTCCTTGTAGTCGTTAATCCCTAAAAGGGTTTCTGGAGAGGAAGACTCTAGTAACAACTAGGACACACCAAAAAGTAGTGTCGGGCTTCAAAGATCCCAGTTGTTTGAGGTTCCCCTTTTATAGACATTCAAAACATAAGTTGCTTTAGGTTTAAGCTAAGAAAGGTTTGGAACCAAGCAAACAATATCCACCGTTAAATGAATCTTTGAATCCAATTTACATAATCAAGATATACACTCTGGTTTGGATGAACTATAACCGAACCGTGTACAAGACCATGCTCATGAATGGTTAGCCGAACCGTGTACAAGACCACGCTCATAAACACTTAAGACTTAACTCGAGTCACAAGAATGTGATCAAATAATGTCTATGGTGTTTTAATAAAAATATAAAGAGATTATTCAAATGCTAATTATCTCGGAGAAATTATTGTGTGTGCATATGAATTTAATCGACATGGTAAGTAAATGTACAAGGTACAAATAGTTAACCGATTCGTGAACAGTTAGTCAAAGTATGTGTACCAGTATGTATACTTTATAACATGACGCGTTCCGGAGTTCACATAACTTTCTCAGTACGTGCACCTGTATGGACACCAAATCGGTTCCGGACCAACAATTCTTTTCTAATACGTGTACTGGTTTGCATACCGATCCGGGTTCACGAATTCACAGACTTTTTAAGGTTTGCATACGAGTATGCGGACCAAAAATCTATTAGTCGACATATAGCTACTCCGTTATGTGTACGAGTACATGTATTACGGTTTCAGACTTATAACAGTTTTCCCAATTTGTGAGACTGATATATACACTGTCTTATATCCGAATTTACAGTAGTTCTATATTTATCTCTAAATCTATTCAAAACATTCCCTAATAACATCAATGACACATATCACTGTTCTAGGCTATTTTCGAATGATAATCTTGAATCACTATTTAGATTGCGAACAATAAATTGTTCTTAACCGAAATTCATCAAGATGGACAAATGTTCATTAAACTTAGTCATATTTCGAGAAGTTCCTTAACTTGGTAATTAGTCCTCGACTCGAAATTCTTGATATGCTTAGAATATTCTAATTAGTTACGCGACATCGTCTCATAGATAGAAAGATGAATATAACTTGAGATATAGGTGGTTCAATCTTCACGTACCTTTTGTTGAAGAAGTTCTCCAAAATCTTCGATTGATCTTCGCCTTCAAATGGTAGAACGCAATGTTGACTGTCGTGATGTCCGTTTCTCAATTATATCTTCTATCCTAATCCGATACTTAACTAATTGTAGACTAGAAATCAGATATAGTTTTGACAACTAAATTCGACAACAAGCTTGAGATATCAACATTTGTGAGTTCGACCGAGCAATGCTCTAACAATCTCCCCTTTGTCAATTTTAGTGACAAATCTATCAATACATATGGATAAAAAAATAAAGCTATAAAAACTCCTTGAATCCATCATGCCTTGATTTCATTGATTTTTTCAATTCCTTGAACTCTTCATTATTTCAAGTTGTAATGATTATGAACGTGTTCAACTCAGCATCGTTGTTGTTGAAGATCCATATCCATAGCTATAACAACATTTGAAAACAAATATTCTCAATCGTCATTATACAAAACATATTATTATTATCTTTTCCAAAGTTCAATTGTATCCCAACTTTGAAGTAATACTATGATGATATGTTTCTCCCCAATACTTACATCTTTTGCATAATAGGTGAAACCTATAGATTATTGATTCACCCCCTCCCCCCCCACATAATGATCCGTAAACCATACGTATGTAGTGCGAACTACTAATTAATTCTCCCCCTTTTTGTCAATAAACATTGGGAAATCGTGGGATCGTAATGAATACAACCAAAAGATACTTCAGAA
Organism: Papaver armeniacum; assembly: GCA_023531295.1. Classification (NCBI taxonomy): domain Eukaryota; kingdom Viridiplantae; phylum Streptophyta; class Magnoliopsida; order Ranunculales; family Papaveraceae; genus Papaver; species Papaver armeniacum. The sequence continues at coordinate 413,968 of JAJJWW010002157.1, read as the reverse complement.
TTCAAAGGTGGTTACGTATCAACTTTATTTAAATGATATCACATAATAAAATATTTAGCTCTCACCTATGAGATTTAAGATACAAGCATCCTTTGTAAATCCCACAGCCACACTCCCCACAAAGATATAGCAATTAAGCACAAGTTCATTTAAGAACTCTCCCCCATTTGATGTTATTCCCAAGAGAACAACATGAGTGACCTTACTTTATGAAATAGAAGAATTTTGTCGGATATTAACAAATCACATGGATTTGTTTTTCTGAATATTGACTTAAATTAATCTCAACGAACAAGGAGATAATTTTAATCGGTATAACTCAACATAAGAAAATCTTACGGAGTATGTCAAGCAATAATCACAGTGTAATCACAAGTAGATTGATACTACGAGAAAATTCTCAAAGAGTTTGTTCTTTTTTACAGTTTAAAAAACATAATAAATTTAACTTCTGAGCATATATGAAATATCAACTTAATTCACGAAATGTAAAGGCACATATATTTCATAAGACTTTTGCAATAGTTAAACCAATAATGATTACATACTGCAAGTTCATTTTCCAAAAACTCTAGAATTTAAATAAATAAATCTAAAAACATGCAAGATGAAAATCGTTGGAAATAGCTCCGTGTAATCACAATTTTTGATATAGCAAACCCTAGTTATCCTTCTCAAAAGTAAGAATAAATTCTCACAAGAATTTTCCTAGAAAAACACATCAATGACTGTGCAATAAGAGTTAGAACTACAATTGAATTTGACACATTTAGAAAATTTAATTGAAAATCATTCAAGGATAAAATAACATCAAAGTCATTACAACCATAACTGAGGTTCAAACGTAGTTTAACACAACCTTAAAACAGTCACTACAAGAAAATACAATAAAGAACTATTTTATGCATGATTGCGATAAAAGTCCTCTAAAATCTTAGATAAGGGTTCAACCAAATCTGGATGACTTTCCAAGGCATATGTTAGCTGCTTCTACATGCAATTAAAGAAGAGTAACTTTATTATTTGGATCCAAGTTTCTACTCATCTTTTCGATGTTGTCCATTGTCAAGGGTTTTGGACTCCCAGAACTGGTTCTAAATGGAGCAAAGTGGTTCTGACTACAAATCCTTATAATGTGGCAAGGAAATCCCAGGGTCTTCTTAGAAATCTGTCTTACGCTTATCATTCGACGAATAATAAGACCACAGAAATCAATATCTCTCCCTTGTGCAATGTGGTAAACCAATTCCGCAACAAATTTGGTCCACCAGAACTAGTCGATGGTGCTAGGCATCAAGTTTTCCACAACTAATTTTCCAGCTGCCCATAAAAATAATCCAGCATCATGGATATTGATTTTCCTATCCTTCCAATATGCAGTATTTCCAAGTAGAAGATTAATAATCTCATTATGGGTGGGTATCAAATTTTGGAACTTGAGAATTGCCAATACGTGGCAAGGCTAGAAGTTCAGGAATTACTGTACGATTCACAACAAACGTTGTTATTAACTATGGTCTTAAAATTACAATTTTCAATATTAGCCTCATGTAAATTTGTATAGAATTGAGCCGTCATTTCTATATGGGAAGTTCCCATAGGTCGGCAAATTATCCCCCATTCGGGGCCATAAACCCAGGTAGGTCACCTTAAGAATTGATGCATCATATATCCTTTTATAATCATGGTTCCAGTACTTTATTTGCTATAGAGGTTACGTACATCCTTGCTAATGAATAGGGTTCGCAGACTTGAATTAAAATATGGTTCAAAATTCTTTCTACTAACAATTGAACTTTCTCCTTGAAGGCTTCTTTTTCTAGACATATTCAGTTAACAAAAGTTCACGAATTATGATGAAGAACTTACCGAGTTCGTGTATTGTTGATAATGGCACAACTCCGGTACTATGAGAAGAGTAAAACTATGGACCACCCATTGCATAAAATATTCACCTGATTTTAATGGTACAAGGAAAATACAAAATAGTTAAGGAATAGGTGAGAGATGAACGATGGTAATCGAAACCTTGGTTTTTCTCACCGAGTTCTCGAACAGTTGAGAGAAGATGGTGGAAAAAAACAAGAAGGGTTTTCTCTTTTTACGTGTGAAGATTGAACAATACACGAACCGGCCAGACTAGTTCCGAAACTAGATTTTCACACGTTTTTGGTTTTGGTTCAGCATACGCGGACCGCACAAGTGCAGTCAAGAGCATAATTATTTAGCTACTTATTATCCAGTCTAAGCAAATTTATAGCTCAATAAATTAATCGGGTGGATATTTAGAGCACAAAAACAATGACTTCCTCAATATGAGACCTCATCAATTTATGTTTGTGGGGAATAATAGATAATTTTTATGGAGCGACGCTCAATACACAAATTTTGTCTAAAACAATTTTTGACATAGAACCTGAGAACGCAGTTGGCTCGATCAGATACATGACAGCATGACTCTGATCTCAGTCGTAGCATGTAAAAATAATATTACTTTCTCACTACTCAAAATATATTATATAGCAAGGGTAAAACAGGATCTTTTCCACAGAGAGGTCTTAGGTTGTCAATATGTTTCGGTTTCCCATAAATAACAAGGGGGGTTTTCTGATTTTATGTAAATAAAACTAAGCAAAAAGAAAACAAGAAAACAAAGCATGCAAATCAAGGGTGTGAAAATATTGGGTAAAGGTTTCATCTTCAATTGTAAACAAGTTTTTGAATGTATGAATATAATTCGTATTTAATCTCGCTATCATCAAAAGCCCAAGAATACCTTATTGCAAGAATACTCCGTAAATTTCCTAAGTCATCACACTTCCATGTAAAACGATGCAAGTATGAATACTACCTAGAGAAAAACTCGACGCCTTGCGCTAATCAAATTCAATTCCCAAAGAGCATTAAGATTTGTGAAATAGGCTAATCAATGCAATTGAAATACATTGCGCAAAAAAATCGAACAAAGGTCAATTTCTACATATGATTACAAGAAAGTATCACTACAATCCCGTAATCATACCATGCTACTCGTATTCAAGGTTATCGCTCGATGATGAACCCTAAATTAGCTGTAGATATGGATGTAAGTTCAATTAATTCTATAGTTAACTAAACAAAAATTCAATCATATTGCAATACATCAATCATGGAATTATTATACGCAGTAGAAATTAAATGATAATTTTGGGAGAAAACTAATCCATAAAATCAATAACTTGGTTGCAAAATCCAACTACATCTTTAACCAATAATAAAAACTTAGTTACTTGTGTATTTGGAAATCATCATACAAAGCAAAGAAGAAAACTATCATGTGAAACCCTATAACAAAAGCAGAAGCCCAGATAATAGCCATTCTCTGTGTAAAGAATTTCTCCTTATATCGCTTCACAAACCAACCCCACAATTACCAAACATAAGTCGAGCCCAAACACTCACTGTTAATGGACTCCCCCAGGTGACAAAAGCCCATCTCATAATTCCACTTTAACTGTCAGTCACAGAAAACTGACAGTGCATTCTTGTAGATGGGAAAAAACGATTTGCTGGTTTTTTAGGGAATGGAGAGACGACAGTGTGGACAGAGGCTCCTCAACCGAGCAAACTGCCTAACATCAAACAGATGCACTGCACGGGAGTACTTTGAGTTCGATAGATCAATCTGTAGGACTCCGGCCTAAATCAAGACAATGGTCATTCCAGAGTCAATTCGGTCACAAAGAGGGAAGAGGGTTAATCTGTAGGAGGGAAGATGAGAAGTGTGTGAGATCAATGATGATAAAGGATTGTGAATGCGTTTTAAGGTTTCTGCAAGTTTTCTGTGAACTGTTGAGTTCGAATAAGTTCTAGTCAATTGATTGAATTTTTGAGAGTGATTGCTCGGATTAGAATTCTTTTGTTGTTCAATCGTGGATTCAGAGACTTATTTATATTGCCAGAATAGTAGACATATTGATCTCCAGTAAGTGTGAAGGTTGCTCGAGTGAAAGAGTGGGAAACTGGGAAATCGTGGTTTGACCAGTTTCATGTCGTGCGGAGACTTGGTTGATTGTCCACCCACTACTTTGCTAAATCCCTCAACTGGTTGCACCACTTACTCAACATTTCTCATCGTGGATGAACACACGTGTCGTAGGCCGCCAGACCAAAAACCTAATTAATATCCCCCATGTGACATGATTGATGTCTCACGAACGCGGAGTCTGCAAAGCAGGGGTGTATTTGATTAGTCAGTCGTTGACTTGATTAGACGATGAGTCTAAGTATTTTTCAGTCGAGCATGATTGATGGATGCTCTAGGATTCATGAATTGAACATGTCTGCTGGGACATATAGTTCTCGAATGAATGATGTTGATAGTTGAATCAATATAATGAATATTGATATTCTGAGCAAATATTTCTCTGAGCAATGCTCGCATGATGAATTGTTAAATATTGATAGTTGGATCAATATTCGAGCATCTGAGCAAGTATTGCTCATTCAATAAATTACTGAATATTGATAGTTGGATCAATATTAGAGCATATGATCAAGTATTTCTCATTCGATAAATTACTGAATATTGATAGTTGAATCAATATTCGAGCATCTGAGCAAGTATTGCTCATTTGATGATTTATTGGTAACGTGACCAAATAAAATATTAATTAAAATATTGGTAGCTGGACCAAATATTATATATTTTACCCAGATGTTGATTGTTGGATCAACATAAAATTATTAGTGTTTGAACTCGCTCAGAATTATGATTTACAGAGCATTTGTTCGAAACCCTAATTTTGATCAATTGCTGATCAATTGATGCTTTACTGAAAATAAGTCACCGAGTGAATGAGTGACCGGATACACGGGATGATGGTCAACCATGTAGAGCCTAAGTACTCGAGTGAGCATGCACCAAAGTCCTTTGTTGACCAGTTGGTGAAAGGATGATCAAATGATGGTCTAATCATTTATTAAAATAGTGCTCGTGTGAGCGTTCGGTAGTAAAACCTAGTTATGGAGAGATGAGGGACCGACCAAGGGGTCATGGTACCGGCCTTTGGTGGTCGTGGGACCAGCTGACGGTCGATTGAGCGAGTCCCTAGTTGGTTGGAAAGAGTTTGGACTCAATATGAACAGTTGAGAGACAATTAGGTCAAAAATATGAAAGAGTGTGGGACCGGCTCCTTGCAAGCCTAAGGGCCGACCTTGGTCGGTCAAGGTGGCATGCCCGTGTCACCATACTGCCCGTGTCTCAGTCCTGGGAGTTTTGGCATTTTCTGGTGCGCGTTTGAGCAATATCTTGGATTTTCAGAAGAGTTTGATCTTAACTGAAACTCTCAATTTTGCTAGAATGAGCAAGTAGAACTTTGCTCATGCGACCAATATTTTGAGAATATTAAAATAATAATAATATGTTAATTTTTGACATGAGAAGCCTAGTCGGTCATGTGACCATTTGACTTTTTTGGCTTTTTTATGGTTTGAGCAATATTTGAGAAAATATTGAAAAACTAGGGTTTTCGCTCAAACGATGGAGTTCCATGAGATGAAGGAAATAATAATATAAGAAAATAAGGGATTGTAAGGTGTGGGACTGGCCACGGCTAGGGCATGGCCGGACGGCTAGGTGGTCCCTTGACACCTTTCCCTATTTTTGTTTGATGAAAGTATGAAGAAACTTAGAGTTTCGCTCAAACGAGGGAGTTTGCTCAAATGAAGGAGTCTTCCTGAGATGAGGGAAATAATAAATTAAAATAAAATAAAATAAAATTACGGAAGAGGGGGACCGGCCACGACGGCATGACCGGCCGGCCGGTGGGCACGGTACCACACTTCTTGTTTATTTTATTTAATATTATTTTCCTTCATAAGTTCCTCGTTCGTCCGTATATTTGAGTGCTCGTTCGTACGTTCGGGTGCTCGTTCGTGTATTATTGTCAAGTACACTTGCACCATTTTCTCGGGGCTTGCTCGGTGATGGCCCGTGACGCTGATCGTTGAATATTTATTACTAATTCATGAAATTCAGCTGAGAATGATTCATAAAACGAAGTAATAAAATGAGTTGAGCATCTATTACTAATCCATGGAATCCAGCTGAGGATCAGCCACGGAACGGAGTAATAAGATATAATAGATTATTTTCTATGAATTCAGTTGATGAATGACACGCTAGAAATTTGCAGAATCGAGATATGAGATAATTGAATCATCATATTCGTTCTGAGGGGTATATAGTTAGGGAACAACGAGCAGCGTGATGTCCTGAAGGCGTTAAGCTCTCTAACAAACATTATGTCTAGAAACCGCCCAATAAGTAAGATGTTATATACACAGTCTCTCTATGTAGTCAGGGAACAACGAGCAGCGTGACGTCCTGAAGGCGTTAAGCTCTCTAACAAACATTATGTCTAGGAGTCGCCCAATCATTTTGATTCTATGTAGAGGTGATGATGAAATGTGTGAAGCATCGAACGCTCAGCTGGGAGGCCTTTCGAGAAACATATTCATCATAGCTCTGAGAGGAATGTTCGCTCAGTCAGAGATCGTGAACCGCTTCACGGATCATAAAATATGAATCGTCACATACATTCCTGAAACCGGGTCAGAAACATGCAGTATCATGATTTTACGATTTTAGCCCTTGCCGAAAATCCACTATCAACAATTCTAATCCTCAATAACACCTACATGTCACGGCAACACCAATTGGCAACTCCTATTTCCTTCTCTAAATCCCTAAAGCAACACAATCGAGCGCCAACTTTCTTGCCTCATTCTGACCAACACAACCAATTATTCCACTAATTTATCACCAATTTTATGTACCAATAGATGTAGCATCACTTGACCCCAACTGCAGTTCTTCTCCATCCATGAATTTCACCAGTAGCAGCTATTTCTATGCAAAATCATGTCGTAACATACACCTGAGCTTCTACATTCTACTTCACTGCAGGTTCAACTTCAGCTCACCAGCAACACCATCGATTTCAATCTCGGCAATCACCAGCTCTTCCTACTGATTTCTACTGCATCTTCTTTACAGCACAAACCTTGTAATCTCGGTCTCAAAGATGTTGTAGCATAAATTAGAACAAACCTATTATTCAATTCGCTTTCAACTGTCGAACCTCTATCAATCGCATATGTAAATCCCCTTTTCTGGTCCATCACAGACCCATATCAATCTCCATTTCTTCAGCCATCTGTTACATATCAAACATACTAAGATTCAAAGCCAACCCCAGCACATCTTCTCTTCAGATCATTCCCAACTCGAATCAAGGTCAATCCATCCATTAATTGTAGACAAACTAAATAATCAAACCCATCTTTCTGAATTCCTCTTCCTCCATATCTCTGGCAATTCACATCTACTGCAAACCCATCTCTACCATGACTCAATCTAATCTTTCTATTTCTCAGTCTTCGTACCCATCCACAACAGTAACACAAACCATAATTTCTGCTTCAGACACAATCCATCAGTTCTCGCACAAGTCTTCTTCTCTGACATTTCATCACAACCCCATCAAAACAATCACCAGGATCTTCTTCTTCATTACAGAATCAACATCAAACCCATGATTATCTTCATCAATTTCTCTATTTTCTTGACCTTATTACCAGCATCAACACATTCATCTCCTCAAATTCTTCATCGCCAACAGTTAACAAGTGATAGCAGATCAAAGAAACCCCCATCGATCTCTTCCATTTCAAACCACCAGAAACCCTTTACTCTTCCTCACTCTTAATCGCCGGCAATATCTAACTAGTTGTTGTAATGAAGTGAAGGGGAAGAACTGGTCCTCCCGACCTAACTTTTGGGTTAAAATGATAAGATTGGATTTAGACACCCAAACGTTGGTGTTTATGGGTGAAAACTACTCCTGCAGAATTTGGTAATTTGGGGTGTGGATGAGGAATGAATTTAAACCTTAAACAAATGCACTGCGCGGTGAGTGCTTGTAGATTCGAGAGATCAATCTGCAGGCAAGTCCGGCCTAAACCAAGAAATGGCCGTTCCAGACTTGTTTCGGTCACAAAGTGAAGGAGATGGGGTTGATCTTAGGGAGGGAAGCGAAGAAGGTGTTGAGATTGTGAAGGTGTAGACTTGCTTATGACTTGTAACAGGAAAGTGAACAAGCTTATGATTGGTGTAAGTAGGCTCTGGTGTTTTCTTGTTGTTTTTCTCTGTTTTTCTCCCTTGTTTGGAAATAGGGCGGAGAACCTATTTATACAAGTCACTGAGTCTTATTCACGTCTCTCGTGGGAAGTGGAGGAAGTGGAGTGATGGAGTAGTGGAGTTGTGCGTCGGTGCCACACGACCAGTCTTGCCCACTTCTCCTGTTCATCTCTAACCGTCCATGACTTCCTAACACGTTCTTGTGATGGCGCGTTTCACGCTGCACGCCGTAAACCGCCGCACCAATACCCCAAGATGTATCCCCAGTTTGTGACATGATTGATGTCTGGAATGTGTGGATCGTGGATCCACGATAGGTAGCATGTAATGCTGATTTGAATAATTACGTTATTCAGGAAGTTGATACTTGTGAAGTATCGTGTGTATTTTATGCAGGTACTGCATCATGGTGTGGTAAAGTGATGGGTAATGACGCCTCACTGACCAACTAACTCGACCGTGGTTGTATAACCAGGTCGGGTGAAGTTGGACGGATGAGATGATCTTTGAGACACTCATCTGCGACCGTTAATGAAATTAGGGTTTTGAAGAGGTGCGCAGTATCACTCTTCGCTTGGTCGAAACCAAGCATGGGAAGGATTTCGGAGAGGACCGACCGGGCGTGCGTGTAGGTAGCATGCCGGTGTACACGTCCATATCTCACTATCCCATGAAAGTGCGATCTAGGCCACTCAATTTGACCGGCAAAGAGGAGTGGTTGAGATCGATTTTGCAATAGGAATTTGATGCCGCAAAAGCCGCGCACCATGCTTTTTTCCTCCGGGCGCGTGTTCCAAGACGACCTAACTTGGTCGGTCTTGGCCGGTTGGTTTGACGTGAAGATGGTAGGCCGGTGTTCACGCCTACACTGATTATCCCATAAAAACGTGATCCGAACCACTCAAATCGTCCTATTGAAGTTGAGCGGTCGAGATTAGTTTGCGGTTTGGGAGGTGTGACCACGCAAGTTTGGACGTGCGTTTTGGGATGGTCAGGCATGATATGCCTTGGCCGATCAAGTGAGGGGATATACAGGCCCACTGTGGTCATGCTGGTATGACCGGACCTGCTTAGTTTAATCTGTGACCCTCCATTCGTGCCGGAGAAGATGGACGCTCGTGATGGCTTGAAACCCTAATTTTGACTTTCATAGCCGTGTGACCATGCTCCCTTTGGGCGTACGAATTGGGACGACCAACCATGGTTGGTCCTGACCGATTGGTCAAGTACGTAGGCGGGCCCGCGGTGATCGTGTTGACATGCTCTGGTCCCTTTGAGTCTACATCTACACCCTCCATCTATACCTGCGAAGATGGATGGTTGAGACTGCTTTGCGACACATGTAATATGCCGTAAACCCTAATTTAGGGTTTTCCGTCCATAATGCTTGATATGAACGTTTTTTGGCAAGCTAGGCCAATGGCCGACCATGTGGGGTCGGCAGTGGGTATCCTATACCTGCTTGGGGGTAATGGAATTGATATGGGTAATCCAATCATGCTTATGGAGTTGGATGACTGCGATCATATCCGGACTGATACGGTCAATCCGGATGCTCAATCGGGCTAGTATAACACACCGAGAGGGCTCAATCGGGCTAGTATAACACACCGAGAGTCGGCTGTACGGTATTTCGTAAATGGTTTCATTATAGTGCTTGGAGGTTCGTGTTACTCAGTAAGAGTAACACTCGCCGTCATGCCACACCGATAATGAGTACTGAAATACAAGGCTGATTAGAAATTCACAGATGGGATTGTTGCCGCATGCTCCAACCTCGGAGGAATTTCATGTATTCACGTAATGGGATTGTTGCTACATGCTCCATTCTTGGTGAATTAATTGAGGGAGTATCCAACACTTATTAATGGCTTTATCTTTTACAAGATGTCACGCATAATTTTTCCTGATTTTACAATTTTAACCTTAAACGAAAATCCACCATCAACATTAAGTCCCCCCTAGCACATAATGGTTACACTATTGTGTGGTAGGCATGAGATGGTGGCATATACAAATCGTAAGGAGACAAAATAAAAGAAGTCTACACCGGAGGGATTCTCGCCGTGGGCAATCCTCCATACGTGCGTGACCACAGCCTTTGATGAACCGGCTTTCTCCCTTAGGTGTTTGAGTCGAATATGATTCTCCTTTTACTGGGATCCTGGGCGTGGGTGCTTGCACACCGCTGGTTGAATTGCTCGTATCCAAATGCTCTTCTGATTCTTGATTAGGGTTCAAAAGAAAGCCTGACTTGGTCGGTGTTGAATCCTCGCATATCGGGCGCCGTAATCGTTTTAGGGTTTTCTCAAAGATATATGCAGTGTAGAGGTTTTGAACTATTTTTGCGATTTTCCAATAGGGCTTTCCCACGTAAACTCCGTTTCCTCATCATGTCGAACAACAAGGATCGTCTTCTTCATACCATCCAGATCTTCGATTAAACGTGCACGACTCGCGGCCTCGAGCTTCATGATCAACCCCCCCTGCTCGTGTTCTCCGAGTCAAGAAGATCATACCGGTTTGTCTCTTTTTCCTTTTCTGAACCATTGCTTGTTCGTCGTAATGATCAAGTAAATAATCCCTTCATTCTTGCAGAGATACCCTACCGGAACATGTGTCACGGTTATCGATGATGATGACTTAACCAGTCCTCTTCCTTCAAATTCAAACACATTCACCCCCGTGAACCTTGAAGACGCCGACTTGGGTATCTCATCTTATGAATATCCAAATGCAGGTCTTTCATTCGATGTTCGCATGAAATGTTTATCCTCCAACTACCGAGATGTCGGTGGATTCCTCAGGTGCGGAAGGAGTTTGTGCCTTTGTACACAAAGTTATGGAGGAAGTACGGCCATATCACAACCAAACGTGGTCCGACACTGCCTTCCTCGCTTTGGTCACCGCGGTAAACCGCCTTCTTCCCATGATTGCTTTGAGATGGAGAGTATTTCTATCCGCAACGTTGCTTTGAATCAAGCCTCGAAAAGTGGGAGAATATGGTATCTACCCGTGAATCCATGGAGTTCAACGTGGGCTGGTTGCGGCAAGATCTTGATATCATCAAGGTTGATCGAGCCGGTATCCTTGTAAATGTTGTTCCCGCCAAAGGCTATTTTGGAAGAGGAGAAGGCTCGGCTGCGTCGAATCGAGAGAAGGTAGAGCAGGTCAGTGCAGAATTGAAGAAAAGAACAGAAAGATATCACGCTAGACCGGAGATGATGCTCTCAAGGAACTATAATCTTCTAGACGGCCTCTTCTAAACTGCACTCCTTTATTGTTAATGATGTTTATGTCAAGAGTTTTTTGAACGTCTTTGCGAAATAAACTGCATTGGTTTTTGATTGGTGAAACAAGTTTTTTCATTGACACATCTCTGAATATAATTGAGGATTCAAACATGTAATGAAAATAAATGCCCGTATTGTTGACACAAATGGATAGTGGTCGTGCATGATATGCCTTGAGCCACTTTCCATTGATGATCGCTTCCAACCTCGCCTCCGTCCACCTTAATGATCTTGTAGTAACCTCGTATTGTAGGCCTTGGTGACCATGTAGGGACCTTCCCATTTTGGTGAGAATTTCGGTGCGAGACATGTCTTGGCTTTGGATATGCTTGGCCGTTTTCAGACCAAATCTCCCACTTTGAAAATACGTGGTCTCACAGTCTTGTTATATGCCCCGAAATTCTCGTTCTCGTATATCTCGAGTACATTCTTCCGCTTTGTTTCTCCCCGGAATCCAAAGTGTCTAACTCCGCTATTCGAGAGTTAGAGGCTTCATCCTCGTCCCAATGGATCCCGGTCATCGCCGTAATCCCGGGCCGATGGGATTTTGATTTCTGGCCGGGAGAATTGCGTCCGCTCCGTAAACAAGTGAATATGGGGAGACCCCAATGGAGCTTCTAGGTGACGTACGGTATGCCCACAACGCCATTGGTAATCGGTCATGCCATTCTCTAGATTGTCATGTACGGTTCGATCGATGATCCTGATCGGCGTCTTGTTGGTACTTTCACTGTCCATTCCCCGAGGATAGTAGATGGTGGAGAAAACCTGTTTAATGCCATACCTCTCAAGTAACTCTCGTACCTGTTTATTGGCGAAGGGAGTGCCGTTATCGGTGATAATATGCTTAGGTATACCGAAACGACAAATGATGTGTTCTTTAATGAAAGCCGCAATGGTTGCTCCTGTAGTTCCTCGCAGTGGGATGGCTTCTTCCCATTTGGTGAAGTATTCCGTTGCAGTTATGACGTACTCGTGTTGCTTCGATGAGGGCGGGTTGATTTTCCCGATGATGTCTAGTCCCCAGCTGTAGAATGGCCACGGACTGCTTATCGAGTGCAAGGGGGTGGAAGGTGCGTGAACAAGGTCTCCATGAATTTGACAATTGTGGCAGCTTTGAACAAAAGCGGTCGCGTCATCCTCCATGGTCGGCCAGTAATATTTCTCGTGTATCTGGAGGAATAGTTTCCTCTTCCCTTGATGTTCCCCTTCGTGTGTTTCCTTCAAGATGATTGGAATTTCTAACCCACCAGCATCTTAATAGATTACCTCAGAAACTCTTGCATGCAGATCCCTTCGTGGTATACGAACCGCTTGGATTTTTGCTTTATCTTGATGGCATCCTTTTGATCGGCGGAAGTTGCTCCATCACGAAGATAGTTGATGTATGGCTCCCTCCAGTCCCCAGCGTGGTTCACACTAAAAATTTCCGATTGGTGTGGCGGTGCTTGGCAATTTGAGCAGACTTCAAGTAGCTCTGGACCGAGTCTCCATCTCCGGCCGCATATCCCGACGCTGGAGTCGCCGGTAAAGCTTCACCACCAATGATTGTCCACAGATTTCATCGTGAACACGGTTTAGTCTGCAGCTTGTGATTCGTCATCTCCAAGACATCTTGACAGAAACCATCCGGGTTTCGATAGTACAACATACCATGGAGCATGAAGAAGTTCTGCAGGTTTTGAGACCGACTTTTCCTTGAGAGAGTGGGTTGTTGAGTTCCCGAATGATCGGAGTTCGCCAATCATCGATCCCGGTGTCTTTGTATTGTGACAACCATGTTGACTCTATGGTTCTCCTTTTTACCGTCGAGTTTCTTCCGCTCCTTCGAATTTCGCTTTGGAAGCCAATGTTGCTGCAATCGGCATGTTTATTGTTGCCGCGACCAACATGGATTATGGTTGCGTCGGCGAAATAGTTTAATAACTTTTGTGCTTCGACCGGTATGGGGCTAGTGTTGCTTCCTTCAATGCGTACACTCCGTTCATCCCGATTACAGTAGTTTGGAGTCACCTCTTATCTCCAGACGTGTGACTCCTGCTTGTTTAGCTATTGAAATCCCTATAAGGAAAGCTCCGTATTCTGCTGAGTTGTTGGTGCATTCGAAGTCTAATTTGAAGGAATGTGAAAATACTTCTCCGGTTGGAGAGACTAACACCACGCCTGCTCCTCCAAAAGATATCGCTAGGGGTAGCAGAGCCATCAAAATACAAGAGCCACACTCCTTCCTCCAAAACAGAGACATCTGGAAATTCTCCAGGGAGGTCTTCATGTAGTTCCGTAGTGCCTTCTCCAGGAAATACTGCGAGTAAGTCTGCAACTTCTTGACCCTTGATAGCTCTAGGTGACGCACACGTTATGTCCAGCTCTGACATTTGGAGAAGCCATTTGCCTCTGTCCTTCCAGTCGGACCGGCTTTGAAAGTAAAAACTTTGCGGGATCGGATTTAGACACGAGTATCACCTCGTTAGACAAAGCAGGTAATGCCTAAACTTCGAATGGAATGGATCAAGGCTAAACACGCCTTTTCCGCTCTCGGGGTATCCGAGTTCGGCGTCCCTCAATATTCGGCCGAAATAGTATATGGGGAGTTCGATTCCCTCATCGTCTTCCCCGAGCGAGTAGAGCCCCCACCGTTTCGATGGCTAGATGCCTTTCAAAGCTTCCTCGCCGCTGCGGTGTCCAGAGCCGGTGCAAATCCCACACTACACCCCTTACTCGCCTAATCCATTGAAAGACGTGTGATCAAGAATATTTATTAATTGATTCCATGAAATGTTTACACAGACAATAGAATGGAAATTAGAGACACCATTCAAAAGATCTCTCCTTCAAATGGCTTCCCTTTATGTACTATCCTTTATTTTCTGGAGATTTCATGATGGCTAGAGATGATAGTATTCGTTGGATCTTTCGAAAGCTTCCTGGTTTCAATCGGGTTGCGGTCCAAGAATCAATATTTTGATTTGCCGCAACTACTTATCTTTATCTCTGCTTGACCAAATTACGAAACGCTGATCCTAATCTCCAACCTCCCATCCATTCCCATACTGATAATGGCTTTCATTAGTCGTGCATACAAATCTTCTTTTTGATGAAGTTCAACAGAAGTTGCTCGAGAAGGGTTTTACTCTATCAACCATTCCCGATCAAGAATCTTCATCTATTCTTTTCGGCAAAGTTGTTTTCTCGATCATCAATGTGATGATCAAAAAATTATAGTCTCGCTAGGTCACCTTCTCGCAGACTTCTCCTTTCTTATACATTACCGTTTCTTACCTTTTGTAGTATTGCTTGTAAATTATTAACTTGTTGTTATTTTTGAATCCGAGAAGAGACTTTAAGTTAGAATTAGAGAGCTTGAATCAAAGAACAACTCGCCAGAATTTTCCAAGAATTGAAGAGCTTGAAACTGAAAAGAACAGCTCAGAAAGAGTCTCTCCTTCAAATAAATATTTCAAGTTGAAGAAACAATTTCTAACGACAAATGGCGAATTTTAATAATGATGCCGTTCGTTTTCGCAATGGAGCCACTTGAGCCCACAATATCCTCTCGCATTCATATCCCCGGCTTTCGAAAAGGTTCCCGAGAATCAGCTGTCTCGGACGTTTCGATAGTGAGGCTGCGAAGAAGAAAATTCTCGCGATGAGAATGATAGGATCAAGAATCGGATGGAGAAGAATCACCAAAGAGATAATTCTTTTTGTTTTCTTCACGCTCTAATATCTCGTACATTTCTGTATCTCTTTATTATAGTGTACTTCTTGGATTGTCCCCCCTAAATTCAATCTTCACTCCCCTTTTTGGGGGTGAACGAATCCAGGCGAAATGTTATTCGCGAACTAGGGTGTACGCCATAAAGGTTCGTCCCATTCTTTTTACTCATTCATCTTTGTTAAGTCATTCAATCATTCATGTTTCATTATTTGCCGATATTTGTTTACGAAGTATTCGCAAAATTCCATTTCATTTGTTGTATTTTCATTTTTCTTTCTTAACCGAATTTCATATAGTACTAAGTTGGGCTAAACCTTGGTCGGGCTTCCCATGGCTACTATCTTCCGCTGGTATAAGAATTCATTTCATTCTCGCCTTTCTTCTAAGGCAATATACTCTTCCCGTAACTCTCTCGCAGCTTCTGCCATCGTGATTGTATTTTTGATTCTAAAATTTGAATGTATAACAAGTTAGTCGCGAAGAGAGCATTCACAAATGAGAGGATGAGATATCTTTCCTCAACCCGTGAAACGTCGAATGTAGTTCACCTTGCCCATGAAACTGAAGGGATTCTTTCGCAGCTCTCGGATGGCTTCATTCCAATTGTTTCCTTCCTCCTTCCCTTCTATTGTTCAAGAATCCTCTCATTTCACCTGTGGTTCTCTTAAGGAGCTCCTTCTCTCCTTCTTTCTTCCCTAATCGATCTTGAACTTGATCTCACACTACTTGATCTCCTATTTTGCAATCTCATATTTTCCATCCTCAATTCATGATTCTCAGTTTTGTCAAGTTTGCTCGTTTCTTCTAGCTCTAGTCGCCTCTCTTCATGTATTGTTTGTCTCAATCTTTTTTCTTCTGTTTCCCCGGATTCATTTCTCCATTCATTCCTTGCTCCTCCTCCTTGTCCATTGTTCACCATCTGCCGCTCCTCTTCCTCTCGTCTTCGAAATCGGACCTCCAAGTATGAGATCGGCGGCATTTTCTCATATTCATCCTTGACGATGAGGATAGCCAGTCTTGGACCAAATTCTTTCCAATTTCTACGTCAATCTCATCACCCCGTCTACCTTTATTCCTTTCTCTCTCTCCTAATGACTTGCTTCACCATTCAAAAGATCTCTCCCTTCAAATGTACTCATTTAGCCCTTTATATGGGTAATACATAGTGGATGACAAAAGCTTGGAATCCTATAAATTTCTCCGAGGAGACACCGAAAGCGCATTTCAAAGGATTCATCTTTAACTTGTATTCCTTCACACACCTCTCAAATACTTGACGTAAGACATTGGTGTGATACTTGACGCTCGAACCTTTGACTTGACCACGATATCATCTACATAGTCTTCTACTTGTTTATGCATCATGTCGTGGAATATTGCCGTCATAGCACGTTGGTACGTTGCGCCGGCGTTCTTTAAACCGAATGGCATAACAGTATAGTAAAAATTGCCAAGAGGGGTTCGGAAAGCTGTCTTACTCGCATCGTGCTCATACATCCTTATCTGATTGTATCCGTTGTAACCATCCATGAAGGAGAACATGCCGTGTCCGCTGGTGGCGTCTACTAACATGTCGATGTTAGGTAGAGGAAAGTCGTCCTTGGGGCAGCACTTGTTCAAGTCTCTGAAATCTACGCAGCACCGGATCTGTCCGTTTTTCTTCTTTACCGGGACCACATTGGCTAACAAGGTTGGATGATGAATAGGCCTGATGAAGCCAGTAGCTAGCAGCTTCTGAATTTCGTTCTTGATTTGTTCCTCTACTTCATGTCTGAATTGCCTCGGAGATTGCTTGATTGGCTTGGATCCAGGTATGACATGTAAGTGATGGGTGACCAATTTTTCATCCAGACCAGGCATTTCCTCGTATATCCAGGCGAACACATCTTGGTACTCCTTGAGTAGTTGAACAAGACTCGTACGTTTGTCTCGTGGACAGAGTCGAACTGATAGAGACCGGCACAGGGAGATTCTTCATTCCCGATGTTAACAAGTCTCGAGCTCGTCGGTTGTGGAATTGGTTCCATCTTGTAGTTGCTTTGGGCGTCTGGTACCTCATCTTGTGTTTCATCATTCTTGCAACATTCAATTGGGCGGAGAGGCTGGGTTCCGTCTCTCACTGCTAATTGCTAACAATGGCGCTTAGAGTATATTGTTCTCCCCTTCAGATCAAGTTTTACCTCGAAAGTACGTCCCCTTTTGGCGTGAGCATGAGTTGGAGTCTCACCGGATAGAGATGGACGCCTCGTTACAGAATGTGTGCTGTAGTGTTTGGCCTCCAGTGTTGTAAGTCGGTCTCCTTCCTTGATTGAAGCCCACGTGGATAGTGGGGTGCACAGGACTTTGTCTGATCCCCCCTGTGTGGTACCTTTTGGCTCGAACAGCTCCACTCCGCATATTGGTGCATACGGAGACAATGATGCAGGAATGCGGATGACTTTATCGTTTAGCATGGTCTTCAGGCACTGGTGATACGTCGAGGGAATGACCTTGTTGTCGTGAAGCCATGGTCTCCCAGGAATCATATGGTAGTCCTATCTTTTTCTATGACCTCAAACTTTGCTCTTGATTGAACGGGTCCTACGGATAAGTTCAGATTTACATACCCGTATGTGCAAGTCTGATTTCCTTCGAAGTCCGTCATCGTGGTGGGCTGTCGTACAATCTCGCATAGGCTAACCTTGGCTATCTTGAGAGTCTTGAGAGTAATTACATTCGAAGATGCTCCTGTGCCGACGAGGGCCCTTCTGAACTCCGAACCCTTGATGTGTGCGGTAACATGTAGGGCCGGTTGTGACCCTCCTCTGCCATCATGTCGTCTTCCGTAAATGTGACATTGTTTACAGATATTTCCGATGCAGCTAGGACTTCTGGACGAGAAGGAGTCAGGTGTGCATCCAGAGCTATTTTATTAATTGCAGCAAACGACTCTGCCCGTTGATTCCTCGAGAGGTGCAAGAGTTCACACAAGCTTTCTACTAGAGATGCCGCTTCCTGATCCACTGGTCTCTGGTTCGTAGTATAACTGTTGATCTGAGGGGAATTAGTCCCCGGTGTATAAATCTCCCGAATGCTCATTTCGACGTCATCTTGATGAGGAGATCAAGTATGCCGTTTACCGCTTCTTTGATTAGCTCCATGTTCTTCGTGTGAATCTCTCCTACCGTGCTAGTTCGCTTAATGTTGGAAGTCTTCCGATTATGCCGTCGGATACACCGTTAGGAGGGGGTATCTCCGTTGGAGGAGCCATCAGGATTTGAGACTGTCGAAGCGGTCCTAAGACCAACCATCTCGGTGAATTGATTGAACGGTATTGAAGAGATTGACTTTACAACCGAGAGATCAACCTCCCACCGTGGTCTCCAATTGTTTATGGGTGAAAACTACTCCCGCAGAATTTGGTAATTTGGGGTGTGGATGAGGAATGAATTTAAACCTTAAACAAATGCACTTTGTGCGGTGAGTGCTTGTAGATTCGAGAGATCAATCTGTGCAAGTCCGGCCTAAACCAAGAAATGGCCGTTCCAGACTTGTTTCGGTCACAAAGTGAAGGAGATGAGGTTGATCTTAGGGAGGGAAGCGAAGAAGGTGTTGAGATTGTGAAGGTGTAGACTTGCTTATGACTTGTAACAGGAAAGTGAACAAGCTTACCATTGGTGTAAGTAGGCTCTGGTGTTTTCTTGTTGTTTTTCTCCCTTGTTTGGAAATAGGGCGGAGAACCTATTTATACAAGTCACTGAGTCTTATTCACGTCTCTCGTGGGAAGTGGAGAAAGTGGAGTGATGGAGTAGTGGAGTTGTGCGTCGGTGCCACACGACCAGTCTTGCCCACTTCTCCTGTTCATCTCTAACCGTCCATGACTTCCTAACACGTTCTTGTGATGGCGCGTTGCACGCCGCACGCCGTAAACCGCCGCACCAATACCCCGTATGTATCCCCCAGCCAGACATGATTGATGTCTGAATGTGTGGATCGTGGATCCACGATAGGTAGCATGTAATGCTTGATTTGAATAATTGCGTTATTCGGGAAGTTGATACTTGTGAAGTATCGTGTGTATTTTATGCAGTGCTTGCATCATGGTGTGGTAAAGTGATGGGTAATGACGCCTCACCGACCAACTAACTCCCGACCAGGGGTTGTATAACCAGGTCGGTGAAGTTGGACGGATGAGATGATCTTTGAGACACTCATCTGCGACCGTTAATGAAATTAGGGTTTTGAAGAGGTGCGCAGCATCACTCTTCGATTTGGTCGAAACCAAGCATGGGAAGGATTTCGGAGAGGACCGACCAAGGCGTGCGTGTAGGTAGCATGCCGGTGTACACGTCCATATCTCACTATCCCATGAAGGTGCGATCTAGGCCACTCAATTTGACCCAAGAAAGAGGAGTGGTTGAGATCGATTTTGCAATAGGAATTTGATGCCGCAAAAAGCCGCGCACCATGCTATTTTCCGGCGCGTGTTCCAAGACTACCTAACTTGGTCGGTCTTGGCCGGTTGGTTTGACGTGAAGATGGTAGGCTGGTGTTCACGCCTACACCTGATTATCCCATGAAAACGTGATCTGAACCACTCAAATCGTCCGGCGAAGTTGAGCGGTCGAGATTAGTTTGCGGTTTGGGAGGTGTGACCACGCAAGTTTGGACGTGCGTTTTGGGATGGTCAGGCATGATATGCCTTGGCCGATCAAGTGAGGGGATTGACGGGCCCACGGTGGTCATGCTGGTATGACCGGACCTGCTTAATCTAATCTGTGACCCTCCATTCGTGCCGGAGAAGATGGACGCTCGTGATGGCTTGAAACCCTAATTTTGGCTTTCATAGCCGTGTGACCATGCTCCCTTTGGGCGTACGAATTGGGACGACCAACCATGGTTGGTCCTGACCGATTGGTCAAGTACGTTGGCGGGCCCGCGGTGATCGTGTTGACATGCTCTGGGCCCTTGAGTCTACATCTACACCCTCCATCTATACCTGCGAAGATGGATGGTTGAGACTACTTTGCGACACATGTAATATGCCGCAAACCCTAATTTAGGGTTTTCCGTCCATAATGCTTGATATGAACGTTTTTTGGCAAGCTAGGCCAATGGCCAACCATGCGGGGTCGGCAGTGGGTATCCTATACCTGCTTGGGGGTAATGGAATTGATCTGGGTCATCCAATCATGCTTATGGAGTTGGATGACTGCGATCATATCCGGACTGATATGGTCAATCCGGATGCTCAATCGGGCTAGTATAACACACCGAGAGGGGATCAATCGGGCTAGTATAACACACCGAGAGTCATCCTGTACGGGTATTTCGTACATGGTTTCATTATAGTGCTTGGAGGTTCGTGTTACTCTGTAAGAGTAACACTCAGTCGTCATGCCACACTGATAATGAGTACTGGAAATACAAGGCCGATTAGAAATTCACAGGATGGGATTGTTGCCGCATGCTCCAACCAGGAGGAATTTCATGTATTCACAGAATGGGATTGTTGCTACATGCTCCATTCTTGGTGAATTAAGTGAGGGAGTATCCAACACTTATTAATGGCTTTATCTTTTACAAGATGTCAGCGCATAATTTTTTCCGGATTTTACAATTTTAACCTTAAACGAAAATCCACCATCAACAGTTGGATACAACCAGACCATGAATAAGTTTCCATCAACTGGTTGTCCCTTAACTTTGAATTGACTGTCTTTAATGCTCGCCTGTGAAATGACACTTTGCCCTTTTCGCTCCAATCGAGTGATTTTTCCTTCTTTTGTTCCGAATGACTCCAAAACACCTATAAGCTCAAAAACAAACATAAGATACATAATTTACAAGAAAACTCGCAAAGAAAGCATAAACAATAGATAAATATCAGGTGTTTTAGACACATATCAAATCCCCATACACTTAGACTTTGCTAGTCCTCGAGCAAATCAAACTAAATACATACAACTCCTTTTCGTCGAGATTACAGTAAAACTTAGGATATGTGACGAGCCTTTAAACCCCTAGGTGTCCCTAGTGGACGAGTTATAGTCTCGTGAGGGTTTATTAGAGATATACCCACAAAACCTACTTTTCCAACTTACAAGTTCTCCGAAATGATAGTATCCAACGTGCTAATAAGACATAAAGATTCTGCACACTAGTCATAAGAAGTTAAACATATCAAAGAACACAATATCATCCTTAAAAGTTGAGAGAGAAATAACCATCCCTTATCGAAAGAATTCAGGTTCGAGAGTGATCGAAAGTCTCGACTCTGCCTCACAGTAAAGGGTTTTATGAAATTACACTCAATAATAAACAGCTTTTTTATGGGTCACACATGTGTCCAGGTAGGAATGAAGAGAGAATCTTGCGACACGTTGAATGGTAGGAAGGAAAAACCCTCTGAATTGTTTTGAAAACCCACATCTTTTATTTTTTTGAAAACTCATTTTTCTGACGATCTCTAAGAAAGGAAATCAACCACTTAACGAAGGTGGAAATATGCTTACTTACCTCGTTATCCGTTCAACGTGCAGTTAGCACCACTCTCACAGCATCCATAAAAACGTCTTCGGCAATCAATCCTTGTCTTCATCTTCGTCTTAGGTCTTCAACTGTCTATGATAACTCTTGAACTTCGTAGAATCTTAACAACGTGATTCTTTCCTCTAATTCCTTGTTGCTTGAAACTTTATTATGAATATTCCTTCTTTCCATTGGCTTTATTAAAAGAACAAAACAAAAAACGAACTAAAGCAAACCAAATATGATACAATGACTTTTTCTTGTCTTTTTTTTTTAAATTTTAATTTATGAGACAAGAAAAATAAAACAAATACAAAATGAAAACAAAACAAAATAATAAAACTAGTAAGAACCTAAAGAAATTTTCTCTTGTCTTTTTTCTTTTCTTTTGATCTTGATTTTTTTTTTTTTAACAAGGGACCTAGCATAATGATAACCATGTCCCAAATTTTTTTTTTTTTTTTTTTTTTTTGTAGACAAGAGAAAATAAAATACAAATAAAGATAAAATAAAAAATGCAAGTACAAAGGCCATGGTGTAAGTACTTTACCGCTTGATTCTTCACAACTTGTATGTCTCGATATCATAAACTTTTTGAACTCTCATCTTGATAATCTCCGCTCTTCATAAGTCTTCAACTTGTAAGAATTTTGCTCCTTGTCTTGTTGCTTTACTTGAATATGAAATCTGCTCATTTCTGTACCGTTGCTTGCAAACCTTGAACGTC
The DNA here is from genome assembly GCA_023531295.1 of Papaver armeniacum. Lineage (NCBI taxonomy): Eukaryota > Viridiplantae > Streptophyta > Magnoliopsida > Ranunculales > Papaveraceae > Papaver > Papaver armeniacum. Next base: position 391,538 of record JAJJWW010002157.1, on the reverse strand, counting down.
TTCAACTTTCCTTCGAATTTGTGATGTTCCTCTTGTTGATGATAATAGTGTTTCTATGGACATGTTGGTGTAGAGAGAGGTAAAGTGAATGGTACTAACTGCAAACAAGATTACAAGTGGTATGTAAGTTAGCAATTCGATGTCACCCTCATGATTGATAAAATGACACTCAATAGATTAAAGTAGTTATTCTATTGGTGGGAGGTTGGGTAGCTCACCATTCTACCCGGAGTTTACGTACGGTGACACACACTCTAAAAGCACATATTTAGACACGTACGAAGAATTGAAGGTCGGTGCCTCACATGATGGAACAATGGGTAGTCTCCACTATTAGGGATCACAACTCTAATACCAAATTCATTCTGCACCTCATTTTCCACTGGCATGGTTAAATCCAACGTTAACTCTCATACAAGCAAGAAACCCGATCACGTTTTCTGGCATCTCTAAGTTCAGTCATTCCTGTGAGAATTTCGATGTAATCTTAGCGACATGTATACTATGTGACTCTAAACTAACTACAAGTTGGAGTTTTTCATGCACTAATTTACAATGCAAGCTTAACCACTCCCCCGCACTTAAACTTTACATTGTCCTCAATGTAAATTGAGTCATCCAAGTAGACTCAAGCTGGGAAATCCTAATATGAAATGTGACAACAAATAAGAAAAATAAATACAAGACAAGAACAAAAAATAAAAGATAAGAAATATTCATCCCATGAGTTGCCTCCCATGTAGCGCTTGACTTAAAGTCGTCAGCCCGAATAGCAAGACGAATTACCCATACACCAACAATCTGAAAAGTTGGGGATCCTCCCATAGAACATGTTTTGCAAACACTAGCTTCACACAAATATTAGTAATATAAAACAGAAACAAAGCTATTGACCGATAAAAGTGTTAAAAAAGCTGGGGTCTAACAACTACACCCAATATTTCGCTTAGCAATCTGTATGGACAAACTCCAATATAATTTCAAGAGAATCAACTAGACAGTCAGACTCAATCTTATGAAAAATATATCAAAGAGTTATATCTTAATTTCTCAATTCAATCTGCAATCAAACAAATAGGAATTTGCGAGCCCGATAAGAAATAACTTGGACGGTATCAAAAACCAATATCCAAGTGTCAATCAATTTATTCAAAACCAAAGATTGGATTCTCAATTGATTGAAATGCACAAACTGTGATATTTCAATTATATAAATAAATATAATGCGGAAAAGAAATAACACAAACGCCAGAAATTTTCTTAACGAGGATGTAGATGGTGGATTTTCGACAAAGGCTAAAATCGTAAACCCATAATTATAAGTATTCCTGATCCAGCAATCAGACGAATATTGAGGCTCATGTCTCTTATCGAAAGCATGAAAGATCATGCCACAAGAATCTCTGACTGAGAATACTGTCTCTCAGAGTATATATGGATATGTAGTCTCTCAGCTGAGGAAACGGCATATCTCATGAATACAGAGCAATTTCAGTAACTACTTCTACATAGAATCGAAAGATTAGACGGCTCCTAGACATGCTTTCACTGCTAGTATAGAGCAATAACGTCTTCAGGATGTAACAATGTTTTCCCTGACTATATGAAAGAAATATGACGCTTAACCAAGCACATACACTAGATTCCTGAATAACTAATGCTCCTAGACGATCATACTAGTATAGAGCCATTAATTAATTATTCTCAAAATCAATAGATTCATTAACTGAATCCCTGGAAAATATTCAATATTTTCATAATATTTCGTTACTTCAATTTATGGTTTTTCCCAGCAGAATTCCATGGGTTAGTAATAAATATTCAATACACGGGCATCTGAGCTACCTTTGAGTAAGCCCCGATCAAAACGGTGCAAGTGTATTTAACAATAATGCACTAACGAGCACCTGAACACACGAATGAGTATTTCAAAATACGACGAGACGATGAACCTATGCAAAATAGGAAGAAAATAATAAATAATAAAATATTAATCAAGGCGCTAGAGGACTGGGCTCACCGGCTGGCCAGTCATGCCGTGACCAGTCCCACCCCCAAATTTTATATTTTATCATATTTTTATTACTTTCCTTGATCTGATGAAAATCCTTTCATTTGAACAAATATCCTTTGTTTTAAGGAAACTCCTCAGTTTCACGGTGTTTCCTTCGCATCAAGGAAATAATATAAAATTAGGAAAGGTGTCACGGGACCGTGTCTGCTAGCTGGCCGGCTATGCCCTAGTCATGGCCGGTCCCACACCTCATGAATCCTCAATATTTTATTATTATTTCCCTAATTTCATGAAAACTCCTTAATCTCATGATGTTTCCCCGATCCCATGAAAAATAATATAAAATTAGGGAAACCTGTGGGACCGGGCCATAGCCGGCCGGTCATGCCCGAGCTGGCCCCACTCGTCTTATTTTATTATTATTATTATATTTTTCATGTTTCCTTAATCCCATGAAATTCCTTGATTTCATGATGTTTCCTTCAAATTATGAAAATTCCTTCAAATCATGAAATAATACATAAAATTAGGGAAAACTCACGGGACCGGGCCCTAGCCGGCCAACCATGCCCAATCCGGTCCCACATGTACCTTATTTTATTATTATTATTATTTTTTATGTTTTCCTCATCTCATGGAAACTCCTTGATTTCAACAAAACTCCTTGGTTTTATGATATTTCCCTAAAATCATGAAAACATAATAAAATTAGGAAAAATACCATGGGACCGGCCCCTTGGACGGCCGGCCATGCCTTGGCCATAGCCGGTCCCACACTTTATGATTCCTTCATTGTTTTATTATTTTTCCTTCATCTCATGAAGTTTTCACGGTCTCAGTAAAAATCCCTGATTTCTCCATATTTTCTCTAAATGTTCCTCAAACGCACACCAGAAAATATCAAAATTCTCATAACTGAGATACGAACACTTTGGTGACATGACAATGTTACCTTGACCGACCAGGGTTGGCTCTTTGGCTTGCAAGAGGCCGGTCCCATGTATTTTGACAATTTTGACCTAATTTGCGCAATTGTACGTATTAGGTCCAAAACTCTTCCAAACAACTTGGAACTTCATAAGACGATCAATATTCGATCCCGTGACTACCCAGGGCTGATTTCATGACCCCTTGGTCGGTCCCTCACATCTTCATAATTAATTAGGTTTTATTACCTAAGGTTCAGACGAGCATTATTTTAATAAATGATTAAACCAGCATTTAATCATCCTTTCATCAAATCAACTGGTCTTCAGGAGACCTTGATATTTGCTCACGTGAGCATCTGGGCGCTACATGGTTGATCCATAATCCCATGTAGCCGGTCCCTCATTCGCTCCGTGGTTAATTTTCAACAAACCATCAGTTAATCATCAATTGATCAAATTAGGGTTTTGAGTCCAAGGTTCATAATTCCAGATTAAAACGCTAATAATTTTACATTGATCTCATGATCAACATTTTATTTATCATACTCGGTTCAATTGCCAGTATCTTATTTGGTCATGCTACCAATAATTCATCGAATGAGCAACATTTGCTCAGATGAGCAATATTTGCTCAAACCAAGGAATACTGGTTCAACTATCAATATTCAACAATTCATCGAATGAGCAATATTTGCTCATGTTAGCTTATTCACGCATTATACCTCTGTCTCAGCATACACGTTCAATTCACGAACCTCAGAACCTTTTCAAAACACGTTCGACTCAACAAAACAAGGACTCCTCGTCCCATGAAGTCATGAAGTCAGCAACTGACTAACTAAATACACGTCTGCCTTGCAGACTCCACAATCACACGAGACATCAATCGTGTTACATGGGGGATATTAACTAGGGTTTTGGTCTGGCGGTCTACGGCACGTGTGTTCATACACACGATGAGAATGTGAGCAAGTCGTGCAATCAGTTGAAGGAGTTAACAAAGTAGTGGTTGGAAAATCAACCAAGTCTACGCACATTGAGCAACTGGTTTTAACACGATTTCCACTTCCCCATTCTTTGATTTCAACAACTGTCACACTTCATGAGATCATGGTGTTTTCAATTCCAACAATATAAATAAATCTCCGAATCATGATTGAAACAAGGATAATCTCACGTCAAACAGACAACACGAGATTAACAATCCAACTCTCAACAGAGCAAATTCAATCATTCAGAACTTATCTTATTTTCGAATACACAACACACTGCAATCTTCGATCACCATTGATCTCATACATTTCTCGCCTTCCCTCCTACAGACCGACCCATCCTCTCTTGTGACCGAATTTACTCTGGGACGGCCATTGTCTTGGTTTAGGCCGGAGTACTACAGATTGATCTCTTGAATTCAAAGCACTCCCTTCTTGCAGTGCATCTGTGTGAGGTTAAGCATTTTGCTCGGTTCAAGGAGTCTCCTCCGCGCGATCATCTCCTCAATTCCGTAAAAACCAGCGAATCGTTTTTCCCCATCTACAGATTAGCGACCACAGTGGGGTATCATTCTCTCGGTTGCAATCTCAATTCTCACAAAGATGGTCGGTCTCAGATCTAATTCAGTTATGCAAAACTCCAATCAGGGTCTCTCGAATGGCGATACTTCTCCGGCTCAGCCGAATGATTCCGGTAATATTCGTCATCCGTACTTTACTACTCCTTTTTCATCTATCAATGCATTCGATGGAGAAATTCTGTCACCAGCCGAACTGGCACGAAGGCAAGAGGTCTTAGAAAGGAACATAAATCGATTGAAGGGAGCAATCGATAATTTGTTCAACTGCATGGTGGACTTTACAAGAATCTTAGGAGCTCAGGTTGTGGAGCGCCCGCCTCTTGACACCGTTGACGTTAACCTTGAAACCAATAACTTCACCACTTACGAAAAGCCGGTGGACCAAGAAGTTGCACACCTGATTGAGGGTTTATGTGAGCTTCTACACTTCTCCAGGGATCAACGAACGAGTACATTTGCTGCACTCAACCAGATATTGTCAGACATACCCCTGACTCTGTCGTGCCTAGCAGCTGAGGAAACACCTGTGATGTCTGGACATTCGATCAACGACATCACTTTCGGAGAAGAAGACCGCATGGCAGACGAAGGACATAATCGAGCCCTGTACGTGACCGGTTTCATCATAGACTATGAATTCAAGAGAGCCCTCGTTGACACGGGCGCTTCTACAAATATTGTCACTATAAAGACTCTCAAATCAGCCAGGTTCCCACAGAATAAAATTGTCCGGCACCCCATCCTAATGACAAGATTTGAAGGAAGTCAGATCCATACGTACGGATATGCATACATAGATTTGAAGGTGGGGTCTATTCAATCAAAAGTCAAGTTCCACGTGATCGAACAAGAGCCAGATTATCACATGATACTTGGACGTCCATGGCTCCATGATAACAAGGTGGTTCCTTCAACGTACCATCAATGTATGAATGCTCTACTCAACAACAAGATTGTTCACATCCCGGCTTCATCATCTTCTTATGCTCCTGTCTATGATGCTGAATTCCTTGAATCTCAAAAGAGCGTCCCAGAGCCTCCAGGCAAGGTTTACAGCACTCCACTCCCAAGTTGGAAGACTATTGAAAAGGTCGCTGACAAGCCATCATCCTCAGATACTAAGGTGATCAGATCATCTGCCACAGCGGTAAAATGCCGTAACGACCAGGTTTCAACTCCAACGTCGAAATTCATAACCAGCCACGACGCGGAGGGGAGGGTCGTTTATCGCCGAAGGGAAGATTAACAATTAATCAGGGAGAACGATGAAAAGTCTCCCCACCCCGAAGAATCATGCCAGAACGAATCGTCACTCGAGGAAGAGGTTCAGGATGCCCCACGAAAATTACAAGACGGTACTGACTCTACCACTAAAGATCTCGAAATAATCAACATTGGGACTGAGGATGATCCAAGGCCGATCCTGATCAGCTCAGCGTTGTCATCAGAGGAACGGACAGAACTGATAAAGCTATTAAAAGAATATCAAGATGTCTTCGCCTGGACGTACGAAGAAATGACAGGTCTAGATGACAAATTGGTTACTCATCATCTGCACATTACTCCTGGCTCCAAAGCTGTCAAACAACCGCCGAGACAGTTCAGCAATGATAGGGTGTAGAATACATCCTATTTACTATCTATTGTTTATGCTTTCTTTGCTATTTTTCTTGTAAATTATGTATTTTACGCTTGTTTTGAGTTTTATAGCTACTTTGGAATCGCACGGAGGAAAAGAAGAAGAAATTATCCAATTTGAGCAAAAGGGCAAAATTGTCATTTCATGGGCGAACAGTATCTAGAGCCAAGTCAAGGTTAAGAGGCAACTCTATTTGGAGGAATACTAATTACAGTCAAGCTGAAATCGAATCCGAGTTTAACCCTTTATTCATCATCATCTTGCCATCCTCCCTGCATCATAATTTCATCTCTTGATTTCAACTTCCAATTGATCAACAACAACAGTAAACTCTCCTTCCAATCGATCTCAATTCACAGATGCAATAATACAAACCCTAATTCTTGGTCTGATTTCTTCTTTGGATTTCCGCTCGATTTCTCATCATTAACAATTTCGTCTCTTAATTTCTTGAACAGATTAACAGCAGCAATGGCTGCTTCTCTCTCGGCTAATCAGGTCTCATGGCTGCTGTGCAGCTTTTCTTTCTTCTCAATTTCATGTAATAATGAAATGAGTGAATGAGAAATGAGTTTCTCACGATTTAGGGCTAAGGGTGATATGGATAGATACACCCTAGAGATAGGATCCGATAAATACACCCACTGATAAATGATAAGGGATACCTTGATGGCAACCCACTAATAAATACACCCACTGATAAATGATGATGAAATCAAGGGCTCTGTGGATGATTTGAAACCAAATTGAGTTTAGGGTTTGATGGTGATTCGGTCTCTGCAATTGATAGAAGAAGGTGATGATGAAGATAATCGAGAAATTAAGTTGCATACAGTTTTGGTGCTGCCGGAGTTCATGGTGGATTGAATTAGTAGGGTTTGAGTTGATGCTGTAACTCAGAGAAGAAGAAAATGGAAATGAAATTTGTAGTGGGTTGTCTCTGAATCGTTGGGTGTGTTTAGATATCTTTGATGCTCTACATGTAATGAATGAAACGTAGGTGAAGATTGGGTTTGGAGTGATTGAAGAAGATAACAAACCTGCTGCTGCTGTTAATTCGAGAATGATTAAAGGGTTGGTTTGTGAAGAAATGGATCTGGGTACTGTCTTTGTGGCTCAATTTTGAGCCGTGATGATATACAAGGAAAGAGGAGAAAATGGCGGATGTTAAAATGGGTTTGGTGCTGTTCGAGGGAAACATTGGCTCATTATGGAAGATGGATGGTGCTGTTGGTTGAACATGAGATACATATGGGGGTTTGATGGAGTCTGCTGGTGTTGTGAATGAGAGTAGCTGGTTTACAGGGAACGATGGATTGAATTGTGAAGAGTGAGATGCTGCCGAGAAGAATTGGGAATGAGAAATTGATACAGAGAGAAGCTGATGATGAACAGATGTATGAAGTGAAGCTGTTGAACTAAATTAGATGTATGTTAGGAATTGTCACAGGAAATGAAGCGTAAGTGAGGCCTGAATTTGGTCGAAAGCCACAAAACAGCCGAGACTCGGCGGACTGCGGTTCCGCGAGTCAACTCAATGATTCAGATGACCGATCCAGAACCGATCCAACTCAACCCAGTTAGATCAATCAGCTGAGTTAGAAGCTGACTCAGTGACTGACTCACTCTGTCCTTTGACAATTGACTGACGGTTTGACCCGTTTGACTGTTTTCTCTAACGGAACTTCAACGGAATATTCCTTTGACGGAGAAGAAGATTCCGATTCGATGACTTTTCAGACTTCCTACCAAATTCCGGCCATAATACCAGCTTTTCCTAGGACCAAAATTACAGATTTTTGTGTGGATTCTTCTCATGGGTGTGAAGACTTGGACTTGGAATTGGATGGAGAATTTGGCTCAAATTTGGAAAGAGAAGATGGAAGATGAGAAAGACTTGAATTTGGAAATTGAATTATTATGGAATGAGGATTCTATTCCTTGGAAGATTTGGAGAATATTGAAGCCTATAAATAGAGAAGTTTTCTATATCTTTTTACACACCTTTTTACACACACAACAATTCTCTCTTCTTTCTTTGTGTGAACTCCTTAACATGAGTAGCTAATTTTATTATTGATTGAGGATGAATTCCTAGTTCTTAATATATGATTTGAGTTTTGTTTCAATTCTATCTTGAAGTTTTTCACATGATTATCGTTTGTTTTTACTAATAGGAATGTTTATTCATTCATGATTGATTGATAGATTGTTTAGAGTGCACGCTAAATTAATTTGTTAATTTGATCTAAAGCTAGTGAAAGTTAGGGGATAAGTAATCGTTTCTTGACTCTTTACATAAGTAGCAAACACGAGACCTTGCGGAGGGATTCCGTGGAGCAATTGTGTGTGAAAACAACGTTAGCAAGTAGACCTTGATCTAAGAGTCTAACTACTAATATTAACCTAATAAGTTCATAAATCTTAATGCATTTAGGAATTATTTAAATTACATCTAGAGTGATCTACTACTAGGTGGTTTGGTAAATAGAATCCGGTAGTCGAGAACTTCCGTATCCGGTGATACAAGGGATTTAGGGGTTTAGCACTGATCTAGCTGCTTTACCTACGGTTGGTGATAATTTGTGACTAATAACAAGTAGAAAAGAACATAACTTGATTAATTGTTTTGCGACGAAGAAGGATTCCTTGGTCTTGTCTCTCTTATTGATTTCAACTTTATCTTTTAATTGCTTTGTTTATTTTCTTTTGCTTTTTACACCCCCCTTTTGTGACAATTAAGACAACTAAAACCTCTTGCTCCTCGTGGGAACGAACTTAATTACCACTATATTACTTGTTAATTAGGTGGAAAAATATTAATTAATTTGTTGTGATTACAACACGCATCAAATTTTGGCGCCGCTGCCGGGGAGCAGCAGACGATTTTAGTTGTTTTTATTTTTCTTTTTGCTATATTCTTGCTTTGTTAGATTCTATACCGTATCTAACTTAGTTTTCGAGAATCTTGTTTCAGGTGCTATACCTTTGGTGAATGCTTAAAAAGGGCAGACCGAGTCCAATACGTCTTCGATCCGACACTCAACTAAAGGATTTCATTCGAGCGGTTAACACTCCACTTCCTCCTTCTTCATCAAGTGAATTCGCAGATTCGGACAAAGAGGAAGAAACAATGGCTGAACGTACACTCAAGGACCTAGCTTCTCACAAGCTCGATACACAACAATGGTGTATCCAAACTAACTCAACCTTCGAGATCAAGCCGGGGTTGATTAGAGAGTTACCAAAGTTTCATGGCATGGTGAATGAAGACCCAAACAAACATCTTATGGACTTTTATACCATAGTTATGGCTATGCTTCCACCGGAGACTAATGCGGATGGAGCAATGTTGAAAGCTTTCCCGTTTTCTTTGGCGGGCAATGCTAAGGAATGGTTATATTATTTTCCTTCCGGAAGTATCACAACATGGAATGGGATGAAGAAACTTTTCCTCGAGAGATATTTTCCCGCATCCAAAGCTACTCAAATTCGCAAGGAGATTTGTGGATTGAAGCAACATGTGGGAGAGTCATTGTATGAATATTGGGAGCGATACAAGAGGTTGGTGGCAAGCTGTCCACACCATCAATTCAGCGACGTTATGATACTCCAATACTTCTACGAAGCTCTCCACCCAAGTGATAGGTCTCTTCTTGACGCCGCGGGTGGTGGTGCACTAGTGAACAAGACGGTGACCCAAGCTACCGAGTTGATTGAAAGTATGGATGCGAACTCGCAACAATTCTACACAAGAGATGAACCCATGGTTAGGCGAGTGCATGAAGTTAGTGATTCATCATCACATCTTGATCAAAGGATGGGAAACATGGAGATAATGATTCAAAGGATGGCCGCGATAATTATTCCGGATGGTGAGACCGAACAAGTAAATGCTTTATATCCAAATCAAAGGCCAAGGTACGATCCATACTCCAATACTTACAATCCCGGTTGGAAGGATCATCCTAACTTTAGTTATGCAAACAAGCAAGCGGCGGCTCCTAATCCATATGCGCAACAAGGCGGTTTCCAACAATCACGCTTCCAACCTCAACAATTTCAACCACAACAAGTCAAGGAACGTGATTCTTCAATTGATGACAAGCTCAATGCATTGATGCAAGGTATGCAAGGTATTACCACTTTGGTTCAATAACAACAACAAAAGACCGATTCGGCAATCAAGGATTTACAAATTCAAGTGGGGCAATTAGCGACCGATGTGAACCTATTGAAAGCTCAAGCGTCCACAAAGCTTTCTTCACAACCATTTGTTAATCCAAGAGAGAGTGTTAATGTGATTACTTTGAGGAGTGGGAAACAAGTGGAGCAACCAAATCAACAAGATGAGGTGAATGATGAGAAAGAGGAAATTGAAACCGCACCAAAGGAGAATACATCCCCAATCAACCAACCCGAGGAGACGGTTCCTACTTTCACAACTCCACCCCCGTTTCCTAGCCGATTTGCTAAATCAAAGAAAGACTTGGAATACAAGGATATGTGGGACATCCTTAAGAAAGTACAAGTCAATATTCCACTCATTGAAGCTATTCTTCAAATTCCTCGTTGTGCAAAGTTCTTAAAGGAGTTGTGCATGAAGAAGAAAAGGTTGAAAGGGAATGAAGTCATGAGTGTGGGGGAGAATGCTTCGGCGTTCATTCTCAAGAAACTCCCACCAAAATTAAAGGACCCCGGTAGTTTCACTATACCTTGCGCAATTGGTAAAACAAGGTTTACTCGAGCTTTACTAGATTTGGGAGCATCGGTTAATGTTATGCCTTCCTCGATTTATGATTCTTTGAATCTTGGTCCTCTTAAGGAGACCGGGGTAGTTCTTGAACTTGCTAACCGATCTAATGTTTACCCGAAAGGTATTGTTGAGAATGTTTTGGTGCAGGTTAATGAGCTTGTATTTCCGGCCGATTTCTATGTCTTAGACATGAATGATGAGAATTCTTCCAAGTCTACACGTTTGCTATTGGGTAGACCATTCTTAAGCACCGCCGGAACAAAGATTGATGTCCAAAATGGCACCTTGACTATGGAGTTTGATGGTACACTCATCCACTTCAATATCTTTGAGACAACGCGATACCCTAGTGATGTGATGTCATGTTTTCCCGTGAAAGAGATTGATCCGGGCTAATGAATCTTGCAAGAGCTAAGTCGGGCCGTCGACTTTAAAACAAGCGCTTAATGGGAGGCAACCCATAGGTTTTGTATTTCTTATCCTTTTGCTTTTTATTTTTGTTTTTTCTTTTTCTTGTTTCTTATCATGTTAAAATTTCCCACCTTAACTTTACTAGGACGATTCAATTACATTGAGGACAATGTAAGGTTTAAGTGTGGGGGAGTTGTTAAACATGTATTTAAAAAAAAAAAAAAAAAAAATTTTAAAAAAAAAAGTTTTACATAAAACCTTCAACTTTTAGAGATTTTAGAGTCACTAGCATACTTCTAGGTATGTTTACATAGAGAATTCTGACCGACATAATTGAACTTGGAAATGTTAGAGAACTACATTCGGATTTCTTGCTTGTTAGAGTGTTAAATAATGGATTTAATCATGCCGGTGATGCAAATTTGGTGCAGGGAGAAATGCATTATTAGAGTTGCTGATCAATCATTAGTGGAGCCTACCCGTATTCATATCATGTGAGGCACCGACCAAATATTCTTTGTAGCTGACTAAAGAGCTTTCTTTTGAGTGTGTGTCACCATACGTTAATTCCGGGTAGAATGGTGAGCTACCCAACCTCCCACCAATAGAAGCACTACTCTTTGATCTCTTGAGTGCTAATTTTGTCAATCATAAGGGTGACGTCTATAGATGAAAGCCTCCTTCTTGTAGTTCGATTTGCAGTTAGCACCATTCTCTCTCGCGACAACAACGGGTCCATAGAAACACCATCATCATCAACAAGGAGCGACATCAAAATCTACAAGGAAAGTTGGAAAAGTTCAAGGTTTACAAGCAACGGAATGAGAAAAAGAGCATATTTCATATTCAAGTAAAGCAACATACAAAGAGCAGATTTTTACATATATGTTGAGGACTTACAATACAATGAGGTAATTCTATATCCAAGTATAAAGACTTATTCACAAGAGCGAAGAAAATTAAAAGGTGAGAATTGTTGAAGTTTATGATTTCGAGACGATACAAGTTGTGAAGAATCAAGTGGTAAAATACTTCTCCCACGGCCACGGTTTGTTTTATTTTCACTTTGTTATATTTCTCTTAGTTCTTAATATATAAAAAAAAAAAAAATTGAAAAAAAGAAAAGAAAAAAGAAAAAAAAAAACAAGAGAAATATTTGTTTTGCTTTTATTTATTTAATAAGCCGTGGGGAAGGAAAATCTATAAGGAAGTTTCAAGCGACAAGGATTTAAGGTAAAAAGAGTTACAAAGTGTCAAGGATTTATGAAATTCGAGAGTTTATCACCAATAGTTGAAGCCGAAGACCAAGGAGATCAAGACAAGGAGCGGAAGACGTTTCTATTGGATGCCGTGAGAGTGGTGTTATCATAATTGGCGATCGGATGTGAAGGTGAGTAAGTAATCTCATCCTCGATAATAATGGTTGATTTCCTTTCTTAGAGATCGTCAGAAAAATGGTTTTTCAAAATGTTAAAAGATGTGGGTTTTTAAAAATATTTCTAAGTTGTCCTTCCCACCATTCAACGTGTTGCAGGATTTCTCTCTTCATTCCTACCTGCACACATGTGAGACCCATAAAAAAAAAAAAGTCTTTTTGAGTGCAATTATCATAAAATCCTTTTGGTGAGGCGAAGTCGAGGCGAAATGCTTATTGATCGTTTCTCAAACACGCGTTCTCTCATTATGGTGTGATTATTTCTCACTCAACATTTAAGAATGAGAATATGTTATTTAGTATTTCTAACTTCTTATTACTAGAATGCAGAAACTCTATGTCCTCATAGCTCTTTGGATGCTTGGGACGCTGGAACGCTTTGAAGTTGTGAGTTTTTAGTTTGATTTGCTCGAGGACTAGCAAAGTCTAAGTGTGGGGGAATTTGATAGGGTGTAGAATACATCCTATTTACTATCTATTGTTTATTCTTTCTTTGCTATTTTTCTTGTAAATTATGTATTTTACGCTTGTTTTGAGTTTTATAGCTACTTTGGAGTCGCACGGAGGAAAAGAAGAAGAAATTATCCAATTTGAGCAAAAGGGCAAAATTGTCATTTCATGGGCGAACAGTATCTGGAGCCAAGTCAAGGTTAAGAGGCAACTCTATTTGGAGGAATACTAATTACAGTCAAGCTGAAGTTAAGGGGGTTGCCATCAAGGTATCCCTTATCATTTATCAGTGGGTGTATTTATCGGATCCTATCTCTAGGGTGTATCTATCCAAATCACCCTTAGCCCTAAATCGTGAGAAACTCATTTCTCATTCACTCATTTCATTATTACATGAAATTGAGAAGAAAGAAAAGCTGCACAGCCATGAGACCCGATTAGGCCGAGAGAGAAGCAGTATTGCTAACATCGTTAACTGCTCAAGAAATTGAGAGACGAAATTGTTAATGATGAGAAATCGAGCGGAAATCCAAAGAAGAAATCAGACCAAGAATTAGGGTTTGTATTATTGCATCTGTGAATTGAGATTGATTGGAAGGAGAGTTTACTGTTGTTGTTGCTGTTGATCAATTGGAAGTTGAAATCAAGAGATGAAATTATGATGCAGGGAGGATGGCAAGATGATGATGAATAAAGGGTTAAACTCGGATTCGATTGTGAGAGATGAAATCAAGGGCTCTGTGGATGATTTGAAACCAAAATGAGTTTAGGGTTTGATGGTGATTCGGTCTCTGCAATTGATAGAAGAAGGTGATGATGAAGATAATCGAGAAATTAAGTTGCATACAGTTTTGGTGCTGCCGGAGTTCATGGTGGATTGAATTAGTAGGGTTTGAGTTGATGCTGTAACTCAGAGAAGAAGAAAATGGAAATGAAATTTGTAGTGGGTTGTCTCTGAATCGTTGGGTGTGTTTAGATATGCTGATGCTCTACAGTGTAATGAATGAAACTGTGGGTGAAGATTGGGTTTGGAGTGATTGAAGAAGATAACAAACCTGCTGCTGCTGTTAATTCGAGAATGATTAAAGGGTTGGTTTGTGAAGAAATGGATCTGGGTACTGTCTTTGTGGCTCAATTTTGAGCTGTGATGATATACAAGGAAAGAGGAGAAAATGGTGGATGTTAAAATGGGTTTGGTGTTTGTTTCGAGGGAAACATTGGCTCATTATGGAAGATGGATGGTGCTGTTGGTTGAACATGAGATACATATGGGGGTTTGATGGAGTCTGCTGGTGTTGTGAATGAGAGTAGCTGGTTTACAGGGAACGATGGATTGAATTGTGAAGAGTGAGATGCTGCCGAGAAGAATTGGGAATGAGAAATTGATACAGAGAGAAGCTGATGATGAACAGATGTATGAAGTGAAGCTGTTGAACTAAATTAGATGTATGTTAGGAATTGTCACAGGGAAATGAAGCAGAAGTGAGGCCTGAATTTGGTCGGGAAAGCCCTGTAAACAGCCGAGACTCGGCCGGACTCTGGTTCTGGCGAGTCAACTCAATGATTCAGATGACCGATCCAGAACCGATCCAACTCAACCCAGTTAGATCAATCAGCTGAGTTAGAAGTCGACTCGAGACTGACTCACTCTGCCCTTTGACAATTGACTGACGGTTTGACCCATTTGACTGTTTTCTCTAACGGAACTTCAACGGAATATTCCTTTGACGGAGAAGAAGATTCCAGTGGCCGGCGGCGACTTTTCAGGCCGAATTCCGGCCAAATTCCGGCCATAATACCAGCTTTTCGGCGACCAAAATTACAGATTTTTGTGTGGATTCTTCTCATGGGTGTGAAGACTTGGACTTGGAATTGGATGGAGAATTTGGCTCAAATTTGGAAAGAGAAGATGGAAGATGAGAAAGACTTGAATTTGGAAATTGAATTATTATGGAATGAGGATTCTATTCCTTGGAAGATTTGGAGAATATTGAAGCCTATAAATAGAGAAGTTTTCTATATCTTTTTACACACCTTTTTACACACACAACAATTCTCTCTTCTTTCTTTGTGTGAACTCCTTAACATGAGTAGCTAATTTTATTATTGATTGAGGATGAATTCCTAGTTCTTAATATATGATTTGAGTTTTGTTTCAATTCTATCTTGAAGTTTTTCACATGATTATCGTTTGTTTTTACTAATAGGAATGTTTATTCATTCATTCATTGATTGATAGATTGTTTAGAGTGCACGCTAAATTGATTTGTTAATTTGATCTAAAGCTAGTGAAAGTTAGGGGATAAGTAATCGTTTCTTGACTCTTTACATAAGTAGCAAACACGAGACCTTGCGGAGGGATTCCGTGGAGCAATTGTGTGTGAAAACAACGTTAGCAAGTAGACCTTGATCTAAGAGTCTAACTACTAATATTAACCTAATAAGTTCATAAATCTTAATGCATTTATTTAAATTACATCTAGAGTGATCTACTATTAGGTGGTTTGGTAAATAGAATCCGGTAGTCGAGAACTTCCGTATCCGGTGATACAAGGGATTTAGGGGTTTAGCACTGATCTAGCTGCTTTACCTACGGTTGGTGATAATTTGTGACTAATAACAAGTAGAAAAGAACATAACTTGATTCATTGTTTTGCAACGAAGAAGGATTCCTTGGTCTTGTCTCTCTTATTGATTTCAACTTTATCTTTTAATTGCTTTGTTTATTTTCTTTTGCTTTTTACACCCCCCTTTTGTGACAATTAAGACAACTAAAACCTCTTGCTCCTCGTGGGAACGAACTTAATTACCACTATATTACTTGTTAATTAGGTGGAAAAATATTAATTAATTTGTTGTGATTACGACACGCATCAAGCAACGAAGTCGAAGAAAAAATCAAAGTCGAGATTCAGAAACTACTAGCAGCAGGGTTCATCAAACCTATTCAACATCCAACATGGCTGGCAAATGTTGTTCCTGTCAAGAAGAAAAATGGTCAAATCAGATGTTGTGTTGATTTTAGGAATCTAAATAAATGTTGCCCGAAGGACGATTTTCCTTTACCCAATATTGATATGCTCGTTGATGCAACCAGTGGTCACGGTATGTTCTCATTTATGGATGGTTACAACGGATACAACCAGATCAAGATGTACGAACACGATGCTAACAAGACTGCATTCCGCACTCCTATCGGGAATTTCCACTACACTGTGATGCCCTTCGGATTAAAGAATGCCGGTGCTACTTATCAACGAGCCATGACTGCTATATTCCATGACATGATGCACACGCAAGTGGAAGATTATGTCGATGATGTGGTGGTGAAATCGAAAACTCGAGCATCTCACTTCGAAGTCCTGAGACAAGTCTTTGAAAGATGCAGAGAATACATATTAAAGATGAACCCACTGAAGTGTGAATTCGGTGTCTCCTCTGGGAAATTTCTAGGGTTCCTGGTTACAGCAGAAGGAATCAAAGTCGATCCAGACAAGACGAAAGCTATTACTACCATGCCTCCTCCACGCACTGTGAAAGAACTCCAGAGTTTCATGGGCAAGGTAAATTATATCCGACGCTTCATTCCCGGATTGGCTCAACTCGTTGCTTTGTTCACCCCCTTACTGAGGAAAGGAGCAAGTTTTACATGGACGACCGCTCAACAAGAAGCATTCCAGAAGATACAACAGATACTGTTATCACCTGCTATCATGAAGTCGCCGGTGCAAGGACGACCGCTGATACTTTACACAGCTTCTAGTGATGTCGCTATTGGAGCACTCCTAGATCAAGAAGACGATGAAGGCATCGAACGACCAATCTACTACTTCAGTCGTACAATGCGAGATGCTCAACTCCGGTACCCAAAGGCTAAGAGAGCATGTCTGGCATTAGTGCATGCAATTCAGAAATTCAGCACTATTTACTATCCAGCAGGGTCGTGCTTGTTTCCAAAGCTGACCCTATAAAGTTTCTACTATCGAAGCTAGCCTTGATAGGAAGACCAAAGAAATGGCTACTCCAAATGTCGAATTTGACATAGCGTGTACACCGCCTAAAGCAATCAAAGGCTAAGCAGATTGCTGCAGACTTGCTCGTTGCTTTTCCGGGGAGAGGATGCAACAATGTTACATGAATATGTGCCTGGCGAGTTTCCAGATATCCTAGCTATTAAAGAAGAGACGTGGCTTTTATACTTTGATGGTTCTGCCACCCCTAGCAACGACATTGGAGGAGCAGGCATAGTGTTAGTCTCTCCATCCGGCGAAGTCTTCTCACATTCATTCAAGCTGGATTTCCACTGCACCAACAATTCAGCAGAATACGAAGCCTTCTTACTAGGATTGTCCCTAGCCAAGCAAGCAGGAGCAACGCACCTCGAGATAAGGGGAGATTCAAAACTACTAGTCAATCAAATGAATGGAACATACTCCCTTAAAGAAATCACACTTGCTCCATTCAGGACTGAAGCTCAATGGCTTTTAACCTACTTCGCTGATGCAACAATTGTCCATACTGGACGAACCAACAATAGGCATGCTGACTGCCTGGAAACTCTTTCTTCTAAGCTGCAATTTGAAGGAGCATAGAAAACAATCACTGTACAAAGGCGCGCTGTTTCATCCACATGGCTCGCTCAAGTAGAAGACATTCAAGCAGATGATTGGCGAGCACCTATTATTCATGAATTGAGCCGTTCTCTTTCAGAAGGGAAAGTCAGTCTTAAGGAATTAAAGAATTATCTCTTACTTCATGGAGCGTTATACTATCGAAACTCTGACGGGTCATTATCACGATGCCTTGGAAATGACGAAGCGGACGAACAACTCAAGCGCATACATGAAGAAACATGCATACATACACTGGTGGTAACACTCTACAGAAATCTTCAAAGAATGGGATACTATTGGCCTTCCATGGAAGCTCAATCAAGAATTCTGCAAAAGTCATGTCCCAATTATCAGACGCCTCCTCATCACTTAGAAGTTCTGACAGCCCATCACACTGGGGACTGGAGGGAACCTTATATCAAATATCTCCGGGATAATGAATTACCGTTAGAAAAGAAAGAAACCATCAAACTCATTCAAAGGGCTAAGAGATTTATCTTTCTTGATGGAATCTTATACCGCAAAAGCTTTGGTGGAAACTTGCTGAGATTCTTAACCGAGCATGAAATCCCAACGATTTTAAAAGAGATGCATGATGGACAACATCAAGGAAAAAGAAAATTATTTCTCCAGATTCATGAGAAATATTATTGGCCAACCATGGAAGACGATGCAGTTGCACACGTTCAAAGGTGTCATCAATGCCAAGTCCATGGTAACCTCATTCACACTCCTTGTCTTCCATTAAATTCTGTGAATAGTCCATGGCCTTTCTATAGCTGGGGACTGGATATCATCGGGAAAATCAATCCAAAGATCTTCGAAGCAAACATGAATACATCATCACCAGAATCAATATTTTACCAAATGGGTTGAAGCTATTCCTCTTCGAAGCACCACTAGAGTCACGATTGCAGCCTTCATTAAAAAATACATAATATGCAGATTCGGTGTTCCCAAACACATTGTCACTGATAATGGGACTCCTTTTTCCAACAAGCACGTGATAGAATTGCTCGAGGAATACGACATCAAACAAGTTTTCTCCACGCCATATTATCCCCAAGGAAACGGACAAGCAGAGAGTACTAACAAAACTTTGATCCAGATTCCCAGCCGAACAGTCCATGATAATCCTCGAACCTGGCATGAACAGTTACCTATGGCTTTATGGGCTTATCGAACCGCGCCAAGGAGTTGGATCGGGACTTCACCATATTCTCTTGTCTATGGGGCCGACGCCATACTGCTGGCAGAAATCAAAATTCCTTCAGCACGGATTGCAACATCCAGTGGAATACGATGGGATAAGGCCGAAGTGTCCAACTCAAGAGTTGCTGAAGTAGACATGCTCGAGTCGAAGCGAGCTAAGGTGGAAAAATATGTAGAAGCCTACAAACAAAGAATCGCCAGAGCCTACAACAAAATGGTAAGACCTCGAATATTTCAAGTATGAGATCTGGTATTAAAGACTGCAAAGCATATTCAACAAGACATGTCCGCTCACAAGTTCTCTCCGAAATGGGAAGGACCATATGTAGTTATCAAAGCAAAGATTCAAATGGATATTACAAAATCTTAAAGATTGATGGAGGAGTGGAAGAAAATTTAATCAATGGTAAATGTCTCAAAGCATATTACGCCTGATCCATGGAAAACAATTATCTTTTCACCATTTCATCATTTCAAAGCATTTTTTAGAATGTAATTTATATTCCTCCAAAGAGCGTGCAAAATGCTCCTTTGTTCATTAAACATTTCATAAATGAACAAAATTTCCTCATAACATAATCAGTTATTCCACCTAAGAAAAGCCTGAACCTACTCAAAAAACAACAATCATAAATACTCACTCAGAGTAAACCATCGAGCAAAGAGTAATTCTTAAAAACAGCCATGTCAAGCTTCTTTTGAAAGTTCCTGGTCTTCACCTTCAAATTCGGACAGCTTTCTCAACTCTCGCCGACTCAAAGGCAAGTGCCTTCTCCTCTTCCAGAAAAGCAGTTGTGGAGGAAATTGCTTCAGCAGTGGCCCATGACCTATCAACCTTGATCATCTCAAGCCGACGGCGAAGCCAACTTACATTGAACCTCAAGGTCTCACAGTTCGATATCATGCCATCCCACCTGTGAAAGTCACGATTCTTAACATCTTGCAGATTCGTCTCCATCATCTCTTCAATAATTGGTAGAACCCCGGCGACTGTAGTCAGGAGGTTCGGCAAAAAGTCTCTCCACACCTCAGTAGTGGCAATGTGACCATATCGTCTCCAAATCTTGGTATACAAAGACGCATGACATTTGGGAACCACGAAGCCGCCAACTATTTCATTGCCCGGTAAATTATTGATCATGGGAGTCTCAAACGGGAGTCCAGTCGTTGGGTAGTAAGTTCCAGTTCCGGCCTTCACGGAGTTAATAGAACTTTCGTCGACGTCATCATCATCGGTCACAGACTTTCCATTCCTCCTCTTTCCGGCATCAACAACAACATGCACATCAACTTGCAGTAAAAAAATCTTAATTTCATATGAAGATTGGATAAAACCATCGAGTAATACACCACTCGAAAATCATGGAATTACTCACGGATGCGTCGGCTTCAGCATGAGTTGATCTATATCGAGCGGGGACTCTAACAGTCCGCTTAGGTCTCGAATTATGAGAAGAAGACGGATTCTTCTGATTATCCTGCAACAAATTATTTTCCTGTGATCAATAACTCTGATCAAATGGAGATGAAAGAAAATACACAACTTACTGAGATGGACGCTTCTACTTCATGCTTCGACTGAGGTTCATTCCGAGAAGAAATGCTACTGCTGGACATAGCGACGAAAAGGTATGATAATCAAGATTTCCTCCGCAGAAACTGACTCAGGATTAGAAGAAATATTTGCGCAAATGCTAAACCCTAAGTCCTGGGGATATATACAAGATACAGTGGATATTTATCTTCTGCAGATAGTCAAATTCAGTTGCGAATTTTACTGAAACCCTAAGATTCAAGTAAGATCAATATTGAAGATGCAGAGAAAAATAACTGGGGACTGACGGGATTGACGGAAGCTGTGCACGGTCTACACGGATTTGCGTGTGATACGTGTTTTTCTCACGTAACTTATCTTAGTATTTTCGCAAATGGAAATCACCAAGGCAAGTCGAAAATGATCGTGATGAATTTTGGGGCATGGACATTGGTCCATTCCATTCAATTTGTGAAGAATCAACATTCACAAAAGGGTTTCTCATTCGAAAGAAAAATCCTAATCCAGAAGAAAATTGTTCAGATCATCAAAGAAACGTCTACTACGAGGATAAAAAAACAAAACATTCAAATGTTTAAATAAGATCACGAGCAAGACTAGTCAGAGTCATCCGCATCGCCGTCTTCATCATCATCATCATCATCATCATCATCATCATCATCATCTGAAGGATCCTCTTCAGACTCTTTCTCGGAGTCACTGTCCGAGTCAGAAAATTCTTCTTCTTCGTCATCACCCTCTATCGCATCCTGTAGATCTTCATCGTCACGTTCAACTTGGAGATGAGCCCTAACATGTCGTTCAATCTCCCTGTGTGGAGGGTATGACCTATCCTTGCGTGTTGTAGAATCCCATACGAGCTCTTCTTCTTCATCCTCAGCATCTGAATCTGAGGCCACACCATAAGGACGGGATCATAGTCTTTCCTCGGCTCTTTATCTTTTCCACTCAATTCTACGCCTTTTCTTTCGATACTCAGCAAGTATCTCCTCATTTTCTTTCCTCTTTAAGAGCTCTTCACGATCAGATTTCAGTTTATCAAGAGACCTGCTATTTTCCAATAAAGCACGATCTATGCTTGCACGAGCTTTAGCCTCACAAATCCTTGAATCCTCCTCGGAAGAGCTGGAAGAATAATCGCTGCTGGAAGACACCATTATCTGGAACCAGAGGCACAGAGTTATAGATGCGCATATGTCAATTCCACAAAATGGTAATCCTCAACTCTTACCTTTTTTACGATTTCACTAACAATAGTGATCACAACGTAAGAGTTAAACACTTCAAAACTTGCTCGCTTCTTCGAACCTATAAAAGGCGAGCAAGAAACTCAGATTTTTCATAGAATCATGAATATTTCCACTGCATGAACATTCATCATGGAATTATGGAAATTTAAATATTATTTCATCATAAATAATGGTTTACTTCTAACGACTGCACAAAACTCAAGTTTTGATTTTAATACATATATTTATAGACATAAACAAAGTGTGATTTACCCACGTAAATAAAATCTTTTGACGTGAGCGAGGCTCACTAAATAAAATCCATGAACAGGCCATGATTTTATAAAAAAAAAAAAAAAACCATTTTCCTTCGTACGATCGTCTTTCTTTGAAACGAGGGTTTATTTCGGTTCTGTGAAAGCTCACATCTTTTCAAGGTAAAGTTTTGGTCTTCATGAAAGCTCATAAACAAAAATTTTATCACTAGACACAGGTCTATACATAAAAAAATCTCTACTAGGTCAGGGATTATTAATGGGTTCTCAAACTAACGATGAAACGAACGTACGCTTTCTAAAATAAGGGTTTTCAACAAAACTCACACTCATATATACACATATGTATAATTTCAACATGAACAAAGCATGAACAACTCATGAACTCAACAAACTTCTGTAAAAAAAATAAAAATAAATTCACGTACCTGTCGGCGCCGGCCGGAATATGGCCGGACAGTGGTCGGACGGTGCCGGCGATCAGCAACAGCTCCGACGAAAAAATTCTCATGCTCTCTCCTGTGCTCGAACGTGAGGATGATGGGAGGATGAAGGTGGTGGTCGGTCGTGAAGGTGAAGTAAAAAAAGAAGAAAAGGAATTACTCCTTTTATATCAAGTTTTATTTCCAAAACCTAATTCTATAAGGATTTCCCTATTGGGCCCGGCCCGTGAATCCTAAAATGACCAAGGTCCCGTCATCAAAATCAACGGTTCAACACAAATTTATGCTCATTAAACAATGCTCTATCATGCCACTGGAATCTTCATTCAAGTCGTGGTTTGCTCGTACTATCAAAAATCCGGTAAGGTCTTATCTAATGACTAAGTTCAATTGCTTATATTGTTTGTGACCTAAAATCACCATTCGATCTTGACTTAGGAACATGACTGTCCCTCACTAAGTAGGGGATTTAATGTAGATGGTGGATTTTCAACAAAGGCTAAAATCGTAAACCCATAATTATAAGTATTCCTGATCCAGCAATCAGACGAATATTGAGGCTCATGTCTCTTATCGAAAGCATGAAAGCTCATGCCACAAGAATCGCTGACTGAGAATACTGTCTCTCAGAGTATATATGGATATGTAGTCTCTCATATGAGGCAACGGCATATCTCATGAATACTGAGCAATTTCAGTAACTACTTCTACATAGAATCGAAAGATTAGACGGCTCCTAGACAGCTTGCCTGCTAGTATAGAGCAATAACGTCTTCGAGGATGTAACAATGTTTTCCCCGACTATATGAAAGAAATATGACGCTTCAACAAGCTCATAACACTAGATTCCTGAATAATTAATGCTCCTAGAAGATCATACTAGTATAGAGCCATTAATTAATTATTCTCAAAATCAATAGATTCATTAATCAATCCCCTGGAAAATATTCAATATTTTCATAATATTTCGTTACTTCAATTTATGGTTTTTCCCAAACAGAATTCCATGGGTTAGTAATAAATATTCAATACACGGGCATCTGAGCTACCTTTGAGTAAGCCCCGATCAAAACGGTGCAAGTGTATTTAACAATAATGCACTAACGAGCACCTGAACACACGAATAAGTATTTCAAAATACGACGAGACGATGAACCTATGCAAAATAGGAAGAAAATAATAAATAATAAAATATTAATCAAGGCACTAGGGCACTGGGCTCACCGGCTGGCCAGTCATGCCGTGACCAGTCCCATGCCCAAATTCTATATTTTATCATATTTTTATTATTTTCCTTGATCTCATGAAAATCCTTTAATTTGAACAAATATCCTTTGTTTTAAGGAAACTCCTCAGTTTCATGGTGTTTCCTTCGCATCAAGGAACTAATATAAAATTGGGAAAGGTGTCACGGGACCGTGTCTGCTAGCTGGCCAGCTATGCCCTAGTCATGGCCGGTCCCACACCTCATGAATCCTCAATATTTTATTATTATTTTCCTAATTTCATGAAAACTCCTTAATCTCATGATGTTTCCCTGATCCCATGAAAATAATATAAAATTAGGGAAACCAGTGGGACCGGGCCATAGCCGGCCGGTCATGCCCTAGCTGGCCCCACACATCTTATTTAATTATTATTATATTTTTCATGTTTCCTTAATCCCATGAAATTCCTTGATCTCATGATGTTTCCGTCAAATTATGAAAATTCCTTCAAATCATGAAATAATACATAAAATTAGGGAAAACTCACGGGTTCAAGCCCTAGCCGGCCAACCATGCCCAAGCCGGTCCCACATGTCCCTTAATTTATTATTATTATTATTTTTTATGTTTTCCTCATCTCATGGAAACTCCTTGATTTCAACAAAACTCCTTGGTTTTAACAAACTCCTTGGTTTTATGATATTTCCTTAAAATCATGAAAACATAATAAAATTAGGAAAATACCATGGGACCGGCCCCTTGGCCATAGCCGGTCCCACACTTTATGATTCCTTCATTATTTTATTATTTTTCCTTCATCTCATTAAGTTTTCACGGTCTCAGCAAAAATCCCTGATTTCTCCATATTTTCTCAAAATGTTGCTCAAACGCACACCAGAAAAGATCAAAATTCTCACAACTGAGATACGAACACTTTGGTGACGTGAGAATTTTACCTTGACCGACCAGGGTTGGCTCTTTGGCTTGAAAGAGGCCGGTCCCATGTATTTTGACAATTTTGACCTAATTTGCGCAATTGTACGTATTAGGTCCAAAACTCTTCCAAACAACTTGGAACTTCATAAGACGATCAATATTCGATCCCGTGACTACCCAGGTGCGATTTCATGACCCCTTGGTCGGTCCCTCACATCTTCATAATTAATTAGGTTTTATTACCTAAGGTTCAGACGAGCATTATTTTAATAAATGATTAAACCAAAGATTTAATCATCCTTTCATCAAATCAACTCGGTCTTCGGGAGACCTTGATATTTGCTCACGTGAGCATCTGGGCGCTACATGGTTGATCCATAATCCCATGTAGCCGGTCCCTTTTTCGCTCCGTGGTTAATTTTCAACAAACCATCAGTTAATCATCAATTGATCAAATTAGGGTTTTGAGTCCAAGGTTCATAATTCCAGATTAAAATGCTAATAATTTTACATTGATCTCGTGATCAACATTTTATTTATCATACTCGGTTCAATTGCCAGTATCTTATTTGGTCATGATACCAATAATTCATCGAATGAGCAACATTTGCTCAAACCAAGGAATACTGGTTCAACTATTAATATTTAACGATTCATCGAATGAGCAATATTTGCTCATTTTAGCTTATTCACGCATTATACCTCTGTCTCAGCATACACGTTCAATTCACGAACCTCAGAACCTTTTCAAAACACGTTCGACTCAACAAAACAAGGACTCCTCGTCCCATGAAGTCATGAAGTCAGCAACTGACTAACTAAATACATGTCTGCCTTGCAGACTCCACAATCACACGAGACATCAATCGTGTTACATGGGGGGATATTAACTAGGGTTTTGGTCTGGCGGTCTATGGCAAGTGTGTTCATACACACGATGAGAATGTGAGCAAGTTGTGCAATCAGTTGAAGGAGTTAACAAAGTAGTGGATGGAAAATCAACCAAGTCTACGCACGTTGAGCAACTGGATTTAACACGATTTCTACTTCCCCATTCTTTGATTTCATCAATTGTCACACTTCATGAGATCATGGTGTTTTCAATTCCAGCAATATAAATAAATCTCTGAATCATGATTGAAACAAGGATAATCTCACGTCAAACAGACAACACGAGATTAACAATCCAACTCTCAACAGAGCAAATTCAATCATTCGTAACTTATCTTATTTTCGAGAATACACAACACACTGCAATCTTCGATCACCATTGATCTCACATATTTCTCACTTCCCTCCTACAGACCGACCCATCCTCTCTTGTGACCGAATTTACTCTGGAACGGCCATTGTCTTGGTTTAGGCCGGAGTACTATAGATTGATCTCTCGAATTCAAAGCACTCCCTTCTTGCAGTGCATCTGTGTGAGGTTAAGCATTTTGCTCGGTTCAAGGAGTCTCCTCCACGCGATCATTTCCTCAATTCCGTAAAAACCAGTGAATAATTTTTCCCCATCTACAGAGGAAACCACAAATGCAGAAAAACCCCGTAACCTAGTCCAGATTTGAACACCATATTGTATTGATCCGCTACAGACACTAGCCTACTCCAAGTTAACTTCGAACTGGAATGTGGTTGAGCCCTAACCAATCTCACACTGATTAAGGTACAGTTGCGTTCCTTACGTCTCTAAATCCTAGCAGGACTCTACGCACTTGATTTCCTTAGCTGATCTCACCCACAAATAAGAGTTACTACGACCCAAAGTCGAAGACTTGATAAACCAATCTGTCTCACAGAGAAAAGTCTATTGAATAGATAAATTTGTCTCCCACAGATAAACCTACGAGTTTTGTTTCGTCTTTTGATAAATCAAGGTGAACATGAACCAATTGATATACCGAACTTATATTCCCGAAGAACAACCTAGAAATATCAATCACCTCACAATAATCTTAACCGTATGGTAGCGAAACAAGATATTGTGGAATCACAAACGATGAGACGAAGATGTTTGTGACTACTTTTTATCTTGCCTATCAGAGATTAAATCTCGAGCAAATCTTTGAGAAGATAGTACTTAATCACGATAGAAAACAACAAGATCAGAACACGCAACTACAAAGAAAATATTTGGGTCTGGCTTCACAATCCCAATGAAGTCTTCAAGTCGTTAACCTACAGGGTTTTGGAAAAACCTAAGGTTAAAGGAGAATCGACTCTAGTCGCAACTAGTATCATACATGAGGTGTGGGGATTAGGTTTCCCAGTTGCTAGAGTTCTCCCTTATATAGTCTTCAAATCAGGGTTTGCAATCAATGTTACCTTGGTAACAA
The DNA here is from genome assembly GCA_023531295.1 of Papaver armeniacum. Lineage (NCBI taxonomy): Eukaryota > Viridiplantae > Streptophyta > Magnoliopsida > Ranunculales > Papaveraceae > Papaver > Papaver armeniacum. The sequence continues at coordinate 364,524 of JAJJWW010002157.1, read as the reverse complement.
AACATTCAATATTCACCGTTAGATAAAAACCTGATTAGACTTAAGCTAATATGTTTCAACCGTTAGATCGAACTTAGCTTGTTACACACAAATAAAAAGTGACTTCATTTAGGAATGAGTAACCGTACCTAAACATGTGCACCTTTGTTGGCTCAACAATAGCTAACCGAAATTAGCCATATGAACACTTTCATATCAACCATATTCATCTTAACCATAACTAGTCAAATGACTCAAATGAAACTAGTTCTAGAGTTGTTCAATTGTTTATATTCTCATAGAAGTATACAAGACACAATTTAAGCAAGATCTATTTTGATTCACTCGAATCAAGTCATGAACACTATATCCACGGTTTGCATAAGATTTCCTTCCTTAATATATAAATGTATTAGTTCATAAACAAACCGATTTTAGAACACAACCCACTCAGGTATGCAAACGTGTACGCATACGGTAGTGGCCGGACTAAGTTTGGATTCGCCAGTACGCGAACTTGTACGCATATCATAAACTCAGTAAAGTCCCGGAACTTGAACCTCACGCCAGTACGCGTACCGGTATGCGTACAGAGTTCCCGGACCTTGACTAAACCAATCAGTACGCATACGGGTATGCATACCATGGTTCCCGGACTTGGATTACACATATGCAAGTACGCATACTGTGCTTATATCCAATTGTTCTAAACTCTCATTTCAGCTATTCAAACATTCTCGGAAGATGGAAATAGCTGTCTCACACAAACTATTAGCTTTAAAGCAATTTTCAAGTGATCGAATGATTAATGCGAAACATTCCGAGTCTACATCAAATGAGTGTCTCACAAAAATTATGTAAGATGTTACCAGGCGATTTTCACATGATCATCTTTTGACTTTCGTCAAGAATATAAGATAAACTTGGTTAGAGCGAAAGCTTACTGTTTATGGGTGAAAACTATTCTATAGGATTTGGTAATTTGGGGTGTGTGGATGAGGAATGAATCTAAACCCTAAACAAATGCACTTTAGCGGTGAGTGCTTGTAGATTCGAGAAATCAATCATGCAAGTCCGGCCTAAACCAAGAAATGGCCGTTCCAGACTTGTTTCGGTCACAAAGTGAAGGAGATAGGGTTGATCTTAGGGAGGGAAGCGAAGAAGGTGTTGAGATTGTGAAGGTGTTGGCTTGCTTATGACTTGTAATGAAAGGTGAGCAGGGCTTACGATTGATGCAAGCGGGCTCGGGTGTTTGAATACGTTTTGTATTAACACTTGATTTCTGTCTCGTCTGGACTTGTGTTGTTTTTTCTCCCGTGTTGAAAATAGGGAGGAGAACCTATTTATACAAGTCATTTGAGCCTTATTCACGTCTCTCGTGGGAAGTGGAGGAAGTGGAGTGATGGAGTAGTGGAGGTGTGTGTTGGTGTTGCACGACCAGTCTTGCCCACTTCTCCTGTCATCTCTAACCGTCAATGACTTCCTAACACGTTCTTGTGATGACGCGTTGCACGCTGCACGCTGTAAACCTCCAGACCAATACCCCAGTATGTATCCCCCAGTTTGTGACATGATTGATGTCTGGAATGTGTGGATCGTGGGACCCACAAAAGGTAGCATGTAATGCTAAATTGAATAACTGCGTTATTCAGGAAGTTGATACTTGTGAAGTATCATGTGTATTTTATGCAGGTACTGCATCATGGTGTGGTAAAGCGACGGGTGGTGATCACCATGACGCCTCATTGACCAATTAACTCCCGACCGTGGTTGTATAACCAAGCCGGTGAAGGTCGGACGGACGAGATGATCTTTGAGACACTCATCTGCGACCGTTGATGGAATCAGGGTTTTGAAGAAGTGCGCAGGCATCACTCTTCAGCTTGGTCGAAACCAAGCATGGGAAGGGTTTTGGAAAGGACCGACCGGGCATGCGTGTAGACAGCATGCCGGTGTACACGTCTGTACCTCTCTGTCCCATAAAGGCGCGATCTAGGCCACTCGATTTGACCTAAGCAAAGAGGGGTGGTTGAGATCGGTTTGCGCAGAAATCCATTGCCGCAAAGGAATTGGAAACCGCGTGACATGCCTAGTTTGGACGCTGCGTTCCGGGACGACCAATCTTGGTCGGTCTTGGTCGATCGATCCCGCGTGTAGGTGGTAAGCTGGTGTTCACGCCTATACCTGACTATCCCATGAAAACGTGATCTAAGCCACTCAAATCGTCCGGTGAAGTTGAGTGGTCGAGATCAGTTTGTAATTTGGGAAGTGTAACCACGCAAGTTTGGACACGCGTTTTGGTATGGCCAGGCATGATATGCCTTGGCCGATCAGGTGAGGGGATAGACGGGCCCACGGTGGTCATGCTGGTATGACCGGACCTGCTTAATCTAATCTGGGACCCTCCATTCGTGCCGGAGAAGATGGACGCCCGTGATGCTCAAAACCCTAATTTTGGCTTTCACGGCCGTGTAACCATACTCCATTTGGGCGCACGAATTGGGACGACCAACCATGGTTGGTCCTGACCGATTGGTCAAGTATATATTACATATTCGACATAAGCTACAAAACCGTTCGACCTGAAATTAAACAAATTACATTTTAGGACGCAAAAATCAAACAATGAGAAAGGGATAAACATGTTGAATTACTCAGTCTCTACCTACGGGAAGCTTTGGGATGATTGTCCGTAACCATTCTTCTAACTTTACGGAACTTTCGCATATCTCATTTGATATAGTCGAATCTTAATGCTAAGTGTCTCCATCTTTTTTTTTTTGGATTGCCGATGCGCTCATAATAGAATTATTTGACTCTCTTCCAAAACATTGAAAAAAAATTCATCCAGAAGTTTATGAAAGACGAGAATGAAAATAGGTTGTCCTTATATAATGAATACTCAACGACTCGTTATTTTGAAATAAATACCAACAATCTGCTTATAAAAATGCCCACGTACACTGATTTTAACCTTGCAAAATCGACTAGTTATTTTAGATAAAGGTATCCACATCGACAGATTTTAGCCTAAAAAAACATACAAAAAAATTGCTATTTTTACGTACAAGAATCGGTTTATATGATTTTCCACATCAACCGATTTTGTTAGCTAGTATTTTTTTTTAAAAAAAGTCTCAGAATCGGTCTATACGAATGTCTATATCAGCCGATTCTGAAACCCTGACAAAATAAGGCAATGAAATCCCCAGAATCGGTCTATAGGTATGAAAATATAGACTGATCCTGAACCTTGTAATTCTGGGGAAAAATTACAATTCATTTTCATGAAGGGTACACATCCAACGATTGTAGATTAAAAAGAGCCAAATTTCCTGCATTATTGGCCCAAATTGCAGTTCTTTTGTCGCGTCTTAGGCAAACATAACAATTTTAAAATCAACCAAATTCATTCATTCATAGACTAACAAACATATCATAACATGTTTTAATTCGACCAAAAAGATAGCTTGGTTTCCCTATTTGGGTATATATGTCAAAAAGATTGACTGGTTTCCATAAATGGATAGTCTAATATTATGAGTTTATTAATCTACCCATGGAGGGACCACTTATCTCACTTCTTTTTCTCTCCTAATCCAAAAGGGGACCACTTCTCTTTTTTTTCCCTCTTAACACAAACATAAGACCACTTCTCTCATTTTTTCCTCTAATATCAATTGAATGGTACCAAGGATAAATTAGGAAAAAAATAAATAAAAAGTGGCTACAATGATTAGTTTTCTTAATCTTTGTTTAAAAACAAACAAGCTTATCTTTTAGAAACGGACGGAGTAAGTTAAAAACATAAGATTTGACTTTGTATTTATCCATAATTAAAGACATAAGATGGGAAACAAAATTTATTCATTCAACATCATCTTCATCTCCATCAACATCCTCACCACGACCACAACTACGGCAACATCCACGACCACCTCGGCCTCGTTTAGGAGGTAGTTCTTTGCCGGTGTTTGATTCACCCCGAGATCTCCTACTAGCTTTGGTTTTCCTCCTTGGTATCGTCTCCACCACTTTCCCAAAAGATGTACTTGTATTTTCATCTTTCAAAATGTCCCATTCTTCATTCTTTCTGTTAGAGCACTGCTCGGTCGAACTCGCATGCGTTGCTATCTCAAGCATGTTTGTCAATGTTAGTGATCAAAACTGTAAGTCTTGAATTCTAGCCTATTTATAGATGTCTCGGACTAGAACATAGATTGTGTAGTTCAGTCTAGATTTCACGGCGTTCATCATTTGAAGACGAAGAACTACTAAGGGGAGCTTGTGGAACTTCATCGACAAAAGGTATATGGAGACTGAAACTCATCTATCACTTGGAAAGTCTATTTCTACTCTATCTCCTATATTGAGACATAAGTCGTATTGCGATATAGTTTTCTATATACACATTTGAGATTTCGAGCTGAGTTTATCTCACTTACATATTTCTCGAAATATGTGTTGGCAAGCTTTCGCTTAGACCAAGTTCATCTTATATCATGTGAAAATTGCCGAATAACATCTTACATGGTTTGTGTGATACAATCATTTGGTGTAGTCTTGGAATGTTTCGTTATGATTATTTCAATATCTTGAAAATTGCTTTGATGCTAATAGTGTGTGAAAACGGCTATTGTCATCCTCTAAGAAAGTTTCAATGATTGAAATAAGAGTTTAGAACACTTAACCATTATTGGATATGTCATGTTGTGCACTCTTGCACATATGTAATCCATGTCCGGGAACCATAGTATGCGCACCCGTTCGCGTATCCTGTTGGTTTGAGAAATCCGGGAACCTAAGTATGCATACCCGTTTGCGTACTGGCGTACAGGTTCATGTCCGAGAATTTCTGCTGGGGTTTGAAAGTTCGCGTACCCGTTTGCGTACCGGCGAAACCCAATCTTGGTTTGGGTATTTCAAGTATGCGTACACGTTTGCATACTTGAAGGTTAAAGTTCTAAATTCGGTTATGAACATGAAAATAAACATTTATATAATAAGGAATGCAATCTTTGCAAACCGTGGCTATAATGTTCATGATTGATTCGAGTGAATCAAACCGATTTTGCTTCAATTGTGTTCTTGTATACTTCTATGAGAAAATAGCAATTGAACGACTCTTTAACTAGTTTCATTTGAGTCATTTGAAATAGTTATGGTTAAGATAAATAAGGTTGATATGAGAGTAATCATATGGCTAACCTCGGTTAACTATTTGTGAGCCAACATGGTGTGCACGTTTGGGTACGGTTACATAAACCTAAATGAGGGTACATTTCATTTGTGTGTAACAAGCTAAGTTCGATCTAACGGTTGAAAGATATTAGCTTGGTTGAATCAGGTTTTTCATCTAACGGTGAATATTGAATGCTTTGTTACCAAGGTAACTTGGAGTGCAAACCCTGATTTGAAAACTATATAAAGGAGAACTCTAGCAACTGGGAAACCTATTCCCCACACCTCATGTGTGTTACTAGTTGCATAAACTAGAGTCGATTCTCCTTTAACCTTAGGTTTCTTCGAGACCATGTAGGTTAACGACTTCAAAGACTTCATTAGGATTGTGAAGTCAGACCCAACTATTTTCTTTGTAGTTGCGTGTTCTGATCTTGCCCGATTCTATCGTATTGAGTACAATTGAAATAATTGACTCGAGATTAATTTCTCCGCTAGGCAAGATAAAAATATTCACAAACATCTTCGTCTCATCGTTTGTGATTCCACAATATCTTGTTTTGCTAGTCGATTAAGATTATTGTGAGGTGATTGATAATACTAGGCTGTTCTTCGGGAATATAAGTTCGGTTTATCAATTGGTTCATGTTCACCTTGATTTATCAAAATACGGAACAAAAACTCTTGGGTATTTCTGTGGGAGACAGATTTATTCAATCCATAGATTTTTCTGTGTGAGACAGATTTGTTTATCAAATCTTCGACTTTGGGTCGTAGCAACTCTTGGTTGTGGGTGAGATCAACTAAGGAAATCAAGTGCATAGTATCCTGTTGGGATCAGAGACGTAAGGAATGCAATTGTACCTTGAATCAGTGTGAGATTGATTAGGGTTCAACTACAGTCCATTTCGAAGTTAATTGGTAGTAGGATAGAGTCTATAGCGGATTAATACAGTGTGGTGTTCAAACTGGACTAGGTCCCGGGGTTTTTCTGCATTTGCGGTTTTCCACGTTAACAAAATTCTGGTGTCTGTGTTATTTTTTTTCAGCATTATGTTTTGTTATATAATTGAAATATCACAAGTTGTGCATTAAGATCAATCAATTAGAATATCCAACCTTTGGTTGTTGATTTAAATTGATTGACACTTGAACATTGGTCTTTGGTACCGTTCAAGTTACTCCTCTTATATTCAATCGGGCTCGCAGATTTCTATTTGCTGATTGCAGATTGAATTAAGAGTTAGATATATTAAACTCTTTGATATACTTTACTCTAGATTGAGTCTGACTGTCTAGTTGATTCTCTAGAAAGTATATTGGAGTAAGTCCTCTCACATTGCCAAACGAATTGTTGGGTGTGGTTGTTAGACCCCCGTATTTTCAATTGGTATCCGAGCAGGCAAATACGTTTAAGACCTCATAAGTATGTGTTTGTAGCGATCTGAGGATAGACGATATTATCTCTGATAAACGCATCGCCAGAAATAAAAGTTATGTTTCTTTGAAGTCTATTAAAGAGAAAGATTTTTCAATCTCGAATATAGAAGAACGGTGTGTTCCAAGGAAACAAACATACATTGACAAGTATTACCCTGACAACCTTACTGACGAGTCTGACTCTGAAGTTAAAAGGAATGCATCCATAGAGAGTGCAGTGATTTTAAGACTCATGAGAATCCAGGCTTATGATATCAATCGGTTGAAGCACGATGTCAATGTTCTTGTTGGTATGGTAAATGAACGTGACTCTCTTCTAAAAGTCCTTCGTGAGGAAAACGCCTTTGTCTGTCCTTCACAGACCTTGCATGAGGGAAAACTCAAAGAGGATACTTTGGAAACTAAACTTCTTTTGAGTAAAGAATGTTCCAAAGAGTCCACTGTACCAACTGCTTCTGATTTAACTAAAAAAAATTCTGGTTCAGAAGCAAAATCGAAATCCCTTCCTGTTGAAAAAAGATGTGCCTGTGTCTTCCTCTAATCAAGGAATGTCCACATCACATGGAAGGAAGAATCCTCCCAACAATGGTATTAAGACTGTTCTGTCTAATCACTCAGGTGATCAGAGAGTGTGTCTCTTTTGTGATTCAAAAAGGCTTGGTGAACAAAAGCGGAATACTAGGTTGAATGACAATTCTATTATTCGTCTTCAACACACCTTAGATTTAATTCTCAAAGGTGTAACTGACATTCGTATGTCTAAACCAATTGGTTTTAGTACTCACCCTGTGTACCCCACCAGGAAATTCAGTTCAATGTGTCCTCAAATGTTCAAATACGAAACAGTCTTCCTAAACCATTTCGACGAAGAAGATTTCATGGATATTCTTCAATTAAGAAGGGAGATTATGTTGTTGATGATGTGGAAAAGGTACCAGAAGAAGGTTGCAATGGAAAGATGGAAATCAACCTAAAAAGGATAATTGAAGGATATAAAGAAATTATCAACAGGCTGTCAAAACCCTCTGGTAAAAATTCTTCAGGTAAGAATCAACACTATTCAACCGGAAACAACGTTCATTTAATGAGCTAAAGGCTCATACTTGGGCTAATTAATCACAAGGTTGAAACCTCACTCTCAAGAAAAATCCCGGTAGAATGAGAATTATTCAGGTATACTTGATGGCAAGATGTTTTCTGATTCTCTACGCTATTTTCTTATCGTTTTTAGCTGGGTGATCCTTCACAAACATCTCTGCATAAGTATTTGTGTTTTCTTTGGCAATTTCTTGTTTTCTTAATTCTTCTTGAAATTTTGTTGTGTCAAACTTGCTACTCTTATGCTCTGAATTTCTCTCTTGTGAGAATGCAAAATTTATTGAGCTAAGATCTGTGAAATTTCTCACGTAGCCAAACATTATCGTTAAACTGCCTTCTTAATCGAGTCTTTCTCTGCTAGAGTCATTTATGGATAATGGGCTAAATTTGTGTTCATACAGTATCATGTTATATGTCACGAACCGACTTTAAAAACCCTATTTCTGGGTTCCCGTGTATCCATTTAAATACCAAACCTTGTTTTTTTTTTATAAAAAAATACGCATACTCCAGGCTGCTTTTTCGTCGAGAATGGATTCTCCGTCAGGAACTTGTAATTTTCCAAGAGGTTTTCTTGACAAGAGGTTTTCTTGACAACGGTTTTGGTATCAAACTCAAAGAGGAGGAGAAAGGAACTCTAGTGAAAGTTGTTGACACATATTCTCAATCTCTTGATAACTTCTCAGATTTTGAGGATGATGAAGAGATTTCTAATGAAGTCGTTCAAAACTTTATCACTCAGTTTAACGATGTAAACATGTTGCTTGTTAACACTCTAAAAGAGCTAGATGGATTAAGAACTAAATTGATAAAGGTCAACACCGAACTTGCTCTAATGTAGACACGACTTAAGGACCGTCTCAATGCCGTGTCTGAAGAAGCTGTCAATTTCGTCTATCACAAGCTTGAAGTTCTTGGAACCAGTGAAGTTTCCGTACCGGAACTATGATTATTGCTTGAGATTGCTCTTTGGATTTTAGAGTTGTTTTAGTTCTTTGATTGTCTAGGAAACTTCTTATGAGAATTTATTTCCTGTGTTTTTAGAAGGATTACTAGGGTTTGGAATATCCATTATTGTGAGTACACATAGCTATTTCCAACGTTTTCATCTTCTTGTTTTTAGATTTATTTATTTAAATTCTAAGTTTTTTGGAAGATGATTTTTGCAATTTTAATCTTTATGATTTTATATATTGCAAATTGTTATGGGATATGTTGTTTACGTCCGTGAACCTGTGACTGTCCCATACTTGTTCAAAAGTTATCTCTATTATGTCGATATGAATGTATTGATAAAAGATAGAATGAACTTTTGACAAACAAAAGTTAAAGCCTTTTATGTCATTATGCAAATATTGATGGAAGAAATGATAAACTTTTGTTTACAAGGATTAAGTCTATTATATGTCAATGTGCAAATAGTGATGAAAAATAGAATGAATCCTTGTGTATTCCGCAGTATTGGTCAATCTCCGATCCACATTTTTGTGCATATACTATGTTGCTCTGTAAGTTCTCTTATGTTGAGCATGGCTAATTGAATTGATCATTTTTGTGGTTGATTCAATTGAGATTTTTGGATTCAAATCCATGTTTTCATGTGATTTGGTTATGTCCAAAGAAATCCTTCTTTTCTTGTAAAAGCAAGGTCGCCTTTGTTGTTCTTTCGGGAATGACATTTTATGAGGGAGAGTTCTTTTTGAACTTGTGCTTTATTGCCAAATCTTTGTGGGTAGTGCGACTGTGGAATATTATAGGGGTTATCTTGTATCTTTATAAACTCCTTGATGAATGCATTTAGCTTTGGCTTTATGATTGCATCTAAATAAATTGGTATGTTATTCTCTTTTGGTCATGAAGTATCTCTATGAAAATTTCATGACGATCCCACTAGTTTTCGTACCTTTGCCAATTTATATTGACAAAAAGGGGGAGAATTAATGTGTAGTTTCATACTACAAATACATATGGTTTACGGATCATTATGTAAGGGGGAGTGGTTTTCATGTCGAGATGAAGTATTGACTAAGGGGGAGTGATACATATCACCATAGTATTGGTGTCAAAGTTGTGATACAATTGAACTCTGATGATGTGTAATAATACTATGACACTGTATAACAATGATTGAGAGCAATTGTTTTCTCATTGTTATCGCTACGGATCTTCAACAACTATGATGCTGAGTTGAACACGTTTAGAAACATGGAGTACTTGGAAGTGACGAAGATTTCGAGTCGTGTTGAAGATGCCAAGGAGATCAAGCATTTGGATGAGAAGCTACAAAGTTTTATTTATTTTGTAACCCATATGCATTGATAGATTTGTCACTAAAATTGACAAAGTGGGAGATTGTTAGAGCACTGCTCGGTCGAACTCGCATGCGTTGCTATCTCAAGCATGTTTGTCAAAGTTAGTGATCAAAACTATAAGTCTTGATTTCTAGCCTATTTATAGATGTCTCGGACTAGGATATAGATTGTGTAGTTGAGTTTAGATTTCACGACGTTCATCATTTGAAGACGAAGAACTACAAAGGGGAGCTTGTGGAACTTCATCGACAAAAGGTGAGACTGAAACTCATCTATCACTTGGAAAGTCTATTTCTACTTTATTTCCTATATTGTGACATAAGTCGTATTACGATATAGTTTTCTATATACACATTTGAGATTTCGAGCTGAGTTTATCTCGCCTACATATTTCTCGAAATATGTGTTGGCAAGCTTTCACTTCGACCAAGTTCATCTTATATCATGTGAAAATTGCCGAGTAACATCTTACATGGTTTGTGTGATACAATCATTTGGTGTAGTCTTGGAATGTTTTGTTATGATTATTTCAATGTCTTGAAAATTGCTTTGATGCTAATAGTGTGTGAAAACGGCTATTGTCCTCTAAGAAAGTTTCAATGATTGAAATAAGAGTTTAGAACACTTAATCATTATTGGATATGTCATGTTGTGCACTCTTGCACATATGTAATCCATGTCCGGGAACCATAGTATGCGCACCCGTTCGCGTACCTGTTGGTTTGAGAAATCCAGGAACCTAAATATGCGTACTGATAGGTGTCTAAAACACCTAATTTACTATCTAGTAGTTACGCTTTCTTTGCTATTTTTCTTGTGAATTATGTACTTTACGCGTGTTTTTGAGTTATTAGGTACTCTGGAGTCGCACGGAGGAAAAGAAGCGGAAATCATCCAATTGGAGCAAAAAGGACAGAATTGTCATTGTGCATGCAAGCACTATCTGGAGTGCAACGGAGGATAAAGGGCTATCACTGTGGTGGCCTGTATCTATTTTAAGGTGCCCAGAGTAAACTGGGTGTCCCTTATCCTATGCTGGGGCACTAAACCCAGTTTCAGTACTACAGAAAACCTAAAAATCAGAGAAAAGTCATTTTCTCTTATCATTGATTTTTCTTTTTTTTTTTACACTGTCTGAAATGAAATCGAGAGAAATTCAGGGAGAGGAAAGGGAGGCGCAGGCTGAGCTGATTTTCATCTGAAATCGAGACGATGAAGATGGTTCTGAACTGATATGGAGGCAGAGCTGAAGATTTGGAACTGATGAAAGTGATGGGTCTCTGTGATTGTTCGATTGAGGACATTCAAGGGTTTTTGGATGTTGAAATTGAAGAAGAAGAGGGTGGTATCAGTGGAGATGTTCATGGGATTCGATGGATCTAAGATGGATTTCTTAAGGCTCGAATTCATGAACCGAAGAGAAGATTTTCATGGGGATTTGTTAGGTTCTGAAATCAAGGGTTAATGGATGATTCGATTGAAGAATAATGGTGGAATTATGAAACAGAGATGAGAAGAAATCGAAGATGAGTTGCTATGGCTGCTGGTGATAATGAAATCAGTTAAGCGGAAATGGAGCTGTAGATGATGGCAGTGATGTATTATTGGCAAACTAGGGTTCGATTTGAGATGGGAGTCTGTAACTGTGGAGGAAGCCAAAATATGGAGATTCAATGTAATCATGATGGAATGGAGATGGGTTTTGGTCAAATTTGTAGTTGGAGGTATTATAATGAAGCTAGGGTTTGTGGTGGTCTCTGTTGCAGATGAAGAAGGAATCTGGCAATGGGTTTCTGGTGAAAATAAGTCTGGTGATTGTATCGGTGATGCTATGAAGAGATGTTGAACTTGAACTGGAGATGAGAAGTTGGTGGTGATTGCAGCTGCAAAGGGAAGAGTGATTTCGACCTACAGGTTATGGCCTGAGATGCAGCTGAGCAGCAGGTTATGGAGAATGGCTCAGGTGAAGTATTGTGGTGTTGAAGTTTAGATGAATGCTAGGTTTGGAGTTGCAGTTCAGGTATAAGTGGTGAATAGAATGGACAGAGATGGAAGAAGATTGAAGAATGAGGAATATGTTCTGCTGTGATATCGGAGATTGAGCTCATGGTGGCTCAGGTGTTTGAATGAATGGAATAGCAGGTGGAACTGTCAGGCAAGGTTGATGAGATAGGAGGTGTTGGCTCTGTGGCTGTGTTGAAGCCGATGGTGCTATTGTGCATTGGCTGTGAGAGTTTAGCTGCTTGCAGCTAAGTTAAGCATTGGCAGGAGCAGACTGGACTGGCATTGCACTCATTACAGGGATGAGCAATTGGAGATGAACTGATGTTGGTACACAAAGAAGCTACAGAATGGTGTTTGTGCTGTGTGTGATGTTGTTGCCAGATGAAGCTCAGATACAGGAATGATGAGGTTGAGCTTAAATGATTGAATGGTCTGGTAGAGTAATAAAGGCACTGGTGATGATGGGCTGCAGCTGTAATAAAGGCACTAGTGATGAAGATATTCGAACTGAAATTCTGAGAATGGAGATTGAGTTGCCAGGGATTGGAAGTTATGAAGTGATTGTGGCCTTTGTATGGAGTTGCTGCTGTAGGAAGTGGAAGCACAGAATGGATTGAACTGAAGCTGCAAAGTGGTGTAGTGCAGTGCAATATTGTGTTTACAATGGGTTTAATTGGCTTGGCAAGAGAATGGAAGTCTGGGATGAGCAGAAGGGAAGGTTGGCAGCTCAGATGGAGTGATGCAGTATGGTTATGAACAAAGATGGGAATGGATTTTTGATGCTGTTTCTGCCATGGAAATGGAATGGCTTCTGTGCTGAACTGCATATGGAACAGCCAAGATGACTGGCCAAGGAGTTGTGATGCACAATGATTGTGCTGCATGAGTTCAGGCCGTGCAATGGGTTATCATTCAGCTCTGAGTCAGGGTTGACTAGCTAGCTGACTCGCATCTGAGTCATGATCTGACCTGGTTTAACTCAGCTGACTCGGTATGACTCAGTGAATTGACTCGTTGACCTGGCCGAGTCGACTCGATGACCGGTGACCGGGCGGACTTTGCCGGTCACCTGAGCCGTTTTCCGGCTACCTCTCCAGCCGATTTCCGGCCATAATACCAGTTTTCCGGCGACGTATTTTTGGACATATTTTCTACATGGGTTTCTCTCTCTTATGGGCTTGGTGGATTTTCATCTAATGGACTTTGAGAATTGACCTAATTTTGGAAGAGAGGAAAAGCTATAAAAAGAAGAATTCTACAACTTTTGGAAAAACGTTTTATTCTTGGGAACTTGGAGAACCGCTTTTGTTTACGCTTCTAGGGTTTGCTTTTGTTCATCTTCTTCTTTATTCAACTTATATTTTTGGTGATGAACTCCATAGCTATGAGTAGCTAATTTATTCATTATTGGTTAAGGATGTAGTCCTATTTCTAAAACTTGTGTTTTCTTTATGTATTAGTTTTCTCTCTTGATTATCGTTCAATTCTCTACTGTTTTTACGATCACATGCTTGATGTATTGTGATAGGATTATGATGTTTGATTAGTTAAGTGGCCAATTAATTGAACTTGCATCCTAGTCCATAGCTATTTTAGGGTTTTTCATCAAGCGATAACCCTGAATACGAGTAGCATGATATGTTTACGGTTTGTAGTGATACACTCTCGTAATCATATGTAGAGTTTGACCATTGTCCGAATTGTTATGCGCAACGCATGACAATTGCATTGATTAGCCTATTTCTGAAACTTAATGCTCCTAGGAATTGAACTTAATTAGCGCAAGGCGTTAGGTTATTCTTTAGGTAGAATTCACATACGCAGCTCTAATGTGTGTGTTGATGAACTTAGGAAATTATTAGATTATCTTGCTCTCTTGATTCTCTAGGCTTGATAATATAAGAGATTAAATCGCAATTCTAATCATATATGCAAGCACATGTCTAAGATTGAAGATGAATTCCTTGACCAATATCTTTCTCCATTGATTATTTTCTACAATTTACTTTGCTTTTAATTTTCTTTTATTGCTTACATAAAAATAAGAAATCCCCCCAATTGGTTACTTTAAGAAATTGAATACGTAATAACTACAATCGCCTCTCTGTGGAAACGAACTCTTTCTTATCATATACTTTAGGAAAGTGAAATTATTTTTGACGATACGACAAATGATCAAATTTTGGCGCCGCATTGCTTGGGAGGCATACGGCTAGTTATTAAGTTTTTAGTTTCTTATTTCTGTTTTTGCTTTTATCTTTGCTTCTTGTTTTCTTGTCTTGTTTCTCACTTGTTTGCGAGAATTGTTTTCAGGTACCTAATCCCTGGCTTCTAAAGATTGGAATTATCCACGGTGCGGGATAGCTACTCGAAGAGGCACAATACTCCAACCAAGTAAAGATACAACGGAAGAACAAGAGTTGGAAACGGAAGAAGAGACTTTCCAACAAGGAGAAGCAGTTTTAGAACAAGAGGTTCCGGGTGAACAAGAACCACCTTTTGAAGAAAAAGAAGAAGCAATGGGTGATGCAAATCGTTCACTCAAGGAGTTAGCTTCTCATAGGCTTGATACACAACAGGGGTGTATTCAAACGAACTCTACTTTTGAGATAAAGCCGGGGTTGCTTAGAGAATTACCAAAGTTCCATGGCATGGTGAATGAAGACCCAAACAAACATCTTATGGACTTCCACACCATTGTCACGGCCATGCTTCCAGCGGATGTTGCGGCGGATGGTGCTATGTTGAAAGTTTTCCGTTTCTCTTTGATGGATAGTGCTAAGGATTGGTTGTACTATTTACCTCCCGGAAGTGTCACAACATGGAATGGGCTGAAGAAACTCTTTTTAGAGAGATATTTTCCTGCATCAAAGGCTACTCAAATTCGCAAGGAGATTTGTGGGATGAAGCAAAATGTGGGAGAATCCCTATATGAATGTTGGGAACGCTACAAGAGATTGGTGGCAAGCTGTCCTCACCACCAATTCAGTGACGCTATGATCATCCAATACTTCTATGAAGGACTCCAATCAAGTGATAGGAATCTCCTCGACGCTGCGGGTGGTGGTGCATTAGTGAACAAGACGGTGGCACAAGCTAGAGAGTTGATTGAAAACATGGCAGCGAACTCACAACAATTCTTGAGTCGTGGGTCGGATGTGATTCTAAGAAGGGTGAATGAGGTGAGCGAGGTTGAGGAACTTCGTCAACAAATGGGTAACATGAACGCAATGCTTCAACAAGTTGCAGCCGCGGTGATACCAAGTTCCTCTCAAGCTTATGAGGACGAACAAGCTAATGCGATCTTTCCAAATCAACAAAGACGGTATGATCCCTACTCCAACACTTACAATCCGGGATGGAGAGATCACCCCAATTTTAGCTATGCCAATAAGCAAGGAGCGATTCAACAACCTAGTTTCAACAACCCGAGTGGATTTCAACCTCAACAACAACAATTCCAGCCGAGACAACAATTTCAACAACAACAACAACCTCAAACTATGGGGTCCAATATGGAGGAGTTGCTGAAATCTTTTATGCAAAGAACGGAGAGTATGGTTAAGGATTTGCAAACTCAAGTTGGTTCTATGGCTATTGAGTTGAATCAATTGAAGGCACAAAATGGTGGGAAACTCCCTTCTCAACCTATTAACCCAAAAGAGGGTGTCAATGCAATTACGTTGAGAAGTGGTACACAACTTGTGCAACCCGAAGTCACTGAGTCGGGCGCGGTGGAAACACCAAAGGAACCTGTTTTGGAGGAGAAAACCGAGGATTCTCCCCAAACTTCCGAGGTACCTATTTCTAACTCTAAAACTCCGGTTTCTACTTATGTTCCTCCTTTACCTTTCCCTCGCAGATTTGTAAATTCCAAAAAGGCGGAACTAGAAAAGGAGATTTTAGACATTCTCAAGAAGATCCATGTGAACATACCACTCATAGATGCAATCAAGCAAGTTCCAAAGTATGCAAAGGTGTTGAAGGACTTGTGTACCAATAAACAAAGGCTCAAAGGTAATGAAGTGCTTAGTGTGGGGGAGAATGCTTCGGCAATCTTACAACACAAACTCCCACTTAAGTGCAAGGATCCCGGTAGCTTTGACATTCCCGTCACAATTGGTAACACCACATTTAATAAAGCTATGTTGGACTTAGGTGCATCCATTAATGTTATGCATGCGTCTATGTATAATTCACTTGATCTTGGTCCTCTTAAAAAGTCTGAAATTGTGTTGCAATTAGCCGATCGTTCTAATGTCTACCCAATGGGTATTGTTGAGGATGTTCTTGTGCAGGTAATCAACTTGTATTTCCAGCTGACTTTTGCGTGTTAGAGATGGATGAAGGTTCACCGGACTCGTCTCTTCCATTGCTACTTGGGCGTCCCTTCATGAAAACGGCGAAAACCATTATTGATGTTGACAAGGGAACGCTAACTATGGAGTTTGATGGAGAAATAATACGTTTCAACATTTTCTAGACGATGAGATATCCTAGTGATGTCCACTCTTGTTTCTCCATTGATGTGATGGACACATTGGCGCAACAAATGTTTGAGTTGAATGGTGTTGATACTTTGGAAACCGTGCTCACTACACCTATTGACAATGGTTATGCATATAGTGATGAGATTAAAGAAACCATTGGTTCTCTTGACTCATTAACGGAAAAATCAGCAATTAAGAATATTTCATATGCTTCTTTACCTTGCAATAATGAAAAACTTGTGCCATCTATTGTTAAATCTCCAAGTTTAGAATTGAAACCTCTTCCAAGTCACTTAAAGTACTTGTACTTGGGTGACAATGAAGACTTACCCGTGATTGTTTACAAGAGCAAAAACTTCTAAGGGTGCTAAGGACGTACAAGACGGCCATAGGATGGACAATCGCCGATATTAAGGGTATAAGCCCTGCCGTTTGTATGCACAAGATCCGTGTGGAGGATGATACAAAGCCTACAAGGGAAGCGCAACGTCGTTTGAATCCTCCCATGATGGAAGTTGTGAAAAAGGAGATACTCAAGCTTTTGGACGTGGGTGTTATCTACCCCATATCCGATAGCAAGTGGGTAAGCCCGGTACAAGTAGTACCAAAGAAATCAGGTGTGACGGTGGTGGAGAATGATAAGAATGAACTTGTCCCAACTCGTGTGCAAACCGGTTGGAGGGTTTGTATTGATTATAGAAAATTGAATGCCACTACTAGAAAAGATCACTTTCCATTGCCTTTTATTGATCAAATGCTTGAACGTTTAGCTGGACACTCTTACTATTGCTTCCTTGATGGCTATTCAGGTTATAATCAGATTGTGATAGCACCGGAGGACCAAGAGAAAACCACTTTCACTTGTCCTTTCGGTACTTTTGCTTATAGAAGGATGCCTTTTGGCTTGTGCAACGCCCCAGATACCTTTCAAAGGTGTATGGTAAGTATCTTTTCGGAATATGTTGAAAACATAATTGAAGTGTTCATGGATGACTTTAGTGTCTTTGGTGATTCATTTGACCTTTGCTTGAATAATTTGTCTCTAATCCTTGAACGATGTGTTGAAACGAATCTTGTGCTAAATTGGGAGAAGTGCCATTTCATGGTAACTCATGGCATAGTTTTAGGCCATATAATATCTTCTAAAGGCTTGGAAGTCGATAAATCTAAGATAGACCTTATTCGTGCTCTAACCCCTCCCACTACGGTGAGGGAAATACGCTCTTTTCTTGGTCATGCAGGTTTCTATCGTAGATTCATCAAGGATTTTTCCAAGATAGCATCACCACTTTGTAATTTATTGCAAAAAAATGTGGTTTTTAACTTTGATGAAAAATGTATGGTGGCATTCAATCGTTTGAAAGAACTTTTGATTTCAGCCCCTATCATTAAACCACCGGATTGGAGTAAGCCTTTTGAGCTCATGTGTGATGCAAGTGACTATGCGGTTGGTGCGGTGCTTGGGCAGCGTGTGGGGAGGATACCTCATGCTATTTATTATGCTTCTAGAACGTTAAATGAGGCCCAACAAAACTACACAACCACTAAAAAAGAGTTATTAGCCATTGTTTTTGCTCTAGAAAAGTTTCGCTCTTATCTAATTGGTACAAAAGTTGTTGTTTTTTCTTTTAGATACTTGCTTACAAAGAAAGAGGCGAAACCGAGGCTCATATGATGGATTTTACTCTTGCAAGAGTTTGATATTGAAATCAAAGACAAGAAAGGAATTGAGAACACCGTTGCGGATCACTTGAGCCGTCTTCTTTGTGGACAAGGAGACTATCCCGTTGCGTGAAAGTTTCCCGGATGAGCAAATATTCTCAATTGCCTTTGGAGAACCATGGTACGCTGATATTGTTAATTACTTAGTGTCTAAACAAATCCCAAATTTTTGCTCTGGCGATTTTAGGGTTTTTGCTTTTTTCAAAAATTTTTTTAGCCGCGCTTCACCTTGAAAAAACAAACAATCTCATGTCTCTACCTCTATTGATATCAACTCTTTACCAAACCCTACTACCAAGGATGGAAAACCAGCAGTAGTAATCAAAGACAAGGTTTATAGAGATGGAAACAAAGAACCATGGATTGTAAATCAACAACCTCTACGTTTGATAGAATGGTACCCGTGGTTTTGATGCTTGACAAGTTCCCATGCTTCCGTGTGGGTCAAGTTTCCGATGTTGAGATGTGGGTTGAGAAGACTCTTTTATCGTATAAATCTCTCCCATTGTGGTTGATAAGAGAACCCTAAATCATGAATATGGTCATTATGCATTTTTTGATTGACATAGATTTTTCAAAACCATTACGATTCTCATTCATGTTGAGATGGGTGGTCGTAACTTTTTTATTGAAATTTTGAAGAGACCTAAATTTTGTTCCAATGCAAGATTGTAGGTCATATGGACGCCGAATGTAAAGAAGCATACTACGTCTACATGATGGTGTCTGCGCAAGACTCAAAGAACCAACTACGGGTGGTAAGCGGCGTCTTCCTCTATCATCATTCATCGGGTTGAGAATTCAGCATGGCAAGTTGCAACTCATAAGAAGAATGGCAAGAAGAATCGAAAAGGTGCACCACGGACTATCGAATTATTGAAACTTTGTTGTTGTGAGCGTTGAAACCTTTGTTGAGATGGAACAACGAAACATCTTGGGTGCAAACTATGTGGGTGAAACATCGAATAATCGACTGCAAAATTTGAGAATTGGCGGTGTAAAGCTCTTCCTCGTGAAGTTTCCACCATTCAACTCTCTTGGGTTATCCTTTTGTTGTTCCAAGGCCTAAGAGAGCTCCTTTTCGTATTCGAAATGTGGTTTTTGCACGCGGATTTCCTTCGCATGGTTAATGAAAGTTGGAGCATGCACTGCACTTAGATACTTTGATTAAGGCTATTATTTTTGTTGGGAGACGGTCATATTCCAAATGGAATCAATTCAAGTCTAATCATTTTGCTTCCAAAGGTGAGAGGTGCTAATACTCTTCGTAATGCTTGGTGCTCTTGGATTCTTAATATCTTGAATTACAAGACAAAGAAAGAGGGGAGTTCAAATTATGCCGACGATCCGTTATCGCCATATTTCTAATGTGGTTGAAAAGATTAAAACTCAACTTCTTTGGTGGAAGATATTTACAAATGGCCACGCAAATTTATCTTGCAATGTGAAAGGGCAATTAGGAATTTTATTTGGACGGGCGACTCTGCTGTTAGTCGTGCTGTGGTGGTAGCTTATGACAAAGTTTGTTGTCCTTTTGAGGAGGGGGCCTGGCTCAATATTCGTACTTCGATGGATTTTATCAAAGCTAAAGGGGTTAAGTCTTCTATTCAAGAGTTTGATATTGAAATCAAAGACAAGAAAGGAATTGAGAACATGTGATTCAATCCAGTTCAAGATTCAACTTGCTAACAAATGCGTCTTTGTGGGCCCGGATCACTTGAGCCGATTAAAGGGCTATATGAAAAATAGTGCGGAAGATGTAATCTTGAATGCTTTTGGCTATGGACAAGGAGACTATCCCGTTGCTTTGAAGAATAACAATGCGCCTTGGTTTGCTTTTCAAAGGTGGAGAAAGTTTGCATACTTATAGGATGAGCAAATATTCTCAATTGCCTTTGGATGGAGAAACATGGAAGATCCAAATGTTACTTATTTTCGATATTGTTAATTACTTAGTGTCTAAACAAATCCTTA
The DNA here is from genome assembly GCA_023531295.1 of Papaver armeniacum. Classification (NCBI taxonomy): domain Eukaryota; kingdom Viridiplantae; phylum Streptophyta; class Magnoliopsida; order Ranunculales; family Papaveraceae; genus Papaver; species Papaver armeniacum. Next base: position 344,324 of record JAJJWW010002157.1, on the reverse strand, counting down.
TCAAAAAAAGAACTTGTCTCGTCTTTGAGAGGGACAAACTTAAGAAGTTAGGCAACCAATACATATGGGATGATCCATACTTATGGAAACATTGTAGTGACCAAGTAATACGTAGGTGTGTTCCCGAAATTGAATTTAATTCTATCTTGTCTTTTTGCCACTCATATGCTTGTGGAGGACACTTTGGGAGTAAGAGAACCGCTCTCAAGGTACTAGAATGTGGTTTCTTTTGGCCAACTTTGTTTAAGGATGCACATGCATTTTGTACCACATGTGATAGGTGCCAAAGAACAGGCAATCTAGGTGCTCGAAATCAAATGCCGCAAACTATTATTCAATTTGTTGAGGTTTTTGATGTATGGGGAATTGATTTTATGGGCCCTTTTGTCAATTCTAGTGGGAATTATTATATCTTGCTTGTTGTGGATTATGTCTCGAAATGGGTGGAAGCTAAGGCCACCCCAACTAATGATTCTAAAGTTGTTTCAGATTTTGTGCAAGCTAATATATTTGCAAGGTTTGGCATTCCAAGGGCTATAATTAGCGATGGAGGTTCACACTTCAAAAACAGGTTTTTGCAAAGCTTGTTAAAGAAGTACAATGTGTCGCATAGGATTGCAACTCCCTACCATCCACAAATAAATGGACAAGCCGAAGTTTCCAACCGAGAGGTGAAATCCATTCTTGAAAAGACGGTGAATCCAACAAGGAAAGATTGGAGTTCGCGACTTAATGATGCTTTGTGGGCGTATAGAACCGCATATAAAACACCTATTGGGATGTCTCCTTTTAGGCTTGTTTATGGTAAACCTTGTCACTTACCCGTGGAAATTGAGCATAAGGCGTTTTGGGCTATTAAGCAATGCAACATGGAGTTGGATGGTGCTGGAAGGCAAAGGAAGTTACAACTTCAAGAGTTAGAGGAGATTCGCAATGATGCATTTGAAAGCTCACGGATTTACAAGGAAAAGACGAAAGCATTTCATGATAATATGATTACAAAGAAACAATTTTGCATTGGGAAGAAAGTGCTTTTGTTTAATTCTCGCTTGCAATTATTTCCGGGTAAATTAAGGTCACGTTGGATTGGACCTTTTATTGTGACTAATGTGTTTTCTCATGGTGCAGTGGAAATTCGTAGTTTAGCTACAGGAAATGAACTTAAAGTGAATGGGCACCGGTTGAAACCATATTATGAGAACTTCTCTTCGGATGTCGTGGAAGGAGTTAATCTTGTGGAAGTACTCCCTCTGGAGGAGTCGTAGAAAGCAAGGAGATAGTCGGGCTGACGACTTTAAACCAAGCGCTAAATGGGAGGCAACCCATCGGTTTTGTATCTCTTGTCTTTTATTTTCTTTTCTTGTCATGTTTTTACTTTTTATGATTTTTTGTCACTTTTCCGTCAGGATTTCCCACCTTGACTTTCTTTGGAAGATTCAATTACATTGAGGACAATGTAAAGTTTAAGTGTGGGGGAGTGGTTTGCTTTGTAAATTTTTCAAATTTTTCAACTTTTGTGTACATTAGTGAATAAGAAAACTCCAACTTGTAGTTAGTTTAGAGTCACATAGTATACATGCCGCTAAGATTACATCGAGAATCTCATAAGAGTGACTGAACTTAGAGATGACAGAGAACATGATCGGGTTTCTTAATTGTATGAGAGTTAAAGTTGGATTTAACCATGCCAGTGGCAAATAAGGTGCAGACTGAATTCGGTATTAGAGTTGTGATCCCCTATAGTGGAGACTACCCATGTTACATAATGTGAGGCACCGACCTTCAATTCTTTGTACCTGTCTAAATTTGTGCTTTTAGAGTATGTGTCACCGTACGTAAATTCCGGGCAGAATGGTGAGCTGTCCAACCTCCCACCATAGAAGCACTATTTTGATCTCTTGAGTGCTATTTTTTATCAATCATGTTGGTGACATCGAATTGCTAACTTACATACCACTTGTAATCTTGTTCGCAGTTAGCACCATCCACCTTATCTCTCTCTACACCAACAGGTCCATAGAAACACTATCATCATCAACAAGAGGAGCATCACAAAATTTGAAGGAAAGTTGAACACGTTCATGGTTTACAAGCAACGGTACAAAATTGAGCAGATTTCAGATTCAAGTAAAGCAACAAAACAAGGAGCAGAATTTTTATAAGTTGAAGACTATTGTACAAGAGTGAAAATTATCAAGGATGAGAGTTCGGGAAGTTTATGATATCAAGACATACAAGTTGTGAAGAATCAAGTGGTAAAGTACTTACACCGTGGCCTTTGTACTTACGTTTTTATTTTATCTTATTTGTATTTTATTTTTCTCTTGTCTCAAAAAAAAAAAAAAAAAAAAAAAAATTAAAAAAAAAAAAAAAAAAAAAAAAAAAAGACAAGAGAAAATGTTTAGGTTTGTTAATAGTTTTTATTATTTTGTTTTATTTTTATTTTGTATTTGTTTTATTTCTTATTTCTACAAAAAAAAATAAAAAAAAATACTAAATTTTGGGTTTGTATAGTTTGTTTTTAGTTTTGTATTCTTTCAATAAAGCCAAGGGAAAGAAGGAATATCTATAATGAAGTTTCAAGCGACAAGGAATTAGAGGAAAGAATCATATTGTCGAGATTCTAAAAAGTTCAAGAGTTATCCTCAAGAGTTGAAGACCGAAGACGAAGATGAAGACACCGATAGAAGATCGAAGACGTTTTTATGGATGCTGTGAGAGTGGTGCTAGCTGCACGCCGAATAGATAACGAGGTAAGTAAGCATATTCCCACCTTCGTTAAATGGTTGATTTCCTTTCTTAGAGATCGTCAGAAAAATGGGTTTTAAAAAAATTATAAAAGATGTGGGTTTTTAAAACAATTCGGAGGGTTTCTACCTTCCTACCATTCAACGTGTCGCAGATTCTCTCTTCATTCCTACCTGGACACATGTGTGACCCATAAAAAGTCATTTATTATTGAGAGCAATATCATAAAACCCTTTCTTGTGAGGCAGAGTCGAGACTTTCGATCACTCTGAACCCGAATTTTTGTCGAGAAGGGATGGTTATTTCTCTCTCAACTTTTAAGAATGAGATTGTGTTCATTTATGTGTCTAACTTCTTATGACTAGTGTGCAGAATCTCTATGTCTTCTTAGCGCGTTGGATGCTATCATTTCGGAAAACTAGTAAGTTGGAAAAGTAGGTTTTGTGGGTATATCTCTAGTAAACCCTCACGAGACTATAACTCGTCCACTAGGGACACCTAGGGGTTTAAAGGCTTGTTATTTATGCTAAAAGTGACCGTAGCCTCGACGACACGGAGTTGTATGTATTTTTAGAATTTGTTTTGTTTGATTTGCTCGAGGACTAGCAAAGTCTAAGTGTGGGGGAATCTGATAGGTGTCTAAAACACCTAATTTACTATCTAGTAGTTACGCTTTCTTTGCTATTTTTCTTGTGAATTATGTACTTTACGCGTTTTTTTGAGTTATTAGGTACTCTGGAGTCGCACGGAGGAAAAGAAGCGGAAATCATCCAATTGGAGCAAAAAGGACAGAATTGTCATTGCGCAGGCAAGCACTATCTGGAGTGCAGCGGAGGATAAAGGGCTATCACTGTGGTGGCCTGTATCTATTTTAAGGTGCCCAGAGTAAACTGGGTGTCCCTTATCCTATCTTTGGGGCACTAACCCCGATTTGAGATTCTGAGAAAACCTAAAAATCAGAGAAAAGTCATTTTCTCTTATCATTGATTTTTCTTTTTTTTTTTACAATGTCTGAAATGAAATCGAGAGAAATTCAGGGAGAGGAAAGGGAGGCGCAGGCTGAGCTGATTTTCATCTGAAATCGAGACGATGAAGATGGTTCTGAACTGATATGGAGGCGAGTCAAGATTTGGAACTGATGAAAGTGATGGGTCTCTGTGATTGTTCGATTGAGGAGATTCAAGGGTTTTTGGATGTTGAAATTGAAGAGAAGAAGAGGGTGGTATCAGTGGAGATGTTCATGGGATTCGATGGATCTAAGATGGATTTCTTAAGGCTCGAATTCATGAACCGAAGAGAAGATTTTCATGGGGATTTGTTAGGTTCTGAAATCAAGGGTTAATGGCTGATTCGATTGAAGAATAATGGTGTAATTATGAAACAGAGATGAGAAGAAATCGAAGATGAGTTGCTATGGCTGCTGGTGATAATGAAATCGAGTTAAGCGGAAATGGAGCTGTAGATGATGGCAGTGATGTATTATTGGCAAACTAGGGTTCGATTTGAGATGGGAGTCTGTAACTGTGGAGGAAACCAAAATATGGAGATTCAATGTAATCATGATGGAATGGAGATGGGTTTTGGTCAAATTTGTAGTTGGAGGTATTATAATGAAGCTAGGGTTTGTGGTGGTCTCTGTTGCAGATGAAGAAGGAATCTGGCAATGGGTTTCTGGTGAAAATAAGTCTGGTGATTGTATTGGTGATGCTATGAAGAGATGTTGAACTTGAACTGGAGATGAGAAGTTGGTGGTGATTGCAGCTGCAAAGGGAAGAGTGATTTCGACCTACAGGTTATGGCATGAGATGCAGTTGAGCAGCAGGTTATGGAGAATGGCTCAGGTGAAGTATTGTGGTGTTGAAGTTTAGATGAATGCTAGGTTTGGAGTTGCAGTTCAGGTATAAGTGGTGAATAGAATGGACAGAGATGGAAGAAGATTGAAGAATGAGGAATATGTTCTGCTGTGATATCGGAGATTGAGCTCATGGTGGCTCGGGTGTTTGAATGAATGGAATAGCAGGTGGAACTGTCAGGCAAGGTTGATGAGATAGGAGGTGTCGGCTCTGTGGCTGTGTTGAAGCCGATGGTGCTGTTGTGCATTGGCTGTGAGAGTTTAGCTGCTTGCAGCTGAGTTAAGCATTGGCAGGAGCAGACTGGACTGGCATTGCACTCATTACAGGGATGAGCAATTGGAGATGAACTGATGTTGGTACACAAAGAAGCTACAGAATAGTGTTTGTGCTGTGTGTGATGTTGTTGCCAGATGAAGCTCAGATGCAGGAATGATGAGGTTGAGCTTAAATGATTGAATGGTCTGGTAGAGTAATAAAGGCACTGGTGATGATGGGCTGCAGCTGTAATAAAGGCACTAGTGATGAAGATATTCGAACTGAAATGCTGAGAATGGAGATTGAGTTGCCAGGGATTGGAAGTTATGAAGTGATTGTGGCCTTTGTATGGAGTTGCTGCTGTAGGAAGTGGAAGCACAGAATGGATTGAACTGAAGCTGCAAAGTGGTTGAAGTTGCAACTCAGTAAGCTAGCCATGGCTGGTGCTCTTGTTTTGATGGAGCTGTGTAGGGCAGTGCAATATTGTGTTTACAATGGGTTTAATTGGCCTGGCAAGAGAATGGAAGTCTGGGATGAGCAGAAGGGAAGGTTGGCAGCTCAGATGGAGTGATGCAGTATGGTTATGAACAGAGATGGGAATGGATTTTTGATGTTGTTTCTGCCATGGAAATGGAATGGCTTCTGTGCTGAACTGCAGATGGAACAGCCAAGATGACTGGCCAAGGAGTTGTGATGCACAATGATTGTGCTGCATGAGTTCAGGCCGTGCAATGGGTTACCAGTTCATTCAGCTCTGAGTCAGGGTTGACTAGCTAGCTGACTCGCATCTGAGTCATGATCTGACCTGGTTTAACTCAGCTGACTCGGTATGACTCAGTGAATTGACTCGTTGACCTGGCCGAGTCGACTCGATGACCGGTGACCGGGCGGACTTTGCCGGTCACCTGAGCCGTTTTCCGGCCACCTCTCCGGCCGATTTCCGGCCATAATACCAGCGACGTATTTTTGGACATATTTTCTACATGGGTTTCTCTCTCTTATGGGCTTGGTGGATTTTCATCTAATGGACTTTGAGACTTGACCTAATTTTGGAAGAGAGGAAAAGCTATAAAAAGAAGAATTCTACAACTTTTGGAAAAACGTTTTATTCTTGGGAACTTGGAGAACCGCTTTTGTTTACGCTTCTAGGGTTTGCTTTTGTTCATCTTCTTCTTTATTCAACTTATATTTTTGGTGATGAACTCCATAGCTATGAGTAGCTAATTTATTCATTATTGGTTAAGGATGTAGTCCTATTTCTAAAACTTGTGTTTGCTTTATGTATTAGTTTTCTCTCTTCATTATCGTTCAATTCTCTACTGTTTTTACGATCACATGATTGATGTATTGTGATAGGATTATGATGTTTGATTAGTTAAGTGGCCAATTAATTGAACTTGCATCCTACTCCATAGATATTTTAGGGTTTTTCATCAAGCGATAACCCTGAATACGAGTAGCATGATATGTTTACGGTTTGTAGTGATACACTCTTGTAATCATATGTAGAGTTTGACCATTGTCCGAATTGTTATGCGCAACGCATGACAATTGCATTGATTAGCCTATTTCTGAAACTTAATGCTCCTAGGAATTGAACTTAATTAGCGCAAGGCGTTAAGTTATTCTTTAGGTAGAATTCACATACGCAGCTCTAATGTGTGTGTTGATGAACTTAGGAAATTATTAGATTATCTTGCTCTCTTGATTCTCTAGGCTTTTGATAATATAAGAGATTAAATCGCAATTCTAATCATATATGCAAGCACATGTCTAAGATTGAAGATGAATTCCTTGACCAATATCTTTCTCCATTGATTATTTTCTACAATTTACTTTGCTTTTAATTTGCTTTTATTGCTTACATAAAAATAAGAAATCCCCCCAATTGGTTACTTTAAGAAATTGAATACGTAATAACTACAATCTCCTCTCTGTGGAAACAAACTCTTTCTTATCATATACTTTAGGAAAGTGAAATTATTTTTGACGCATACGACAGCGATCACGTACCCATTTGCGTACTGGCGTACAGGTTCATGTCCGAGAATTTCTGCTGGGATTTGAAAGTTCGCGTACCCGTTTGCGTACTGGCGAAACCCAATCTTGGTCTTGGTATTTCAAGTATGCGTACACGTTTGCATACTTGAAGGTTAAAGTTCTAAAATCGGTTATGAACATGAGCATAAACATTATACAATAAGGAATGCAATCTTTGCAAACCGTGGCTATAATGTTCATGATTGATTCGAGTGAATCAAACCGATTTTGCTTCAATTGTGTTCTTGTATACTTCTATGAGAATATAACAATTGAACGACTCTTTAACTAGTTTCATTTGAGTCATTTGAACTAGTTATGGTTAAGATGAATAAGGTTGTGTTGATGGTGGATTTTCATTTAAGGTTAAAATCGTAAAAAACCAGAAAATCATGCGCTGACATCTTGTAAAAGATAAAGCCATTAATAAGTGTTGGATACTCCTTCACTTTACTAATTCACCTAGAATGGAGCATGTGGCAACAATCCCATTCTGTGAATTAAATACATGAAATTCATCCAGGTTGGAGCATGTAGCAACAATCCCATATACCCTGTGAATTTATAGCATTATTAATTAATGCGTGACCAGCCTTGTATTTCCTGTACTCATTATCAGTGCGGCATGATTTTACCGAGTGTTGCTCTCGGAGCAGAGCAACACGAACCTCCAAGCATTATAATGAAAGCATGTACGAAATACCCGTACAGGTTGCAACTCTCGGTGTGTTATACTAGCCCGATTGAGAACTCTCGGTGTGTTATACTAGCCCGATTGAGCATCCTGACTTTGTCCGTAGATCACCTGGATATGATCTCGTTCATCCAACCTCACCGGTGATTGGATGGCCCAGATCAATTCCATAACCCCCAAGCATGTATGGAATATTCACTGCCGAACCAACACGGACCCCGCATGGTCGGCCTCCCCAAAATATTGGCATAGCTTGCCAAAACGTCCAAACCAGAGCGTATGGATGGAAAACCCTAAATTAGGGTTTGCGGCATATTACATGTGTCGCAAAACAGTCTCAACCATCCATCTTCGCAGGTATAGATGGAGGGTGTAGATGTAGATTCAAAGGGCCCAGAGCATGTCAACACAATCACCGTGGGCCCGCCTACATACCTGACCAATCGGTCAGACCAACCATGGTTGGTCATCCCACCCGTGCGCCCGAACATAGCATGACGCACGACCGTGAAACCCAAAAATTAGGGTTTTGAGCATCACGAGCGTCCATCTTCTCCGCACGAATGGAGGGTCCCAGACAGATTAAGCAGTCCTGGTAATACCGCAATGACCACCGTGGGCCCGTCTATCCCCTCACCTGATCGGCCAAGGCTTATCATGCCTGGTTATCCCAAAACGCGCGTCCAAACTTGCGTGGTCACACTTCCCAAATTGCAAACTGATCTCGACCACTCAACTTCACCGGACGATTTGAGTGGCTTAGATCACGTTTTCATGGAACAGTCAGGTATAGGCGTGAACATCACCCTAACACCTACACTCCAGAGCGATCGACCAAGACCGACCAAGAATTGGTTGTCTTGGAACACGCGCCTGAAGATGGCGTGATGTGCGGCTCTTGCGGCACTAGTTTTCTGTCACAAATTGATCTTGACCACTCAACTTCACCGGACGAATTGAGTGGCCCAGATCATACTTTTGTGAGGTAATGGGGTATGGGCGCCTGCACCGTCATGCCGTCACACGCATGTACGATCGGCCTGGCCAAAATCGTCTCTCAAGCTTGGATTCGACCAAGCTGAAGAATGATGCCTGCGCACCTCTTCAAAACCCTAATTCCATCAACGGTCGCGGATGAGTGTCTCAAAGATCATCTCGTCCGTCCAACTTCACCGGCTTGGTTATACAACCCTGGTCAGGAGTTAATTGGTCGGTGAGGCGTCATGGTAATCACCACCCATCACTCTACCACACCATGATGCAGTACCGGTATAAAATACACATGATACTTCACAAGTATCAACTTCCTAAATAACGCAGTTATTCAATTTAGCATTACATGCTACCTTTGTGGGTCCCACAATCCACACATTCCAGACATCAATCATGCCACAAACTGGGGGATACATACTGGGGTATTGGTCTGGCGGTTTACAGCGTGCAGCGTGCAACGCGCCATCACAAGAACGTGTCAGGAAGTCATGGACGGTTAGAGATGACAGGAGAAGTGGGCAAGACTGGTCGTGTAACACCAACACACACCTCCACTACTCCATCACTCCACTTCCTCCACTTCCCACGAGAGACGTGAATAAGGCTCAAATGACTTGTATAAATAGGTTCTCCTCCTTATTTTCAACACAGGAAAAAAACAACACAAGTCCAGACGAGACAGAAACCAAGTGTTAATACAAAACGTATTCAAACACCAGAGCCTGCTTGCATCAATCGTAAGCCTGCTCACCTTTCTGTTACAAGTCATAAGCAAGCCAACACCTTCACAATCTCAACACCTTCTTCGCTTCCCTCCCTAAGATCAACCCCATCTCCTTCACTTTGTGACCGAAACGAGTCTGGAACGGCCATTTCTTGGTTTAGGCCGGACTTGCAGTTGATTTCCGAATCTACAAGCACTCACCGCGCGTGCATTTGTTTAGGGTTTAGATTCATTCCTCATCCACACACCCCAAATTACCAAATCCGGCAGAATAATTTTTACCCATAAACAATTGGCGACCACAATGAGGTTAATCTCTCGGTTGTAAAGTCAATTTCTTCAAAATCCGATTCAATTTTACCAATTTCAAAAAGGGTAGATCTTAGAACCAATTCAATCAACAATTCATTTCAAGATGGTGGAACTCAGGTCTGGATCAGCAATCAATTCTGATGGAGCTAGTATGGATAACACTCCCGGTGTCGATGTACCTGTCAGTGGAGCTACCGTAGTCAATACATCTCGAGGAGCCGTTACTTCTATCACCAACACTAGTGGAGCAGGAGACATTCTAGTGGGTGTAACGCCTCCCATCACTAGAGCCAGACCAGCCGCAAATCCCGTCGTCTCTTCAAGTGTAACGCCTCCAGTGGTCACCAGAACAACAACTTTCAATCCTTCATCAGGACGAGGAGCCGGAGGCACAAGAGGAGGACCACCGTCTATTACCATTGCAGACTTGATGGAGAAGCAAGAAATTCTTGCTAAGACTCAAACGGATATGGCCGCAACTCAGAAGGAGGTACTCACTTTCCTTAAAACTTTAACTGAACGATCGCCACAAGATTCACGGCAACCCTTAGAGCCAGCAAGAGATGCCTTCAATACACCCAGAGCAGGCGTTTCCACTCAGACCCACATGAGTGAAGAAGCTCGTGTTGTTCCTGAACACCCAAGGGAAAGGAACCAACCGTCCAACTTCATCACACGCGAAGACCTGGAACGACTTCTACAAAATCGAGGAAAAGGAGACCGAACGGATTTACACCAAAACCAGCCACCATACCCTCAAGATGTGCAACGGATTCCTCTTCCAAGAGGTTACGCCTCTCCCCAGTTCTCCCTCTACGACGGTACTGGTAATGCTCGTGAACACGTTTCTCGATTCTTGGAATCCTTAGGGGAACATGAATACAATCATGTCCTACGCCTAAAAGAATTCTAAAAATCACTTACGGGGAGGGCGTACACCTAGTACAACAACATCGCGCCAAACAGCATATCCAATTGGAGCGAGATGGTCAGTGCTTTCTACAGAAAGTATTTCTTCGTATCTGAACAAAACACCTTTTCAGATCTGGGAAGAATTCTCCAACGGAATAACGAACATCCCAATGACTTCGTTAAAAGGTTCAGAACCCAAGCGCTAGATTGTCACGACCCGAACGTCACCGAACGACAATTGGTGGAATTATGCATCAATGGGATGATACCCATATACCGCGCTCTGTTAGAGAACCTGGGCTTTCAAACGTTCTCTGAACTCCATGAAGCTGCCAAACGTTCAGCAACAACTGCACCATCATTTCTAGAAAGAACCAGAGTTGTTCGAAGTGAAGATTCACGTGAAAGTCGAGGAAGCGGGCGCCTCACGAATAAGCAATACAACACTGGTCCTTCTGTGAGTGTAGTGGGCGGAGGAGAAAAAAGGAAAGCTCCAGTGACGGAACAACAAACCAAGCGGGCATCCCCGGCACACAAGACTTCGTCTCGGAAAGGAGCGGACAAAACTCCTGCACGAGACACCGAAGATACAGGTTTTCCTTTCACCATGAATGAAGTGATAGAACTCTTGCAGGCGTGGATCCAAGACGATGCCGTCAAGCTGCCTCCTATCAGGCGTCCTCCAACTAAGAAAGACATGGCAGATCCCAAATACTGTTGCTACCACAGTGTTGATGGTGGATTTTCGTTCAAGGTTAAATTTGCAAAAAACCAAAAAAAAAAAATCATGCGCTGAAATCTTGTAAAAGATAAAGCCATTTATAAGTGTTGGATACTCCCTCACTTAATTCACCAAGAATGGAGCATGTGGCAACAATCCCATTCTGTGAATACATGAAATTCCTCCAGGTTGGAGCATGTAGCAACAATCCTATCCTATGAATTTCATATCAGCCTTGTATTTCCAGTACTCATTATCAGTGTGGCATGACGACTGAGTGTTACTCTTACAGAGTAACACGAACCTCCAAGCATTATAATGAAACCATGTACGAAATACCCGTACAGGCTGACTCTCGGTGTGTTATACTAGCCCGATAGAGCCCCTCTCGGTGTGTTATACTAGCCCGATTGAGCATCCGGACTGACCGTATCAGTCCGGATATGATCTGATCGCAGTCATCCAACTCCATAAGCATGATTGGATGCCCCAGATCAATTCCATCACCCCCAAGCAGGTATGGAATACCCACGACCAACCCCGCATGGTCGGTCATTGGCCTAGCTTGCCAAGAAACCGTTCATACCAAGCATTATGGACGGAAAACCCTAAATTAGGGTTTGCGGCATATTACATGTGTTGCAAAGCAGTCTCAACCATCCATCTTCGCAGGTATAGATGGAGGGTGTAGATGTAGATTCAAAGGGCCCCGAGAGCATGTCAACACGATCACCGTGGGCCCGCCTACACACTTGACCAATCGGTCAAGACCAACCATACTTGGTTGCAACAAATTGTACGCCCAAAGAGAGCATGGCGCACGGCTTTGAAAGCCAAAATTAGGGTTTCAAGCCATCACGCGCGTCCATCTTCTCCGACACGAATGGAGGGTCACAGATTAGATTAAGCGTGTCCTGGTCATACCAAAGATGACCACCGTGGGCCCACCTACCTCCTCATGTGTTCGGCCAAGGCATACCATGCCTGGTTAATCCAAAACGTGCGCCCAAACTAGCATGGCCACGCCTCCCAAACCACAACCGATCTCGACCACTCAACTTCGCCTGGACGATTTAGATGGCTCGGATCACGTTTTAATGGGATATTCGGTATAGGCGTGAACACCCGGTCTACCACCTTCACGCCAGGCCAACCCGACCAAGTCCGACCAAGATTGGTCGTCTTGGGACGCACGCCTGAAGAGGGCGTGATGAGCGGCCCTTACGGCATTGGTTTTCTATCGCAAATTGATCCCGACCACTCGATTTCACCGGATGAATTGAGTGACCCAGATCATACTTTCGTGAGGGAATGGAGTACAAGCGCCTACACCGTCATGCCGTATACACGCATGTATAGTCGGCCTGGCCAAAATTGTATCCCATGCTTGGTTTCGACCAAGCTGAAGAGTGATGCTTGCGCACCTCTTCAAAACCCTAATTTCATTAACGGGCCGCGAGATGAGTGTCTCAAAGATCATCTCATCCGTCCAACTTCACCAGCTGGTTATACAACCCTGGTCAGGAGTTAATTGGTCAGTGAGGCGTCATTACCCATCACTTTACCACACCATGATGCAGTACCTGCATAAAATATACACGATACTTCACAAGTATCGACTTCTGAATAACGCAGATTATTCAATTCAAAGATTACATGCTATCTTTCGTGGATCCACAATCCACACATTCCAGTTTATCAATCATGTCACAAACTGGGGGATACATACTGGGGTATTGGTGCAGCGGTTTACAACGTGCGGCGTGCAACGCGCCATCACAAGAACGTGTTAGGAAGTCATGGACGGTTAGAGATGAACAGGAGAAGTGGGCAAGGCTGGTCGTGTATCACCAACGCACAACTCCACTACTCCATCACTCCACTTCCTCCACTTCCCACGTGAGACGTGAATAAGGATCAATGACTTGTATAAATAGGTTCTCCGCCCTATTTCAAATAACAACACAAGTCCGCATTTGACGACAAAACCAAGTGTTAATACAAAAACGTATTCCAACACCCGAGCTTGCTTGCATCAATCACAAGCCCTGCTCACCTTTACATTACAAGTCATAAGAAAGCCAACATCTTCACAATCTCAACACCTTCTTCGCTTCCCTCCCTAAGATCAACCCCATCTCCTTCACTTTGTGACCAAACAAATCCAGGAACGGCCATTTCTTGGTTTAGGCCGGACTTGCACGGATTGATCTCTCGAATCTACAAGCACTCACCGCGCAAAGGTGCATTTGTTTGAGGTTTAAATTCATTCCTCATCCACACCCCAAATTACCAAATTCTGCAGGAGTAGTTTTCACCCATAAACAATTGGCGACCACAGTGGGAGGTTGATCTCTCGGTTACAAGAATCGAATTCTCAATTCTTCGGTTTCGTCTCACGATGTATCCTCACCCTAATCCGCAGGTGGTTCAGATATCATGGGAAGCATAGCTGGAATGTTGGAGGATGTCTTGGCAAATCAAGCGGTATCACCAAAAGGCGAGCGAGACATTTCGCCTTTTGAATGATATAGCGGACAATTACAAGGAGGGTCGATAAGGCGTCAACTCGAGACAAGTGCGAGAAACGTTGAATCCTTAGTCGAGTCACACCTTTACAAGTGGAGAAGCAAAAAGAGCACGCAGTCGAAAATGAATCAAGAAAGATGGACAACATGGTCCAGACAGAGGAAAGACTTGTCCTGAGTACTACAATGTCTCAGATAAAGAAAGGGAGCCTGCACCCTATGGAGCCCTGCTAGAGGATTTATATCTCAAAACTCTTGCTTTGGCCCTAAGACTGTCAATCCGCGTCGACCTTCCAACCGATCAAGAAATGCTTGAGGAAGGAGAAATCAATCGAAATACTGAATACAAAGGATGGGAACGTTCAATCCGGTCACTCAGCAGTGACATTACGACACCTTCCACATCCCTTTACCTAGGCAAGCGATCCGCAGATATGATGGCACTCGCAAATCTTCCAACTTCATCTCCTGTTCCACATCAAAGCCACGGAGAGACGTCACAACGCCCACTAACGCAGGAAAAGCCAGACTCAAGGTACTTACATTTCTCCTTCCCAATGAAGAAGATTCTGGAGCTACTGGAGGCGTGGGTGCAAAATGGAGAGGTGGAGCTACCCCCGGTATGGCGTCCGCCTACTGATCAAGAAGTAATGGACCTGAGGTATTGTCATTTCCACCGATTCCTCCATCACCCCACCAGTGAATGCAACGCTTTGAAGCGCATTGTTCAGGAGAAGCTTGGTCCAGAACGATAACTCTGAGAGATTGGTGCGGAGGATTGCATTGTTCAGGGGAAGCTTGGTCCAAAACGATAACTCTGAGAGATTGGTGCGGAGGATTTTCTTAGAAAGACTACTCCGGTTCGACACAAATGAGGCTTCGAAAGCAAGTAAGTTCTACTCAACAATTTTACAAGAAGGATAGTTTTAGAATTCACTGGGGACTTAGCATCCCGCACATGGAGAGAGAGGCTCAGTGATCAAATGCCATATTTGTTTCCTTTCAAACCTCCCTTTTACACGACATTTGCAATTTCATATGACATGTGCAATCATTCATGACCAAGATGCAAATTCCATTTAAAATAACCTCTTTCAGAAAAGTTATTCACAAAACTATCTCAAAATAAACCAATTCAATTACCTATTCAAAACCGGAAGCCAAATTACGAAAGAAAATCCTCACTATCACTCAAAAAGAAAAAAGCATCTAAAAAGGCAAGTATATAACACGAATACTTCAAGGAAAGTCCTTCAAAGAACAACTCGTCCTTCGGGCAAGAGAGACCTTCATCCTTTGAAGCACATCCCTTCGCTCTCTAGTTCCTTAGACAACTTCTCAACCTCTTCTTCTGGCGAGCAACACGGTCCGCGGAAGGGACTTCATCCTGTAATTTCTGGAGCTCCCGAATCTTGGAGAAACCTTTGAAGAACCAAGGGCATTGAAACCGTCTTTGCAAACACGTCTCGATGGCACTTCCAGGTCTTCAACCATCTCCTCGAAACCTGCTCGACCGGTCGTGACGCTTATCCCTTGGATTGAAGATAAAGCCTCTTGGACGCGGTTGACCAACGCAAGACGACTTTTGAGTTTCGTGGTGGTAGCAATGTGACCGTGCTTCTCTCATATAGCTGTGTACAACTCTTTGAACTGAACCGGCACGCTGAATCCACCAACCAACACATGGCCTGGATAAGGGATAGTAAAAGGAGGATCGAACAAAGCCCCAGGCTGCATCACCGGTAATTCACCAACCGCGGGAGCCTTGTCAGTTGCAGGAGGCCTTTTTAGAAGGAGTCACCACAATAGCCATATTGACTGGAACCTGTTCAGGATGGATCTCAAGAGGAGCCGCCTCAACTATAGCAGGCACTGCCTCTCTTACATTCCTTCCGGCATCTATTTCGCTCTGGGTGCTAATTTCCATCATGACCCCGTCAACAAGATCACTAAGGGAAGCGCCTCGTCCAACCGAGATTGCATCATCCCTATCATGGTCTGGAAAAGAAGTGGTTTCCCCAGACTTCTCAGTGTAAAGATCAGTATTACCAGACTCCAAGATCGAAGATCGATGCGCGACTTCTCAAAGATGAAGATCGGTGCGCGACTTCTCAGCATGAAGATCAGTACTGCCAGTCTTCTCATTTTGAATGCGCGCCAACCTGGTGAAGACATTCTCTTTCGAAATTCCCTGATTTCAAGCAAGGATCGTTTTTAGAAGAATTTACACTGGAGAAATGAAAGAACCGATGGGAGGAGATTTAAATACCTGCATATTGGAGGAATTGAGGATTACTGGACCGCATGCTTGCCTCTTAGGTCTCTCTCCTACTTGGGGACCGCAACCCTCGGCTCTGGGTCCGTTTGGCCGGAAGTGGCTTCAACCGGAAATGCTTCGTCAAGACGTCGAAGATGGCTCACTACGAGAATCTGTCACAACACTCTCCGAAAATTTCGGAAAACCAACAGTTGTCTCCTCCAAAATTCCTTATACTTATCGGTTACCACTGGGTTTCTCCCAATAGGCCAGAATGGAAGGCTCACCCGTTCTAAAAACATGCCAGCGTTAAGAATATTCGGGAGAGATTCTTTCGGAACCCTTGGTGAACGAATAAATGGGACACCCTGATCAAATCCCATTTGGCGAGAAGCCCCTGTCAATATTGTACGAGTCACGAAAAATTCTCCGTTAAATAGAGAAGGGACATATCCTGGAATGCGGTGCGCGGGTAAATAAGTTCTCCAGATTTCATAGTTTCGACATCGGTACACAACACAAAGATCGGGACCGTCGATGCGATAGCAAAGGTCTTTGGCTGAACAATGGAAGGGTGGACCGGCCCCCATGGACGGAAATCTACAGAAGACACATTGTCAAATACGTCCACAAGTTTCGCACCACCTCTGGGACGCCTTTTATTCCAACGGAGTATTCTCGAGCCACCATATAAGTTATTGAGCGAATTTTCAGGATTAGGAGCGTAACTTTTGAAGTGTTCCCATAAGAGCGCCTGATGAAAAGCGAAGTGAATGTACGACTCCACCTTCTTGTACCCGTTAGAAGCATGCATGTCCATTGCTAAAGCATCCAAATGAGAATACAGTGATCCAAGGAACAATGAGCCCAGAGGAAGAACTTCACCCTTCGCCAGCCTTATAACAATCTTAACAAGGTCACTTCTAATGGTCTTCTTTCCCGAGAACCATCATCGAATACATCTCTCGGATAACCATAAAGACAGAAACGCAATCACGCCGAGCTTATTTTCCAACTCTTGATTCAGCTCCGGGTCTCGCAGGAGACCACTCAGACACCCACCAGGTGTAAAAGCACCTCGTATCTTTTTCTCCTCCTTGTCCGGACTATCGAATTCCGCCACTTTTCGAAGTATAGCACCATAGTTACTTTTTCCGTATCGAGAGCTCGTAAGAAAGACTTCCCGAGAACAGCGGGTTCATTAATGCAGCTACACTCTCCCGAGTAATAGTCATTTCTCCCCATCTAGATATGGATGTATGAGTAGAAATGGGCCACCGAGAAATGAAGGTAATCAAACCCGCCATGTCTTTCTTAATTTCAAGAGTAGCAGATGCCATGACCGCATTGAGAATTTGCGCTTTGGCCAAATTATCCTTAATGCCCTTATTACTCAACATACGTCTCATCCATCCTTCATAAGAACCCAGTGGAGTATGGCAAATCTTGAAGTCAATAGGAGAAGGCGGATATTCGTTTCTCTGGAGACAAAATCTCACCACAAGTGCTGAAGAAGAGAATGAATCGGCTTCCATATTTTCTGAATCGGAAAGCAAGACTATCATATGAGAAGGATGTTTCCTAATGTTTGGAAAAGGCGAGGTGAACAACTCATCATCAATGTTCGGCATATCTTTGAAGCTGTCAACACTTCCTGACTTGGCACCAACATTATCTTCAGAAGACATCTCAACAGGGATTCTTTTCTTCCACAATGAAATAAAAGATAGGAGTTAGAACTTGTATGAAAGCACATGAGAGATGTAGTCACACACGGCAAGACACAACTCACATCGGAGCACACAAAACCGGTCCAAACACCGGCTCAAATTCGGTACGGATTTCAAGACTGGTATTAGTTTTCAAGTCTGGTACAAGTTTCAGTCTGGTATTGGTTTCAAGTCAGGTACAAATCTCAAGTCTGGTATTGGTTTCAAGTCCGGTACAAGTTTCAAGTTCGGTGTAAATTTCAGTCAAGCATATGTGAGTAAGACCCACATTCTGGCATACACGGCGGGCCCGCATTCATTCATCCGCATGCATCATAACACGATTTTCTTTATTCATGGGAATCGTGTCTACGGGATTCAAGCCAAAAGGTGGAAAGAAGCAAAAACAACATGGATTCACGGGTTGTTTTACTAAGCAATTCTAGAAAATATTGACGTATCAACCTTGGTGGAAAAAACTAAGCATATAAATGTCTTATAAAAGGTGTTTACCTAACAAACTAGGGTTTTACCTTAAAAAAAAAAAAAAAAAAAACCTACCTCGGACGGCGGCGCACAGTAGCAGTTCCGACAATGGCGCACAGTAGCAGTTCCGGCAACGGCAACAGCAGCAACAACGGCGGTCGGCGGCGGCAGCAAGGTCACGGACGGGAGTTGCTTGATGATGAAAAAGAAAATTTCGTGAGGAAAAAAGAAAAGGGTTTTGTCTCTTTTATAGACAAAAAATTAGAAGAATCCCAATAGAAGAAGGATTCCTCCCTTATTTGGTTTCCTCTTTTTGATTCAAATACCCAAAGAAAGAAACCGGCCCCACCAAGGGATTCCATACAAGCGTGACGTCGTGGGAAACTAGCGGTCGGCCAACACTCTTGCGGGTAAACTCCTTTTATCCTGTCTTTCTCACATATGTATGTCACCATCTCATGCCTACCACACAATAATGTAACCATTAGGTGCTACGCAGGGGACTTAATGTTGATGGTGGATTTTCGTTCAAGGTTAAATTTGTAAAAACCGGAAAAAAAAAATCACGCGGCCGACATCTTGTAAAAGATAAAGCCATTTATAAGTGTTGGATACTCCCTCACTTAATTCACCAAGAATGGAGCATGTGGCAACAATCCCATTCTCGTGAATACATGAAATTCCTCCCGAGGTTGGAGCATGTAGCAACAATCCCATCCTGTGAATTTCATATCAGCCTTGTATTTCCAAAGTACTCATTATCGGTGTGGCATGACGACCGAGTGTTACTCTTACATAGTAACACGAACCTCAAGCACTATAATGAAACCATGTACGAAATACCCGTACGGTGACTCTCGGTGTGTTATACTAGCCCGATAGAGCCCCTCTCGGTGTGTTATACTAGCCCGATTGAGCATCCTGACTGGACCAGATCGATCCGGATATGATCTGACCATGATCATCCAACTCCATAAGCATGATTGGATGGCCCCGGATCAATTCCATCACCCCCAGCGAGGTATGGAATACCCACGGCCGACCCCGCATGGTCGGTCATTGGCCTAGCTTGCCAAGAAACCGTTCATACCAAGCATTATGGACTAAAACCCTAAATTAGGGTTTGCGGCATATTACATGTGTTGCAAAGCGATCTCAACCATCCATCTTCGCAGGTATAGATGGAGGGTGTAGATGTAGATTCAAAGGGCCCAGAGCATGTCAACACGATCACCGTGGGCCGCCTACACACTTGACCAATCGGTCAAGACCAACCATACTTGGTTGCAACAAATTCGTACGCCCAAAGAGAGCATGGCGCACGGCTTTGAAAGCCAAAATTAGGGTTTCAAGCCATCACGTGCGTCCATCTTCTCCCAAGACGAATGGAGGGTCACAGATTAGATTAGCAGTCCGGTCATACCGGATGACCACCGTGGGCCCACCTACCTCCTCATGTGTTCGGCCAAGGCATACCATGCCTGGTTAATCCAAAACGTGCGCCCAAACTAGCATGGCCACGCCTCCCAAACCACAAACTGATCTCGACCACTCAACTTCGCCGGACGATTTAGATGGCTCGGATCACGTTTTAATGGGATATTCAGGTATAGGCGTGAACACCAGTCTACCACCTTCACGCCAGGCCAACCGACCAAGTCCGACCAAGATTGGTCGTCTTGGGACGCACGCCTGAAGAGGGCGTGATGAGCGGCCCTTACGGCATTGGTTTTCTATCGCAAATTGATCCCGACCACTCGATTTCACCGGATGAATTAAGTGACCCAGATCATACTTAATTTCGTGAGGGAATGGAGTACAGGCGCCTACACCGTCATGCCGTCTACACGCATGTATAGTCGGCCTGGCCAAAATTGTATCCCATGCTTGGTTTCGACCAAGCTGAAGAGTGATGCTTGCGCACCTCTTCAAAACCCTAATTTCATTAACGGTCGCCGAGATGAGTGTCTCAAAGATCATCTCATCCGTCCAACTTCACCAGCTGGTTATACAACCACAGTCGGGAGTTAATTGGTCGGTGAGGCGTCATTACCCATCACTTTACCACACCATGATGCGAGATGCATAAAATACACACGATACTTCACAAGTATCGACTTCTGAATAACGCATTATTCAATTCAAAGATTACATGTTATCTTTCGTGGATCCACAATCCACACATTTCATACATCAATCATGTCACAAACCGGGGGATACATGCTGGGGTATTGGTCTGGCGGTTTACAGCGTGCAGCGTGCAACGCGCCATCACAAGAACGTGTTAGGAAGTCATGGACGGTTAGAGATGAACAGGAGAAGTGGGCAAGGCTGGTCGTGTATCACCAACGCACAACTCCACTACTCCATCACTCCACTTCCTCCACTTCCCACGAGAGACGTGAATAAGGCTCAATGACTTGTATAAATAGGTTCTCCGCCCTATTTCAAACAACAACACAAGTCCGGACGAGACAGAAAACCAAGTGTTAATACAAAAACGTATTCCAACACCCGAGCTTGCTTGCATCAATCACAAGCCTGCTCACCTTTCTCATTACAAGTCATAAGCAAGCCAACATCTTCACAATCTCAACACCTTCTTCGCTTCCTCCCTAAGATCAACCCCATCTCCTTCACTTTGTGACCGAAAAAAGTCCGGAACGGCCATTTCTTGGTTTAGGCCGGACTTGCACAGATTGATCTCTCGAATCTACAAGCACTCACCGCGCAGTGCATTTGTTTAAGGTTTAAATTCATTCCTCATCCACACCCCAAATTACCAAATTCTGCAGGAGTAGTTTTCACCCATAAACACACAGATTCGTACATCATCCAACCAAAGATTGTAACAGGTTGAAACAAATATTCAGGGAAAAGATAGAGACAGGGGAACTCCAGCTTGGAAACGAAGGTGTTCGTAGAGACCCTCTCCCTATCATGAACTGCATGATTTCTGGGGATTCCGTTCGCAAGACTGTACAATCTATGATGGAGCACTTGTGTGAAATCTTGTACTTCTCCAAAGGGCAGCGTCAAGACATATTTAAGGCCCTCAACCACGTTGTGTCGGGCGAGCGTTTGTATCCGAAGCGATCCAGAACCCCAGTCTTTCCTGAAGGACGTGAGCAAGGGAGACTGGGACTCCTAACTGTCACTCGTTTGAGAGACATTGAGTTCGATAGCGCGTTGATTGATACGGCTTCCGAATTTAACATCATTACTGTCAAGACCTTGAGAGCGACAAAGATTTCAAAGTAGGAAGCTACTCGCCACCCAACTGTGGTTAAAGATTCAGAAGGAGAACTCAGAGATGCATATGGATACGTCGATCTTGAAGTCAAATTGGGTGATGCCTCGACGCAAGCAAAGTTCTACATAGTCAAAGATCATCCCAACTACGACATGATCCTAGGACGCTCTTGGATGCATGACAACAAAGCCATACTAGAAGTCTGTCCTCTACCGGTTTCGATACCTGAAAGAATATCCAACATGCCTTCTGGACCTCCCCGATGATTGTGCATTTGCCGCACCAACAACTTGCCAATGCGGCACAACTTCCCGGAGGGAGCCTGTCAGCATACATTGAAAGGTTCCGATCTCAAGTAAGTCTCATCACGCAACCCTCTTTGCAACCTACCACCCCTCATTCTGACAAGTCCTGGGGACTGACTCTAGCCAAAAAAACAACCTTGGCTAAGAGATGCGAATGGGAGGCCGGCCCCTTCAAACAATTTATCAGGAGTCTAGAAGCTGTCTTGATCAAAGACGACAAAACCAAGACCCCGATGTCAACACGCCCAAACCCGTTTGGAATTGGGGACTTAGTAATGAAGACAACCGCATTCAAGGTCGGAAGCATTACAGTGAGAATGGATACCTTACCCGATTCAACCACCGAGAAGGAGGATGAACCATACCTGGTAGCAGATGTCATCCTAGGCGGCTACTGCAAACTCATCAACGCTGACAAGCTAGAAGGCGTAACAATTCACTCACGATGGCTCAAACCCTACCATACTTAGGACGTTGTGCTATCACTCTTCAGCATCCTACACACTTTAAGACGCTGTGCTACTTCCTCCGGCGTGTTTCCCTTTACAATTTCACATCATATTTGTAATTCCTCTAGAGAATGATTGCAATACTTGCATTCATGATTAGGGTTTCAATTTTCGATTCTCAAATTAATTGAAGTGTTATTTCCATCTGAGAACCTCTTTACCCCTAAAGACACAAAGTCCACCCTAAATCGACCCACTAGAGCGGTCGGAAAGAAACCCTAAACAAAAACATCCCGAAAAGAGTTGAGGGAAAAGATATGCGCGGGAAGGGAAGAAGTCTTGAGCCACTCACCCCAGCAAGGCCGGGAAGATCTTGCATCAGGAACACAGGTCCGTAGGTATTCCATTATGGCATTATTTCTCTTATCACAAGGAATTACGTGTGAAAGCGCACCCTTGCGCCTGAGAGGGTTCAATTGCAGTCTTGACAAAGGGTTATATAAAAAAAAAAAAAAAAAAAAAAACTTTTGTTCAAACAATCAAATAGAAGAAAACCTTGAACTCGGCTGCCACTGAGTATAAGGAAGATGTTCAAATATACGGAATATACTTGGAAAGCGGAAAAAAGAAGAAAAGAGGTTTTAGTCGCCAAGAGGGTCGACATCGCCTGCACCACCATTAGGTTCTGCTTCAGCGCCATCACCTGTTGATGCTCCTCCCTTCGGATCTACCTCAACTTCTGCATCAGACATCTCCACAGCAACGTACTCCATCCCAACATCATCAGCAGGAGCATCAAAGGACACAACAACATTAGGAGCCGTGTCGATTGCTTTCAAATGATCAGGTTCGTCTGTGTCAGAATCAAGAATTATCACGCCGTCCTGGATTGGGTAATCGCACTTATCTTCATTCAGAGGTCGTTTATGCTCAACCCTCCGCATCTTCAACCGCGCTGCATATCTCTCCGCCCTTGCGCTTACTAGTGCTTGCAATGCTTCCTCGCGCCTCCATCGCTCCTCCATGTCAATCGCAGTGAAAGAGCACGAGATCGTCCCACGGCAATACGCAGTGCGAGAATAGACATCCCCTCAGTATAGCACGGCCGACTTCACGAAGTGGAAGATCGATCTTAGCCATTACTTCTTCATGCACATGGGTTTCGAGTTTGTCAACTTGAAGCTTCTTTCGGAGAAGCGACGAATGATCGTCCACCGCTTCCATGATAAACTGCAAAGGAGAAGAGATTATGAGCACACACACAAAATCAACCAATCAATCGATCACCAATCAGGAGATCAGATAAGTGCGGAGCAGTACCCGAGATAAAGAATAAACGACTGCGTGAGATGATTCTTTATAATCTCGCAAGTCGACAGAATCCCAGGAGAAAAGAAGTCTTTACTTACCATCTATAAAGGCTACCAATTCGGGATATCAATCAACGATGCTTATCAGATACATTTGAGGAAAGATGTGTGTGATGAAAGGGAGTACACCTAACCCAAGGAGGGACCAAGCTCGGATATACACAAGGGGAACCAAAGCGACTCACCAGGTCAAGTCTTGCTTCCTTCACAACCTTGATCAGGACCAACCGGTTCCAGGGCAACGCCTGACGATGTCGGCCTATCCGGTAAATATATATTCACCTTAGCTTGGTCATTTCAATATACAAATTTGTCACCATCTCATGCCTACCCCATAATAGTGTAACCATTATGTGCTAGGCAGGGGACTTAATGTTGATGGTGGATTTTCATTTAAGGTTAAAATTGTAAAAAACCAGAAAATCATGCGCTGACATCTTTTAAAAGATAAAGCCATTAATAAGTGTTGGATACTCCTTCACTTTACTAATTTACCTAGAATGGAGCATGTGGCAACAATCCCATTCTGTGAATTAAATACATGAAATTCATCCATGTTGGAGCATGTAGCAACAATCCCATATACCCTGTGAATTTATAGCATTATTAATTAATGTGTGAGCAGCCTTGTATTTCCTGTACTCATTATCAGTGCGGCATGACGACTAAGTGTTGCTCTCATCAGAGCAACACGAACCTCCAAGCATTATAATGAAAGCATGTACGAAATACCCGTACAGGTTGCAACTCTCTGTGTGTTATACTAGCCCGATTGAGAACTCTCGGTGTGTTATACTAGCCCGATTGAGCATCCGGATTGTCCGTATCAGTCTGGATATGATCTCGTTCATCCAACCTCACCAAAGATGATTGGATGGCTCGAGATCAATTCCATAACCCCCAAGCGGTATGGAATATTCACCTGCCGAACCAACACGGACCCAGCATGGTCGGCCTCCCAAAAATATTGGCATAGCTTGCCAAAACGTCCAAACCAGAGCGTATGGATGGAAAACCCTAAATTAGGGTTTGCGGCATATTACATGTGTCGCAAAAACAGTCTCAACCATCCATCTTCGCGGTATAGATGGAGGGTGTAGATGTAGATTCAAAGGGCCCAGAGCATGTCAACACAATCACCGTGGGCCTCGCCTACATACTCGACCAATCGGTCGGGACCAACCATGGTTGGTCATCCCACCGTGCGCCCGAACATAGCATGACGCACGGCCGTGAAACCCAAAAATTAGGGTTTTGAGCATCACGAGCGTCCATCTTCTCCTAGCACGAATGGAGGGTCCCAGTTAGATTAGCGGTCCGGTCATACCCGGCATGACCACCGTGGGCCCGTCTATCCCCTCACTGATCGGCCAAGGCATATCATGCCTGGCTATCCCAAAACGCGCGTCCAAACTTGCGTGGTCACACTTCCCAAATTGCAAACTGATCTCGACCACTCAACTTCACCGGACGATTTGAGTGGATTAGATCACGTTTTCATGGGACAGTCAGGTATAGGCGTGAACATCATCCTACCACCTACACTCCAGAGCGATCGACCAAGACCGACCAAGAATTGGTTGTCTTGGAACACGCGCATGAAATGACGTGATGTGCGGCTCTTGCGGCACTAGTTTTCTGTCACAAATTGATCTGGACCACTCAACTTCACCGGATGAATTGAGTGGCCCAGATCATACTTTCGTGAGGTAATGGGGTATGGGCGCCTGCACCGTCATGCCGTCTACACGTATGTACGATCGGCCTGGCCAAAATCATCCCCCAAGCTTGGATTCGACCAAGCTGAAGAATGATGCCTGCGCACCTCTTCAAAACCCTAATTCCATCAACGGTCGCAGATGAGTGTCTCAAAGATCATCTCGTCATCCCCAACTTCACCGCTTGGTTATACAACCACAGTCGGAGTTAATTGGTCAGTGAGGCGTCATGGTAATCACCACCCATCACTCTACCACACCATGATGCAGTACCTGCATAAATTACACATGATACTTCACAAGTATCAACTTCCTGAATAACGCGATTATTCAATTTAGCATTACATGCTACCTTTTGTGGGTCCCACGATCCACACATTCCAGACATCAATCATGTCACAAACTGGGGGATACATACTTGAGGGTATTGGTCTCGCGGTTTACGGCGTGCGGCGTGCAACGCGCCATCACAAGAACGTGTCGGGAAGTCATGGACGGTTAGAGATGACGGGAGAAGTGGGCAAGACGGTCGTGTAACACCAACACACACCTCCACTACTCCATCACTCCACTTCCTCCACTTCCCACGAGAGACGTGAATAAGGCTCAAATGACTTGTATAAATAGGTTCTCCTCTTTATTTTCAACATAGGAAAAAAACAACACAAGTCCAGACGAGACAGAAACCAAGTGTTAATACAAAACATATTCAAACACCCAGAGCCTGCTTGCATCAATCGTAAGCCTGCTCACCTTTCTGTTACAAGTCATAAGCAAGCCAACACTTTCACAATCTCAACACCTTCTTCGCTTCCCTCCCTAAGATCAACCCCATCTCCTTCACTTTGTGACCGAAACGAGTCCAGGCACGCCATTTCTTGGTTTAGGCCGGACTTGCACAAATTGATTTCCGAATCTAAAGCACTCACCGCGCAGTGCATTTGTTTAGGGTTTAGATTCATTCCTCATCCACACACCCCAAATTACCAAATCCGGCAGGAATAGTTTTCACCCATAAACAGGTTGATATGAGAGTAATCATATGGCTAACCTCGGTTAACTGTTTGTGAGCCAACATGGTGTACACGTTTGGGTACGGTTACATAAACCTAAATGAGGGTACATTTCATTTGTGTGTAACAAGCTAAGTTCGATCTAACAGTTGAAAGATATTAGCTTGGTTGAATCAGGTTTTTCATCTAACGGTGAATATTGAATGCTTTGTTACCAAGGTAACTTGGAGTGCAAACCCTAATTTTAAAACTATATAAAGGAGAACTCTAGTAACTGGGAAACCTAATCCCCACACCTTATGTGTGTTACTAATTGCATAAACTAGAGTCGATTCTCCTTTAACCTTAGGTTTCTTCGAGACCATGTAGGTTAACGACTTCAAAGACTTCATTGGGATTGTGAAGTCAGACCCAACTATTTTCTTTGTAGTTGCGTGTTCTGATCTTGCTTGATTCTATCGTATTGAGTACAATTGAAATAATTGACTCGAGATTAATTTCTCCGATAGGCAAGATAAAAGTAATCACAAACATCTTCGTCTCATCGTTTGTGATTCCACAATATCTTGTTTCGCTAGTCGATTAAGATTATTGTGAGGTGATTAATAATACTAGGTTGTTCTTCGGGAATATAAGTATGGTTTATCAATTGGTTCCTGTTCACCTTGATTTATCAAAAGAAGGAACAAAAACTTTTGGGTATTTCTGTGGGAGATAGATTTATTCAATCCATAGACTTTTCTGTGTGAGACAGATTTGTTTATCAATTCTTCGACTTTGGGTCGTAACAACTCTTGGTTGTGGGTGAGATCAACTAAGGGAATCAAGTGCGTAGTATCCTACTGGGATCAGAGACGTAAGGAACGCAACTGTACCTTGAATCAGTGTGAGATTGATTAGGGTTCAACTACAGTCCATTCTGAAGTTAATTGGTAGTAGGCTAGAGTTTGTAACGGCTTAATACAGTGTGGTGTTCAAACTGGACTAGGTCCCAGGGTTTTTCTGCATTTGCGGTTTTCCTCGTTAACAAAATTCTGGTGTGTGTGTTATTTCTTTTTCGCATTATATTTTGTTATATAATTGAAATATCACAGGTTGTGTGTTAAGATCAATCAATTAGAATATCCAACCTTTGGTTGTTGATTTAAATTGATTGACACTTGAACATTAGTCTTTGGTATTGTTCAAATTACTCCTCTTATATTCAATCGGGCTCGCAGATTTCTATTTGCTGGTTGCAGATTGAATTAAGAGTTAGAGATATTAAACTCTTTGATATACTTTACTCTATATTGAGTCTGACTGTCTAGTTGATTCTCTAGAAAGTATATTGGAGTAAGTCCACTCAGATTGCCAAACGAATTGTTGGGTGTGGTTGTTGGACCCCCGCATTTTCACTTTCTTTTATTCTCCTCAAAATTTTCTCCTTTCCCTATACATGATGTTGCTTTATCGATCTTAATACCTGATTCGTCTTCTCCGTTTTTATTTCATAAAACAGACATTTAACAATTCATTCCAAAACCATTAACAAAACCATAAAAGAGTAACAATACACATCAGAACTTCGAGAACTCTATCTTGGTTCTTGATAAAGGGCCTCTCATCTACTCGTACCACATGAATATTCAAAACGTTGAGTGTACCAAGGAATGTAATCCGGATACGCCTCAACATTTATTTTCGGATAGCCAACCACCACGTGGATATTTTACCTCATATTTTCCCAATCATCAGAAGTTGATAAATATTCATGAACAACCTCAAGATCGTTATCAAGAGACTTACATGCACTCTTCTTCAGTTTAAAATTAGGGTGGTTAGATCTTAAGATATTTTGTACAACATCACTTTGCCTCGCCACTCTCGTCGGATTGTACATTATATATCCTTTGGTGTGAAGTAGAGGTCTAGAATAACATTGTCCCTCACACCCAATCATCCTTTTGGTAGACAATGCTTCTTTACAAGGGTGAAAGACAACATCTTTCGTCGTCAAATTATCCAATTGGTGTCTCAAGTCCAGAAATTTATTTTCTTGACTCTTCGTCTTACCGTTGAAGGAGTATAGATCTCCAAAACAAGCACCGTCTCACTTGTTGTTCACACGTGCCCTTTTAGAAAACTCTGGGAAGTGCAAGTATATCTACACCTATGTCAATGAAGATATACAGATGACAAAATAAAAGAGTAAGATAAACATAATACAATAGCTTCACCACTTGAATTACCTGCAGAAGAGTCATATTCCATTCGTTTTGGTTCCTGTCATCCATATCTCATTCAACAAGTATGTAAGGCACCAAGACCCCCAATAGTAGTTGCGAATCTTGTTCAGTGTTTCTAATAGTTGTACATTGTTGGCGTTCACACAGGAACCGGAAATGTCGGGAAAGATAACAACTCCCAAGATGTATAGGACATATGCGTAGATTGTAGTATTGATACGTTCCAGAGTCAACTTTCCTTCTAAAGGAAGCTTCTTTGTCTGCAATAATTGTTCCCTCAAGCTCTTGAGATAGGATACTCTATACTTCGTCATACTTACTAGCGTCTCCAAATCAATCTTCTCCTCATCCCAACCTAATACCGTCTTATTGATATTATAAATTTTCATTCATTCAAGCTCATTCACTTACTCAGGCCCCTCACAAATTTACCTCTTACTCTAAGACAATAATCAACTACACATCATTAAGAGTTATTGTTATTTCTCCAATCAGAAGAAGGAAAGTATCTGTTTCCTCGTAAAATCTCTCGGTGAAGGAATACAAAAAAGGTTTTTCATATCCAACCAATGAAATTTTGACCACAACCAACATCCCTGTAACATCTGCTAGATTAAAGACTATGGGTGCTTCATCATCCAGTGGCCTTATGGAAAGGAGACACACAACATTAGTGTGATCCTAAAAAAAATACCGGGAGACAATAATCAAAACACCTAATGGATAATAGGTGATAGCTTAAATAAAAGTTCGAGACATAAAAAAAGGTTGAGACAATTACCATTCTTGCACAGACGGTAGCATTCCAACTATGTTTTGTACCCCCATAGAAACTCTCATTTATCACCGGGTAACCCCATAGATAGCTAGGTAGACCGGGGACGTGAGGTAACATTATCTTCATCGTGGGCATGTATTCCTTTCTTCTTCGGTGGTCCCTTTGGAGCATTTCCTTTACCTCCTTATTTTTCATGACCTCGTTGTTGATCTTCTTTTCCTTCTTCTTTTTGACTTTTTTCTGCATCAATTTCTTCATCACCAGTTTTTTATTTATATGCTTCTTCGTCGTCACTTTTTTCTTCACCAACTTCTTCGTCACCACTTTGTTCTTCATTAATTTCTTTATCACATTCTGTACGAGACTCGGATACTTCTTGTGTTGGAATCTCCACTTGAGTTTCTTCATTGGTGATGAACGATTTAGTTTTATCCCCCGAGCCCCTAGAATGTTTAGCCTCTCAATTTTTACCGCTCTTTCGATGGGGCCCCAAACTCGGAGGAGAATTAAGATCATGTTTATTCTTTGCTTTTTTTCGGCTTTCTTTTGCTTTCCCTTGTTGTCCTTAGTGAATATGGCAATAAACGATAAATAACAATGAAATTCAAGTATATTTACGAATCCAAGTGTTAGAGCACTGCTCGGTTGAACTAGCAAGCGTTGCTATCTCAAGCTTGTTTTATCAAGTTTATTTGCCAAAACTATAAGTCTTGATTTCTAGTCTACTTATAGCTAAGTCTCGTATTAGGATAGAATGTGTAGTTGAACTTTAGACTTCACGGTGTTCATCGATTGAAGACGAAGAACTAATAAGGGGAGCTTGTGGAACTTCATCAATAAAAGGTATGTAGAGACTTGAACTCATCTATCACTTGGAAAGTCTATTTCTATTATATCTCCTATTGAGACAAAATTCGTATAGCTATATAGACTTCATAATTATACACATTTGGTATTTCGAGCTGAGTTTAACTCGCTTATATATTTCTCTAAATATGTGTTGGTAAGCTTTCACTTTAACCAAGTTCATCTTTTATTCTTGACGAAAGTCAAAAGATGATCATGTGAAAATCGCCTGGTAACATCTTATACGATTTGTGTGAGATAGTCATTTGGTATAGACTCAGAATGTTTCGTATTGATCATTTGATCACTTGAAAATTGCTTTGAAGCTAATTGTTTGTGTGAGTCAGTTATTGTCGTCTTCTAAGAATGTTTCAATGATTGAAATGGGAGTTTAAAACAATTAACCAATGATTGGATGTAGAATTGTATGCGTACTTGTATGCTAACTATTCCATGTTACTCCAAGTCCGGGAATCTAGTGTGCATACCCATATGCGTACTGAATTCAACAGTTGAAGTCCGGGAACTATAATATGCGTACACGTTTGCATGCTTACTTCAACTGAGTTTTGGTAGTGTATGACAGTATGCGTTCACGTTTGCATACTGGCGAACACAGGCCAAGTCCGGCAACTCATGTAGCGTACCTGTAGATGGGGCAAAATGAGTTGCTGGCTTTTACGAAATTGAGGAGACGATCGTGCGGAGAAAACTCCTTGAACCGAGCGAACTGTCAAACCTCACACAAATGCACTGCAAAAAGGGAGTTTTTTGAATTCGAGAGATCAATCTGTCGGACTCCGGCCTAAACCAAGACAATGGCCGTTCCAGAGTCAATTCAGTCACAAGAGAGGATGGGTCGATCTGTAGGAGGGAAGCTGAGAAATGTGTGAGATCAGTGGTGATCGAAGATTGTAGGTGTGTTGTGTATTCTGCGTGAAGAAATAAGATAAGCTCTGATTGATTGAATTTGCTCTGTTCAGAGTAATTGCTCAGACGTTGAGTTGTTAATCTCTTGTTGTCTGTTTGACGAAAGATTGTCTTGTATTTCAATCATGATCCAGAGACTCATTTATATTGCTAGAATTGTAAACACCTTGATCCCATGAAGTGTGACAGTTGCTGGAGTCAAAGAGTGGGGAAGTGGAAATCGTGTTAAAACCAGTTGCTCATCGTGCGGAGACTTGGTTGATTTTCCATCCAACTGATTGCACGAATTGCTCACATTCTCATCGTGTGCATGAACACACGTGCCGTAGACCGCCAGACCAAAACCCTAGTTAATATCCCCCATGTAACAAGATTGATGTCTCGTGATTGTGGAGTCTACAAGGCAGACGTGTATTTAATTAGTCAGTTGCTGACTTCATGGGACGATGAGTCCTTGTATTGCTGAGTCGAACGTGATTTGCAAATGTTTCAGAGACTCATGAATTGAACGTGTCTGTTGAGACAGAGGTATGATTCTCAAGTAAATGTTGATAGTTAAGGTGAGCAAATATTGCTCACTCGATGGATTGTTGAATATTGATAGTTGAACCAATATTCCTTAGTCTGAGCAAATATTTCTCATCTGAGCAAATGTTGCTCGTTTGATGAATTATTGGTAGCAAGACCAAATAAAATATTAATTTAAAATACTGGAAACTGAACTGAGTATAATTAATAAAAATGTTGATCATGGGATCAACGTAAAATTATTGGCGTTTGAATATCGTATTATGAACCTTGGACTCGAAACCCTAATTCGATCAATTGATGATTTATTGAAAATCAACCACGAAGTGAAGGAGAGACCGGCTACATGGGATGATGGGTCGACCATAGCGCCTAGATGCTCGAGTGAGCAAATATCAAAGTCTCTTGAAGACCAGTTGATGAAAGGATGATTAAATGTTGGTTTAATCATTTATTAAAATAATGCTCGTCTGAGCCTTAGGTGATAAAAACTAATTAATTATGAAGAGATGAGGGACCGACCAAGGGATCATGAAATCATCACTGGTTGATCACGGGACCGTATGACGATCGTTTTATGAAATTCCAAAATTGTTTGGAAGAGTTTGAACCTAATGTGAACAAATTAGGTCAAATGATGAAAGTATGAGGGACCGGCCTCTTGCAAGCCAAAGAGCCAACCTTGGTCGGTCAAGGTAATATGCTCATGTCACCAAAGTGTTCGCGTCTCAGTACTGAGAATTTTGATATTTTTTGGCGTGCATTTGAGCAATCATTTAAGAAAATATGAAGAAATCAAGGTTTTTGCTCAAACTGAGGAAACTTCATGAGATGAAGGAAATAATAATAATAAGATGAGGAAATCATGAAGTGTGGGACCGGCTATGGCCAAGGCATGGCCGGCCGGCCAATGAGCCCAGTCCCATGACACTTTTCCTAATTTTATGTTATTTTCATGATTTTAAGGAAGAAACCAAGGAATTTCCTTGAAGTGAAGGAGTTTCCATGAGATAAAGGAAACAATAATATTAATAATAATAAAATAAGGGGCATATGGGACCGGCCACGACTAGGGCATGGTCGTCCTATTAGGGCCCGGTCCCGTGAGTCTTCCCTAATTTTATATTATTTTCATGATTTTAAGGAAATATCATGAAATCAAGGAGTTAGTTGAAACTAAGGAGTTTTCCTTGAAGTGAAGGAGTTTCCATGTGTAGATGGGGAAAAACGATTCGCTGGTTTTTACGGAATTGAGGAGATGATCGCACGGAGGAGACTCCTTGAACCGAACGAAATGCTTAACCTCACACAGATGCACTGCAAAAAGGGAGTGCTTTGAATTCGAGAGATCAATCTGTAGTACTCCGTCCTAAACCAAGAAAATGGCCGTTTTCGAGTAAATTCGGTCACAAGAGAGGATGGGTCGGTCTGTAGGAGGGAAGCTGAGAAATGTGTGAGATCAATGGTGATCGAAGATTGTAGGTGTGTTGTGTATTCTGAAAATAAGATAAATTCTGAATGATTGAGTTTGCTCTGTTGAGAGTTGGATTTCTAATCTCGTATTGTCTGTTTGACGTGAGATTGTCGTTGTCTCAATCATGATTCAGATATTTATTTATATTGTTGGAATTGAAAACCCCAGGATCTCATGATGTGTGACAGTTGATGGAATCAAAGAATGGGGAAGTGGAAATCGTGTTAAAACCAGTTGCTCAACGTGCGGAGACTTGGTTGATTTTCCATCCACTACTTTGTTAACTCCTTCAACTGATTGCACGACTTGCTCACATTCTCATCGTGTGTATGAACACACGTGCCGTAAACCGCCAGACCAAAACCCTAATTAATATCCCCCCATGTAACACGATTGATGTCTCGTGTGATTGTGGAGTCTGCAAGGCATACGTGTATTTAGTTAGTCAGTTGTTGACTTCATGACTTCATGGGACGATGAGTCCTTGTATTGTTGAGTCGAACGTGGTTTGGAAATGTTCTGAGACTCATGAATTGAACATGTCTGTTGAGACAGAGATATGACGTGTGAATAAGTTAACGTGAGCAAATATTGCTCATTTGATGAATTGTTGAACCAATATTCTTTGATTTGAGCAAGTATTGCTCATCTGAGCAAATATTGCTCGTTTGATGAATTATGGTAGCATGGCCAAATAAAATATTAAATCAGAATACTGGCAATTGAACCGAGTATGATAAATAAAATGTTGATCACGGGATCAACGTAAAATTATTAGTGTTTGAATTTGGAATCATTAACCTTGGACTCAAAACCCTAATTTGATCAATTGATGATTTATTGATGGTTTATTGAGAAATAACCACAGAAAAGGAGGGACCGGCTACATGGGATTATGGGTCGACCATGTAGTGCCCAGATGCTCACGTGAACAAATATCAAGATCTCCTGAAGACCAGTTAATTTGTTGATGAAAGGATGATTAAATGCTGGTTTAATCATTTATTAAAATAATGCTGAACCTTAGGTGATAAAACCTAATTAATTATGAAGAGATGAGGGACCGACCAAGGGGTCATGAAACCGGCCCTGGGTGTTCACGGGATCAAATGATGATCGTTCCATGAAGTTCCAAGTTGTTTGGAAGAGTTTTGGACCTAATACGTGCAATTGTGCAAATTAGGTCAAATCATGAGAATACATGGGACCGGCTTCTTGCAAGCCAAAGATCCAACCTTGGTCGGTCAAGGTAACATGCTCACGTCACCAAAGTGTCCGTATCTCAATTCTGAGAATTTTGATATTTTCTGATGTGCGTTTGAGCAACATTTTGAGAAAATATGAAGAAATTAGGGTTTCTTGCTGAAACCGTCAAAACCTTCATGAGATGAAGGAAAATAATAGAAAATGAGGGAATCATGAAGTGTGGGACCGGCTATGGCCAAGGCATGGCCGGCCGGCCCGGTCCCACGGTATTTTCCCTAATTTTTATAATATATTCATGATTTTAGGGAAATATGATAAAACCAAAGAGTTTGTTGAAACCAAGGAGTTTTGTTGAAATCAAAGAGTTTCCATGAGATGAAGGAAACAAAAATATTAATAATAATAAAATAAGGGCATGTGGGACCGGCTTGAGCATGGTTGGCCGGTTAGGGCCCGGTCCGTGAGTTTTCCCTTATTTTATGTATTATTTCATGATTTGAAGGGATTTTCATAATTTTGAAAGAATTTTCATAATTTGAAGGAAATATCATGAAATCAAGGAATTTCATAAAATCAAGGAAATATAGAAATAATAATAATAAAATAAGGGGTTTGTGGGACCGGCTTGGGCATGACCAGCCAGCTTGGGTCCGGTCCCACAAGTTTCCTTAATTTTATGTATTTTTGTGTATTTTCCCATAAGTTGAAGGAATTTCATAATTTGAAGGAAACATCATGAAATCAAGGAATTTCATGGGATTAAGGAAACATGAAAAATATAATAATAATAAAATAGGGCGTGTGGGGCCAGCTAGGGCATGACCGGTGGCCGTGGGCTTGGCCCCACGGTTTTTCCTAATTTTATATTATTTTTCATGGGATCAAGGAAATATCATGAGATTAAGGAGTTTTCATGAGATTAGGGAAATAATAATAAAATAATGAGGAACCATGAGGTGTGGGGCCGGCTGGGATCAAGGCATGGCCGGTTGGCCAATAATCACGGCCCCACAATATTTTCCCTAATTTTTATTATTTCCTTAGTGTGAAGGAAACACCATGAAACTGAGGAGTTTCCTCAAAACGAAAGATATTTGTTCAAATGAAAGGATTTTCATGAGATCAAGAAAAATAATAAAATAGGATAAAATATAGAATTTGGGCGTGGGACTGGTCACGACATGACTGGCTGGCCGGCCGGTGAGCCAGTCCCCTAGCACCTTGACTATTATTTTATTATTTTCTTTCCTATTTGCATAGGTTCATCGTCTCGTCGTATTTTGAAATACTTGTTTGTTCATTCAGGTGTTTATTAATGCATTATTTGTCGAATACATTTACACCATTTTGGTCGGGGCTTACTCGAAGGTAACTCAGATGCCCGTGTATTGAATATTTATTACTAACCCATGGAATTCTGCTGGGAAGAACCATGAATTGAAGTAACGAAACATAACGAAAATATTGAATATTTTCCAGGGATTCAGTTAATGAATCTATTGATTTTGAGAATAATTAATTAATGGCTCTATACTAGTACGATTGTCTAGGAGCATTAATTATTCAGGAATCTAGTGTTATGAGCTTGTTGAAGAGTCATATTTCTTTCATATAGTCAGGGAAAACATTGTTACATCCTGAAGACGTTATTGCTCTATACTAGCAGGCAAGCTGTCTAGGAGCCGTCTAATCCTTCGATTCTATGTAGAAATAGTTACTGAAATTGCTCAGTATTCATGAGATATGTCGTTACCTTAGCTGAGAGACTACATATCCATGTATACTCTGAGCGACAGTATTCTCAGTCAGAGATTCTTGTGGCATGAGCTTTCATGCTTTCGATAAGAGACATGAGCCTCAATATTCGTCTGATTGCTGGATCAGGAATATTTTTAATTATGGGTTTACGATTTTAGCCTTTGTCAAAAATCCACCATCTACATTAAGTCCCCTGCTTAGTGAGGGACAGTCATGTTGCTCAGTCAGCACTGAATGGTGATTTTCCAGTCACAAACAATATACGTAATTGAACTCAGTCATTAGATAAGACCTTACCGGATTTTGATAGTGCGAGCAAACCACGACTTGAATGAAGATTCCAGTGGCATGATAGAGCATCATTTAATGAGCATAAATGGGTGTTGAACCGCTGATTTTGACGACGGGACCTTAGTCGTTTTAGGATTCTCGGGCCGAGCCCAATAAGGAAATCCTTGTGAGATTAGGTTTTGGAAATAAGATTTGATATAAAAGGAATTAATCCCCTTTTTTTATTATTTTTCCATGACCAGTGCTTTGATCCCTTCATCATCTTCACGCCAGGGAGGAGGAAGAAATACGCCGGAGCTCCCAGCATCGTCGGCCGTCGTCGCCATCGTCCGGCCAACTTCCGCCGGCGCCGACCAGGTACTACCGACTTCTTTTTTTTTTTTTTACTAAAATTGCTGAGTTTATGTGAGTTTCATGAAGTGATCATGTTGAAAACCCCATATTTATGCATGTGAGTAGGATTTTATTGAAAAACCCTTGTTTTTGAAAACGTATGTTCGTTTGATTGTTAGTTTTTGAAAACTAATAATAATCCCTGATTTAGGAGAGCTTTTTTCTTTACATATGAAGATTTAGGTTTAGTGATAAAACTAAGTTTATGAGCTTTCATGTGAACCAAAGTTTTATCATGAAAAGGTGAATTTTCACAAAACCGAAATAAACCCTCGTTTTAAAGAATGACGATGATACGAAGAAAGAGTTTTTTTTTATTATATGTGAACTTGTGTCCAGTGATAAAATTTTATTTATGAGCTTTCATGTAAATCAAAACTTTATCTTATAATGTGTGAGTTTTCACAAAATTGAAATAAACCTTCGTTTCAAAGACGTATGACAATACGAAGGAAAAGATTTTTTTTTTTTTTTTGCTAAAACCGTGGAGTGTCCACGAATTTATTTTCGTGAGCCTTGCTCACGTCAAAATATATATATATATATTTTTTATTTACGTGATTGAATCACGTTTTCTTATATATATATATGTAAAAAATTATTTTCTTTAAAGTCAAAACTTGTTTTGTGTAATATTACCTAGAAGTGAACAATTATTTATGATGAAATAATGCTTTAGTTTTCATAATTCCGTAGTGAATGTTCACACAGTCGAAATATTCATGACTTTATGAAAATCTGAGTTTCGTTCGTTTTTGTAGGTTTCAAAGAGACGAACGATTTTAGAGTGTTAACTCTAGCATTACTATCACTATTGTTAGTGGAATCGCAAAAGGTAAGAGTTGAGAATTACCATTTTGTAGACGTTTGCATCTTGTATGAATGGTATACTGAAACGAAGTATTGTGTGCACGTTATAGCTACTTTGCAAGGATGTCTGATTCTCAAGTCAACGATGCTTCCGGAGATGATATGTGTGTGGACAATGATGCTTCCAGGGAAGATTCACATGTAGACAATGATACCTCTAGGGATGATTCATGCATGGATGAGACTTCCATTGGCGAAGATGAGACTCCTGGAATCAAGAATGTTCCAAACATAGAGGATGCATTCTTCATAGATCAAGGGCCTGAAAAACGTCTCAAAACTCCAGCGTTTCGTCTTCTGATAAATCCCAGAGAGGTTACTCAGAAAAAAATTGGTGACTCCTCAGGAAGCTATTCGGTTCTGTCTCGAACGAGGATATTTTTCTGCATCAATCATTGAATTCAAGCTTTCTCGACGGCCCTTGGAAAAGTTTTCTGGATGGGTGAGGTACATGCTGGGTTTTTCTCGTGTTCGAGCTAAGCTGTATGACGCACGAGTAATACGATCTATTCAAGCTTCGGGAGATTTATTCATTTTTCATGATACGCGAGGTATTGTAGCTTTACTTGCTCGATGGTGTGTTCCAACTCACTCTTTCATATGCAGATGGGGAGAGTTTACCATTACTTTAGAAGATGTAGTTGCTTTGTTGCATCTTCCAATCACGGGCAATCTTCCTGAAAATCTTTCTTCACCATAGGAGGTTGCAATCTCTAACATCTTGACAACCACGATGGAGGAAATTTATAAAGCATCTGGCAGCAAAGGTTGTTATGCTCATTGGCTAATACACTGGTGGGCAAGAGATACTCCTCTGGAGTGGCCTGTCGACGGTACGCTATCTATTGCTGCTTTCTTGTGTTTATGGATGTCTAGATATGTATTTGAAGATGTTGGAAACTTGTTGAAGCCGTTCGTGATTCCTTTTGCAATTAAGATGGCTCAAGGCGAGCGACTCCCAATAGGTAGCTTGTTCTTGGGCTCTTTGTATTCTAACTTGGACTCCTTGATCATGGACTCTAGTGTCTCAAACGGTTTTATGAAGATTGAGTGTTACGCTAATACAATGTTTCTTCAAGCTTTGATGTGGGAGCACTTCAAGAATTATGCACCTATTCCACGTACCATTTTGCAAGGATTGAATACTGATGCTCGTCATGTTTTCTCTGAGAAAGTGAATGCCAGGATCATGCGCTGGACCAACCTCGACTGAAGACTCGCTTTGTTGATGTTCTGGATTGTGAATCTGAATTCAACTTCCGCCCATGGGTATCAGTTCCCCTTTACATCTCTCAGTTGAGAACTTTTAATGATGAAGAGAGCATGACTTTATTTGGTGCCGATTTGGACGACGACGAGAGATCTTTTATGCTAAGTTGTACTCCCGGTTATCTAATATCCATAATGCATGGCGAATTCTCAGTGGAAGAATACAATATTGATAAGGCTGCTCGGAAAATGGGCATGGATCAGTGTGTTCCGAATTTCCGTAGAAGAAAACCCTCAGTTTATCAGCTTATGACCCGTCTGGACTACACACATGTGGAAGGAAGTGAATTCTGGTTCCCCAGCTCTGGAAGAGTTTCATATGTAACTCCAGGTTACATAGACTTTTGGGATCAATAACTCAAGCGCTTATCTGATTTTGTAAGAGTTAATCAACCCTTATTGAAGGAGCCTCCTTCTCCTGAGATGATTGCTACTCGACTAAGATTGAAGCATTTCCCAGGTAGCGACAAACGGAAAACATCTCCAGGATGCTCACAAGTAAGTATTTTACAAAGTCTTCATAAGATTATGATGATTGTATTTTGAATATTGCATCGAAATTTTCTTTTCCACGGGCGGTCATAATGTATGACCACAAATTGATGTAAACCTCTCAGAAGCTGAAGCGACTGTTCATGGTGGAGAAGGTAGGAGTAAGAATTATAAGATGATACCTAATACCATAAAGTCCCTAGTGACTTGTTTGGTGAGTTTATTGATATCTCTTTCATCATCACTTTTCTCATCCGTGTAATTGGGATCTTGAAAACGAATTTTGCTATTCCGTTGCAGAATTTCACTCCATCAAGTATTGACGGTCTTCAGTTCTCTGCTGCTGGGCAGATGGTCTCTGATTTGAGCGTTGAAGAAGAAAATATCGTGAGTACTCTCCCTCATAGCCAATCATAAAAGCCTCATGTGAAAATGCTAATTATTTGAGAATGTATCCAGGAGGATGTTTCCGTGGAGGTAGAGAGTGCTGATATTCGATCATCTCCCAAGAATAAAGGCGAAGGAAGTTCCAAATATTCGGAACCGAATGAAAATGATGAACTTCTTGATGTTGATACGGGCGATCCCAACTCTTTGAACACTTCGAAGACCTCCCAAGTAAGCATATATCTTATAACCTCTTCATAGAAAACATGAAATCGCTGATTTGTGAGTGAATGAATGAGAATCCATGTGAATATGTGAAAAGCTTTGCCGAAAACACGTCACCAGAAAATTCAGGACTCAGTCTCTTAGCATAAGTGCCATAGAATCTTCGTCCGACTTCAGATTTTCGTGATCCGCATATGTATCTTCAAGCCCAGAGAATTTCCAAGCTTTATGAATTTCAAGCACATTTAGGACCTGAAAAAGGCGAAACAGTAAACTTCCAGGAGACTTCCAGAATTTCTTCAGATTGCATGTTGCCCGATGTTTCGATCACATCTTTTTACCCGTTCATAGGATTGTCATGAAATTTTGACATGTGGTAAAGGACATCCATATGAAGAGAACGGTATATGACCCATCCTCAGATTACCTATAGGTTGCTCCCAGATCGTCTTTTAGTACAGAGTAGAGTACAGTTTTTTCAGACAAGATTACCGTAAAACGTATTTTCGTGACTTTCATGTCATTTGCTCGCGCCTTGAGTTTATAATGATGAACTTTGATGATATGGTATTGATTGTATGTTGTATTTTATAATCTTACTTGGTTTCATGCTTTAAACGACTCTAACCTCATGTAATCTTCGTATTAGGTGTCAAATACCGAAGTTGAGGATATTGAAACCAATGAGGATAATCCGAATTGTCCTAGAGTTGTTGATGAAGAGACAACCATACCTGCACTTCAAGGACATGAGAAGGTTGTCACTGAAGTTACGGAAACCCAGATTGTTGCTGCTTCAGTGATAGAAGAAACTGAAACACCAGTAGAGAATACTGAAGAAATTGTTGCCCCGATTGTAGAAGCTGCCCCAGTGATTGAGAACCGTATAGTGTTGCATGAGTATCCAAGTGCAGGAGTTGTTTTTGATCCTCCCTTTGATGCTTCACTCCCGTATCATGAACTAGTAGGTGGATTCAACGTTCCCATTGGGTATGCAGGCTTGTACCCGAAAATATGGAAGAAGTTTGGTCACATAATTGTGGACCGGAATCCTGGGCGTGCTTATGCTTCAAGAATGAAAGTAGGTATTATCTTGCGCATTGTAAGTGACATATGTGCTAGGCCCAGGAATACTGTGACTCCAGATGTACTCTTTGATTGGGAGTTCAACTTGGAGAATTCTGAGAGACTTGGCTTCAACGTGAAGTGGCTTCGTAAGAAGATAAATGCTATTAAGGACTCATGTGAGAAGAACATACCCTTTCCAAATGATGTCGTGATGGAGAAGGAAGACAAGATTGCTAGGCTGACTGAAGAACTGAACACGGAGAAGGAGGCCTTACAAGTCTTGAAAGATGCAGAGGAGCAAAAGTCTTTCTTTGCTGATTTCTTTGATTTCTTTTCATAATCTCTTGAACTTCTGAACTTCTGAGAGATGTGAGGTTTTTTATTTAGGTTTCGATATTGGTTGATTTTGGATTGGTAGATGATTGAGGATTTTGTTTTGGATTGGATAGAGATTTTCCGTTAAGTAAAATGAACTGAATTTTGATAAATTGCTGAATTCAAATACTGATTGCAAGTATTGCAAACGTTTTGGAGGAATTGAAATACAACGAAAGAAAATCCTAAATGCCAAATCCATACTTCATGAGTGCTGAAACGTCTAGTACCTCGAATGCCCAATAATTTCTGACAAATGCCTTAAGCCGATTCTCGTGAATTACTGGCAGAGTTCTGCCATCTGTGTTGATCAATTTGTAGTATCCTCCGGTTATGGACCTAGCAACCATAAATGGTCCTTCCCAATTATAGCTCCTTGCAAAATGGAGGTCTCGTTTAGTCACCTTAAGAACCAAATCCCCTTCCTTGAATTTTTTGGGCTTAGTAGTTCGCGCCTTGAATATCTTTTGTTGATTCCATGGTTGCGACACATATGGACACTCGTGTAGGGGAGAGTATCCAGCATATTGTTTGTCGTGCTTAGCCATGTCTTCAGCAATAAACCTCTCGATGGTATGATCAACATGGAGGTGCTCTGAGCGTAGCCATTTGGTGTAATACTGCTGAGGTGAGACTATCCACTCGTAGCTTTTGGTAATTGCTAAGTTGTTGGTGGAATAAAGTCCTCGGACCAAAGAAGCATATTTGAAAACTGATGATATAGACACATGAGGGGGAATAAGACTTGCCTGAGTACGAAACCTTCTGATGAAAGCATTTGCATCTTCTTCAGGTTTTTGTGTTAGCTCTTCTAGGGCTCTGACCTCCTTCAAATACTCGAATGGTGAAGTATCTTCTTTTTCCTCTTCCGAATCAGAGGTTTCTTCGATAGAAAAATGTGCAACTGAAGGTGTTGGTGTTACCTTTCTAGTGTGAATCCATGTTCGTCCAAGAATCATATCATATCCTGGATCTTCTCGAATTATGAAAATTTTTGTTTCTGTCCATGCTGAGTCTATGTTCACCTTGAGGGTGATGTGGCCATAAGCATCTCTGGATGTTCCTTCATGATCTGTGATTCTTACTGGGCACGGATGGCTTCTTGTCGTGTGATACCAGCAGCTCTGAGAGTTTTCAGAGGGATAATATTAACAGCGGTACCGACATCAATCAATGCTCGTTTTAACTCGTTTCCCTTGAGATGGACTGTGGTGAGGAGTCCCCAGTTGTACATTTCTTCATCTGTTGTTGAGGGCGGCTCAGGGAATGCTTCTTGGATCAACAAACGCTTTCCTGACACGATGTGGTTCAGTGCAGCGAACATGTCTCCCATCTGGGCTTTTGATAAGTATAACAATTCACGGATATTCTCAATTAAGGATTGAACTGCTTCTTTGACAGGTGGTTCAGAAGTAAAGGTTCTCACGGGGAGAGGATCTCTGTGCACTCCTTCAGTCCCCAGGTTGAGTTCTCCTGATTCGATATTTTCTTTGAATATGCGCTTCAAAGTTCTGCAATTACTTGTGGGATGGTTGACAAACCTATGAAAGCGACAGATAACGAGGATTTTCCATGGCTTCTTCAGTTGGTTCTTTCTTGACATATGGGAGCTTGATCGCGCCGTCTTGAACCCAGGCGTCTAGAAGTTCAATAACTTCCTCGATGGAACAGGGGAATTCAAGTGACTCTGGATCAGCTTCTGTGTGTTGAGGAGGAACTTGCACATTATCCTTCCTTTGCGCCTTTGAAGGGGTTGAGGAAGTATGTTTGCGTTGTGGATCGGCTTTTCGTTTACTCCCTTCTGCAACAGCATTTGTGGAGGGTTGGAGGTTGTACTGTTTGTTAATTAGACGCCTGCTTCCTCGAGTCTCTCGCGGCTCTTCAACTTTTATAGACTTAGCTCTCTCTAATAGGGAAGGTGCAGTAGTTGCTGATCTCTTAGCCGCTTCATGGAGTTCTGAGAAAGTCTGGAACCTGAGATTTTCTAGTAAAGCTCTCAGAGATCGGGATCATTCCATTGATGTACAAGTCCACGAGTTGTTGCTCTGTGACGTTTGGATCATGACAATCCAAGGCTTGAACTCTGAACCTCTTCACATAATCATTAGGATGTTCATTACTCCTTTGAAATATTCTTCTGAGATCAGACAGAGTGATTTGCTCTGAAACGAAGAAAATTTTCTGTAGAAAGCATTAACCATTTCTCCCCAACTTTTGATACTTCCTGGTGTGATGTTATTATACCAGGTATATGCCTTGCCTTTCAGAGACTTTGAAAATTCATTGAGACGGACAGTATGGTTGTGCTCATGTTCTCCCAACGCTTCCAGAAACCGAGAAATATGTTCTCGAGCATTGCCCGTTCCGTCATAAAGAGTAAATGTTGGGGAGGTATAACCTTTTGGTAGAGGAATCCTTTGCGTAGCAGCCGGGTATAGAGGCTGGTGATGGTGGACAGAAGGCGTCTTGTCTTTTCCACGATCTTCCAAGAGGCGTTCCAGGTCCTCACGAGTGATGAAACTAGATGGTTCTTTCACTGGTGGATCATCTGTAGCCTTGGGAACATCCTCATCATCTACTACATCGATTGGAGTGACTTCGGGATCAGCGTCTGAAGACCTTTCTTTAGCTTTTCCTTTCTCTTGAGTTTTCTCT
The DNA here is from genome assembly GCA_023531295.1 of Papaver armeniacum. Lineage (NCBI taxonomy): Eukaryota > Viridiplantae > Streptophyta > Magnoliopsida > Ranunculales > Papaveraceae > Papaver > Papaver armeniacum. Next base: position 300,211 of record JAJJWW010002157.1, on the reverse strand, counting down.
GACATCTTGTCTGTAAGAGTCTTGAGATAGTTGAATAGCTCCTTCTGAGTAGCAGCCATGTCAGTTTGATTTATGGCAAGAGTTTCTTGTACCTTCATGAGATCACCTATGGTAGGCGGATTTTCTCTGATTTCTTCAGGAGACTGGCCGAAAAGTGGATTATTGATGGGATCATCACTTGAAGGAGTGATCACTGGAGCACCGGTATTCGGAGTAGTAGTGGAAGGTTACGTCGGAGGAGTGGTGGTAGCAGGTTGTGTCGGAGAAGTTGTGTTGGCGATACCACTAGATCTTGCAATATTAGAACCGGGTGTTGAATCCGGATTGGTAACTGAGCCAGACCTAAGACCGACCATCTTTGTGAGATGTGAGATTGCAACCGAGAGAATGATCTCCCACTGTGGTCGCCAATCTGTATATGGGGAAAAACGATTCGCTAGTTTTTACGTATTTGGGGAGATGATCGCACGGAGGAGACTCCTTGAACCGAATGAAATGCTTAACCTCACACAAATGCACTGCAAGAAGGGAGTGCTTTGAATTCGAGAGATCAATCTATAGTACTCCGGCCTAAACCAAGACAATGGCCGTTCCAGAGTAAATTCGGTCACAAGAGAGGATGGGTCGGTCTGTAAGAGGGAAGTTGAGAAATGTGTGAGATCAATGGTGACCGAAGATTGTAGGTGTGTTGTGTATTCTTAAAATAAGATAAATTCTGAATGATTGAGTTTGCTCTATTGACAGTTGGATTGCTAATCTCGTATTGTCTGTTTGACGTGATATTGTCCTTGTCTCAATCATGATTCAGAGATTTATTTATATTGTTGGAATTGAAAACACCAGGATCTCATGATGTGTGACAGTTGATGGAATCAAAGAATGGGGAAGTGGAAATCGTGTTAAAACCAGTTGCTCAACGTGCAGAGACTTGGTTGATTTTCCATCCACTACTTTGTTAACTCCTTCAACTGATTGCACGACTTGCTCACATTCTCATCGTGTGTATGAACATATGTGCCGTAGACCGCCAGACCAAAACCCTAGTTAATATCCCCCCATGTAACACGATTGATGTCTCGTGTGATTGTGGAGTCTGCAAGGCATACGTGTATTTAGTTAGTCAGTTGTTGACTTCATGACTTCATGGGACGATGAGTCCTTGTATTGTTGAGTCGAACGTGGTTTGGAAATGTTCGAGACTCATGAATTGAACATGTCTGTTGAGACGAGACAGAGATATGATGTGAATAAGTTAATGTGAGCAAATATTGCTCATTTGATGAATTGTTGAACCAATATTCTTTGATTTGAGCAAGTATTGCTCATCTGAGCAAATATTGCTCGTTTGATGAATTATGGTAGCATGACCAAATAAAATATTAAATCGAGAATCTGGCAATTGAACCGAAAGTATGATAAATAAATTGTTGATCACGGGATCAACGTAAAATTATTAGCGTTTGAATCTGGAATCATTAACCTTGGACTCAAAACCCTAATTTGATCAATTGATGATTTATTGATGGTTTATTGAGAAATAACCACAGAAAAGGAGGGACCGGCTACATGGGATTATGGGTCGACCATGTAGTGCCCAGATGCTTATGTGAGCAAATATCAAGATCTCCTGAAGACCAGTTAATTTGTTGATGAAATGATGATTAAATGCTGGTTTAATCATTTATTAAAATAATGCTGAACCTTAGGTGATAAAACCTAATTAATTATGAAGAGATGAGGGACCGACCATGGGGTCATGAAACCGGCCCTGGGTGTTCATGGGATCAAATGATGATCGTTCCATGAAGTTTCAAGTTGTTTGGAAGAGTTTTGGACCTAATACGTGCAATTGTGCAAATTAGGTCAAATCATGAGAAAACGTGGGACCGGATTCTTGCAAGCCAAAGAGCCAACCTTGGTCGGTCAAGGTAACATGCTCACGTCACCAAAGTTTCCGTATCTCAATTCTGAGAATTTTGATATTTTCTGATGTGCGTTTGAGCAACATTTTGAGAAAATATGAAGAAATCAGGGTTTCTTGCTGAAACCGTCAAAACCATCATGAGATGAAGGAAAATAATAGAAAATGAGGGAATCATGAAGTGTGGGACCGGCTATGGCCAAGGCATGGCCGGCCGGCCAAGGAGCCCGGTCCCACGGTGTTTTCCCTAATTTTTTATAATATATTCATGATTTTAAGGAAATATGATAAAACCTAAGAGTTTGTTGAAACCAAGGAGTTTTGTTGAAACCAAAGAGTTTCCATGAGATGAAGGAAACAAAAATATTAATAATAATAAAATAAGGGCGTGTGGGACCGGCTTGAGCATGGTTGGCCGGCTAGGGCCCGGTCCGTGAGTTTTCCCTTATTTATGTATTATTTCATGATTTGAAGGGATTTTCATAATTTTGAAAGAATTTTCATAATTTGAAGGAAATATCATGAAATCAAGGAATTTCATAAAATCAAGGAAATATAGAAATAATAATAATAAAATAAGGGTTTTGTGGGACCGTCTTGGGCATGACCGGCCAGCTTGGGTCCGGTCCCACAAGTTTCCTTAATGTTATGTATTTTTGTGTATTTTCCCATAAGTTGAAGGAATTTCATAATTTGAAGGAAACATCATGAAATCAAGGAATTTCATGGGATTAAGGAAACATGAAAAATATAATAATAATAAAATAGGGCATGTGGGGCCAGCTAGAGCCAGCTAGGGCATGACCGGCCGGATGTGGCCCGGTCCCACGGGTTATCTTAATTTTATATTATTTTCATGGGATCAAGGAAATATCATGAGATTAAGGAGTTTTCATGAGATTAGGGAAATAATAATAAAATAATGAGGAACCATGAGGTGTGGGGCCGGCTGGGATCAAGGCATGGCCGGTTGGCCAATAATCACGGCCCCACAATATTTTCCCTAATTTTTATTATTTCCTTAGTGTGAAGGAAACACCATGAAACTGGGGAGTTTCCTCAAAACGAAGGATATTTGTTCAAATGAAAGGATTTTCATGAGATCAAGAAAAATAATAAAATAGGATAAAATATAGAATTTGGGTGTGGGACTGGTCACGGCATGATCTAGCCTGGCCGGTGAGCCGATCCCTAGCACCTTGACTATTATTTTATTATTTTCTTTCCTATTTGCATAGGTTCATCGTCTCATCGTATTTTGAAATAATTGTTTGTTCATTCAGGTGTTTGTTAATGCATTATTTGTCGAATACATTTACACCATTTTGGTCGGGGCTTCCTCGAAGGTAACTCAGATGCCCGTGTATTGAATATTTATTACTAACCCATGGGATTCTGCTGGGAAGAACCATGAATTGAAGTAACGAAAATAACGAAAATATTGAATATTTTCCAGGGATTCAGTTAATGAATCTATTGATTTTGAGAATAATTAATTAATGGCTCTATACTAGTACGATTGTCTAGGAGCATTAATTATTCAGGAATCTAGTGTTATGAGCTTGTTGAAGCGTCATATTTCTTTCATATAGTCAGGGAAAACATTGTTACATCCTTAAGACTTTATTGCTCTATACTAGCAGGCAAGCTGTCTAGGATCCGTCTAATCCTTCGATTCTATGTAGAAGTAGTTACTGAAATTGCTCAGTATTCATGAGATATGACGTTGCCTCAGCTGAGAGACTACATATCCATATATACTCCGAGAGACAGTATTCTCGATCGAGATTCTTGTGGCATGAGCTTTCATGCTTTCGATAAGATACATGAGCCTCAATATTCGTCTGATTGCTGGATCAGGAATATTTATAATTATGGGTTTACGATTTTAGCCTTTGTCGAAAATCCACCATCTACACCATGAGATGAAGGAAACAAATAATATTAATAATAATAAAATAAGGGCGTTTGGGACCGGCTTGGGCATGGTCGGCCGGCTAGGGCCTAGTCCCGCGAGTCTTCCCTAATTTTATCTCTTTTCCTTAATGTGAAGGAAATATCATGAAATCAAGAAATTTCATGGGATGAAGGAAATAATAATAAAATAATAAGGAATGCAAGGTGTGGGACCGGCCACAACTAGGGCATGACCGGCCGGCTAGTAGGCTCGGTCTCGCGACACCTTTCCTAATTTTTATTATTTCTTTGACACGGAGGAAACACCATGAAATTGAGGAGTTTCCTTAAAATGAAGGATATTTATTCAAATGAAAGGATTTTCATGAGATCAAGGAAAATAATAAAAATATGATAAAATATAGAATTGGGCGTGGGACTGGCCACGACATGACCGGCCGGCCGGTGGGTCCAGTCCCCTAGCGCCCTAGCTAATATTTTATTATTTATTATTTTTCTTCCTATTTTGCATAGGTTCATCGTTCCTTCGTATTTTGGAATGCTCGTTCGTGCATCCAGGTGCTCGTTTGTGCGTTATTGCTGAATACACTTGCACCATTTTGGTCGGGGCTTACTTGATAGTGGCTCAGATGCCAGTACGTTGAATATTTATCACTAACTCTTGTAATTCTGCTGGGAAGAACCACGAATTGAAGTAATGAAATATTATGAAGAACGTAGAATATTTCCGAATATCCAGTTAATGAATTTAAGGATTAGAAATAATTAATTGATGGCTCTATACTAGCAGGCATGCTGTCTAGAAGCATTATTTGTTTGAGAATTGAGTGATATGAGCTTGTTGAAGCGTCATATTTATTATGTATAGCATAGTCAGGGAAAACACGTTGTTGCATCCTGAAGACGTTATCGCTCTATACTAGCAGGCAAGTTGTCTAGGAGCCGTCCAATCATAATGATTATATACACATGTCTTTTATATAGTCAGGGAAAACACTGTTACATCCTGAAGACGTTATTGCTCTATACTAGCAGGCAAGTTGTCCAGGAGCCGTCCAATCGTTCGATTCTATATAAAAGTAATTACTGAAATTGCTCAGTATTCATGAGTGTTGATGGTGGATTTTCATTTAAGGTTAAAATTGTAAAAAACCGAAAAATCATGCGCCGACATCTTGTAAAAGATAAAGCCATTAATAAGTGTTGGATACTCCTTCACTTTACTAATTCACCTAGAATGGAGCATGTGGCAACAATCCCATTCTCGTGAATAAATACATGAAATTCATCCAGGTTGGAGCATGTAGCAACAATCCCATATACCACTGTGAATTTATAACATTATTAATTAATGCGTGAGCAGCCTTGTATTTCCCGTACTCATTATCGGTGCGGCATGATGATCGAGTGTTGCTCTCGTGAGAGCAACATGAACCTCCAAGCATTATAACGAAAGCATGTACGAAATACCCGTGACAGTTGCAACTCTCGGTGTGTTATACTAGCCCGATTGAGAACTCTCGGTGTGTTATACTAGCTCGATTGAGCATCCAGATCGACCGTATCGGTCCGATATGATCTCGTTCATCCAACCTCACCGGCGTGATTGGATGGCTCGGATCAATTCCATAACCCCCAGCGGTATGGAATATTCACCTGCCGAACCAACGCGGACCCCGCATGGTCGGCCTCCCAAAATATTGGCATAGCTTGCCAAAAACGTCCAAACCAGAGCGTATGGACGAAAAAACCTAAATTAGGGTTTGCGGCATATTACATGTGTCGCAAAACAGTCTCAACCATCCATCTTCGCAGGTATAGATGGAGGGTGTAGATGTAGATTCAAAGGGCCCAGAGCATGTCAACACAATCACCGTGGGCCCGCCTACATACTTGACCAATCGGTCAGGACCAACCATGGTTGGTCGTCCCAATTCGTGCGCCCAAATGGAGCATGGTTACATGGCCGTGAAAGCCAAAATTAGGGTTTCGAGCATCACGAGCGTCCATCTTCTCCGGCACGAATGGAGGGTCCCAGATTAGATTAAGCAGGTCTGGTCATACCAACATGACCACCGTGGGCCCGTCTATCCCCTCACTTGATCGGCCAAGGCATATCATGCCTGGCCATCCCAAAACGCGCGTCCAAACTTGCGTGGTTACACTTCCCAAATTGCAAAGTGATCTCGACCACTCAACTTCACGGACGATTTGAGTGGCTTAGATCACGTTTTCATGGGATAGTCAGGTATAGGAGTGAACACCCGACTTACCACCTACACGCCGGATCGATCGACCAAGACCGACCAAGATTGGTCGTCTTGGAACGCGTCGTCCAAACTAGGCATGTCACGCGGTTTCCAATTCCTTTGCGGAATGGATTTCTGCCGCAAACCGATCTCAACCACCCCTCTTTGCCGGTCAAATCGAGTGGCCTAGATCGCGCCTTTTTTATGGGACAGAGAGGTACGGACGTGTACACCGGCATGCTGTTTACACGCATGCCCGGTCGGTCTTTTCCTAAACCCTTCCCATGCTTGGTTTCGACCATGTTGAAGAGTGATGCCTGCGCACCTCTTCAAAACCCTAATTCCATCAACGGTCGCAGATGAGTGTCTCAAAGATCATCTCGTCCGTCCAACTTCACCGGCTTGGTTATGCAACCACAGTCGGGAGTTAATTGGTCGGTGAGGCGTCATGGTAATCACCACCCATCACTCTACCACACCATGATGCGATAGACACGCATAAAATACACATGATACTTCACAAGTATCAACTTCCTGAATAACGTAGTTATTCAATTTAGCATTACATGCTACCTTTTGTGGGTCCCACGATCCACACATTCCAGACATCAATCATGTCACAAACTGGGGGATACATACTGGGGTATTGGTCTGGCGATTTACAGTGTGCAGCGTGCAACGCGCCATCACAAGAACGTGTTAGGAAGTCATGGACGGTTAGAGATGACAGGAGAAGTGGGCAAGACTGGTCGTGCAACACCAATACACACCTCCACTACACCATCACTCCACTTCCTCCACTTCCCACGAGAGACGTGAATAAGGCTCAAATGACTTGTATAAATAGGTTCTCCTCCCTATTTTCAACACAGGAAAAAGAAAACAAGTCCAGACGAGACAGAAACCAAGTGTTAATACAAAAACGTATTCAAACACCCAGAGCCTGCTTGCATCAATCGTAAGCCTGCTCACCTTTCTATAACAAGTCATAAGCAAGCCAACACCTTCACAATCTCAACACCTTCTTCGCTTCCCTCCCTAAGATCAACCCCATCTCCTTCACTTTGTGACCGAAACAAGTCTGGTACGGCCATTTCTTGGTTTAGGCCGGACTTGCACAGATTGATTTCCGAATCTACAAGCACTCACCGCGCAAGCAGCATATATTTAGGGTTTAGATTCATTCCTCATCTACACACCCCAAATTACTAAATCCGGCAGGAATAGTTTTCACCCATAAACAATTGGCGATCACGGTGGGAGGTTGATCTCTCGGTTGCAAAAAATTGAATTCTCAATTTTTTGGTTTTTCATCTCGCGATGTATCCTCACCAAGAAACCACAGGTGGTTCAGATACCATAGGAAGTATAGCTAGAATGTTGGAAGATGTCTTGGCAAATCAAGCTGGTATCGCTAGAAGACAGAGCGAAACATTCCGCCTTTTGAATGATATAACAAAGACAATTACAAGAAGGGTCGGCAGGCATCTACTCAGGCAGTGCAAGAAACACTGAATCCTTAGCCAGGAGTCACACCTTTACCAGTGGAGAAGCAAAAAGAGCGCGTAATCGCAGGAGACTCAGGAAAGAGGAAAAACATGGTCCAGCCAGCAATGAAGACTCGAGGCAACTCCACAGAGGAAGGGACTTGTCCGGAATACTACAATGTCTGCCAGATAAAGAAAGAGAGCATGCAGCCTACGGGGCCCTGCTAGAAGATTTATAGGTCAAAACTCTTGTTGAAGCCCGGAAGACTGTCCAATCCGCATCGACCTTCCAACCAAGCGAAGAAATGCTTGAGGAAGGAGAGATCAATCAGGAAATACGTGGATACAGAGGATGGGAACGTTCAATTCGATCACTCAGCAGTGATATTACGACACCTTCCACATCCCTTTACCCAGGCAAATGATCCGCAGATATGATGACACTCACAAATCTTCCAACTTCATCTCCAGAACGTGCTCCACATCAAAGCCACGAAGAGACATCACTACGCCCACTAATACAGGAAAATCTAGACTCAAGGTACCTACACTTTCCCTTCCCAATAAAGAAGATTTTGGAGTTGCTGGAGGCGTGGGTGCGAAACGGAGAGGTGGAGCTACCTCCGGTATGGCGTCCACCCACTGACCAAGAAGTAATGGACCCGAGGTACTGTCATTTTCACCGGTTCCTTCACCACCCTACCAGTGAGTGCAACTCTTTGAAGCGCATTGTTCAGGAGAAACTTGATTCAGAGGGATAGCTCTCATTCTCTGAAAAATTAATGCGGACGACTTCCTTGGAGAGGCTACTTCGGTTTGATACAAGTGAGACTTCAAAAGCAAGTAAGTTCTATTCAGCAATTTTACAAGAAAGATAGTTTTAGAATTCACTGGGGACTTAGCATCCCGCACATGGAGAAAGAGGCTCAGTGATCAAACGCATGTTTTTCATACCTCCCTTTTACACGACATTTGCAATTTCATATGACATGTGCAATCATTCATGACCAAGATGCAAATTCCATTTAAAATAACCTCTTTCGAAAAGTTATTCACAAAACTATCTCAAAATAAACCAATTCAATTACCTATTAATTCAAAACCTAAGTCAACTTATGAAAAGAAATCCTCACTATCACTCAAAAAGAAAAAGAAGAGACAAGTGTATAGCACGAATCCTTCACGGAAAGTCCTTCAAAGAAGAACTCGTCCTTCCGGGCAAGAGCGACTTTCATCCTTTGAAGTACAAACTGCTTGATTAACTCCTCGAACAACTTTTTAACCTCTTTTTCTGGCGAGTAACACATTCTGCAGAAGGGGCTTCACCTTGTAATTTCTGGAGCTCCTGAATCTCGGAGAACCCTTTGAGGAACCAATGAGCATTGAAGTCGTACTGCACAAACACATCTCGATGGCACCTCCAGTCTTCAATCATCTCCTCATAAACCATTCGACCAGTTGTGACGCTCATCCCATGGATAGAAAATAAAGCCTCCTGAACGCGGTTGACCAATGCAAGACGACTTTTGAGCTTCGTAGTGGTAGCAATGTGGCCTTGTTTCTCCCATATCGTCGTGTACAACTCTTTGAACCGAGCCGGCACACTGAATCTTCCAACCAACACATGACCTGGATAAGGAACAATGAACGGAGGATCGAACAAAGCTCAAGGTTGCCCTACCAATACTTCACCAGTCACAGGAACCTTGTCAGTTGTAGGAGGTCTTTCAGAAGAAGTCGTCATGATAGCTTTATCGATTGTAACCTGCTCAGAACATTCTTCAAGGGGAGCCACCTCAACAATAACGGATGTTGCCTCTCTTACATTCCTCCCGACATCTACTTCGCTCTGGGTGCTAATTTCCATCACGGCCCCATCAACAAGATCACTTAGGGAGGCACCTTGTCCAACCGAACTTGCATCATCTCTGTCATGATCTGAAAAAAGAGTGGTTTCGCCAGACTTCTCAAAGATGAAGATCGATACCGCCGGACTTCTCGGCATGAAGATCGATGCATCGCGGACTTCTCAACAGGAAGGCCAACATTACCAGCCTTCTCATTCTGAATGCGCGCCAACCTTGTGAAGACATTCTCTTTCGGAATTCCCTGATTTCAAGCAAGAATCACTCTTAGAAGAATTTACTCTGGAGAAATGAAGGAACCAACGGAAAGAGATTTAAATACCTGCATATTGGAGGAATTGAGGATCACCGAATCACATGCCTCGCTCTTAGATCTCACTCTGCCCTGGACCGCAATCCTCGGCTCTGGTCCGTTTGGCTGGAAGTGGCCTCAACCGTAAATGCTCCTTCAGGACGTCAGAAGATGGCTCACCACGGGAATTTATCACAACATCCTCCGAGAATTCTTGGAAAGCCAACAGTTGCTTCCTCCAAAATTCCTTATACTTGTCGGTTACCACTGAGTTTCTCCCAATAGGCCAGAAGGGAAGACTCGCGACGCAAAGAATATGTCGGCATCAAAGATAACCGGAGAAGTTCTTTCAAACCTCCGAAGGACGAATAAAGGGAACACCACTGGTCAAATCCCATTTGACGAGCGACCACTGTCGATGTTATACGGAGTCACAGAAGAGCTTCGTTGAATAGAGACGGGATATATCCTGGAATGCAGCTGTGCGGGTAAATAAGTTCTCCGGATTTCATAGTCTCGGCATCGGTGCAACGCAAAGATCGGGACCGTCGAAAGCAATATCAAAAGTCTTTGGCTGAACTATGGAAGGGTGGATCGGCCCCCATGAACGGAAAGTAACAGAAGACACATTATCAAAGATATCCACAAGTTTCGCACCAGTTCTGGGACGCTTCCTCTGCCAACGGAGTATTCTCGAGCCACCATACAAATTGACGAGCGAAGTTGCAGGATAAGGAGCATAACTTTTGAAATGTTCCCACAAGAATGCCTGAAGAAAAGCAAAGTGGACATACGACTCCACCTTCTTGTACCCGTTGGAAACATGCATATCCATTGCTAAGGCGTCCAGATGAGAATACAATGATCCAAGGAACAAGGCACCTAAGGGAAGAACTTCGCCTTTTGCTAGCTTTATAGCAATCTTAACCAGAACACCCCTTATGGTTTTCTTTCCAGAACCGTCGTCATATATATCTCTGGATAACCACAAAGACAGGAATGCAATCACACTGAGGTCATTTTCCAACTCCTGATTCGGCTCTGGGTTTACAGGAGACCATTCCGATACCCACCAGGTGTAAAAGCATCTTGTATCTTTTTTCTCCTCCTTGTCCAGATCGTCGAATTCTGCCACCTTTCGGAGTATAATGTCACAATCACGTTGTTCCGTGTCAGAAAGCTCATAATAAAGATTCCCAAAAACAGGAAGGTTCATAAATGCAGCTACGCTTTCCAGGGTAATAGTCATCTCTCCCCATATAGATATAGTTGTATGAGTAGAAGGGCGCCACCGAGAAATGAAAGTAATCAAGCCTGCAGCATCTTTCTTAATTTCAAGAGTAGCAGATGCCATGACTGCATCGAGGATTTGCGCTTTGGTCAAATTGGCTTTAATTTTCTTATTATTCAACATGCGCCTCATCCATCCTTCATAAGAGGCCAGTGGAGTATGACAAGTCTTGAAGTCGATAGGAGATGGCGGATATTCATTTCTTTGAAGACAGAACCTCATCACAAGTGCCGAAGAAGAAGATGGATCAGCTTCCATATTTTCTGAATCGGAAAGCAGGACTATCCTGTGAGAGGGATGTTTCCTAATGTTTGGAAAAGACAAGGTGAACAACTCATCAGCAATGTTCGGCATATCTTTGAAGCTGTCAACACTTCCCGACTTGGCACCAGCATTATCTCCAGAAGACATATCGACAGGAGTTCTTTTCTTCATTCTACAATAAATACATGAGTCAGTGCTTGCATAAAAAAACGAACGTGAACTGCACCGGTATAAGTTCCAAGTACCGGCTCAAGTTTCAAGTCCGGTATAAGTTCTAAGTACCGGCTCAAGTTTCAAGTCCGGTATAAGTTTCAAGTCTGGTATTGGTTTCAAGTCCGGTATTGCTCAAGCTTCATATCCGGGCACAAGGCTAGTATGAGGTCGACTTTCAGTCAAGCATGTGTGGGTGGGACCCACGATTCAGATCAAGCACACATGGTGGGACCGCATACACGTATTATGACACGGTTTTTTTTTCATAAGAATTGTGTTCATGAAATTCAAGCCAAATTTCTCTCAAAGCTACAACCTAAGAAGCTAGTTTTGCATGCAACAACGGAAGAAGAAGCAAAAACGACGTATTCACGGACTTGCGGAACTAAACCATCCTAGCAAAAATGGGTGATTTTTACTATCAATCTTGATGAGAAACCTAAGCACGATATATCTATCAAAAGATTTTTACCTAAGAAATTAGGGTTTTTCCTACAAAAAAAAAAAAAACGAAACTTACCTTGGACGGACGGCGGCGACGGCGGCAACTCCGGCAGCAACAACGGCGGCAACGTCAGCAGGAGCGGCGACGTTGGTCACGGACGGGAGTTGCTCAACAAAAAAAAAATCGTGATAAAAAGAGAAGGGGTTGTTCTCTTTTATAGACAAAAATTAGAAGAATCCCAATAGAACAAGGATTCCTCTTTTGTTTGGATTCCTCTTTTGATTCAAATACCCTAAGAAAGGAAGCCGGCCCATCAAGGCTTAAGATCGCGCACGTATGGAGGATTGCCCACGGCCAGAATCCCTCCAGGTAGACTTCCTTTATCTTGTCTTCTTACGTTTGTATATGTCACCATCTCATGCCTACCCCACAATAGTGTAACCATTATGTGCTAGGCAGGGGACTTAATGTTGATGGTGGATTTTCATTTAAGGTTAAAATTGTAAAAAACCGTAAAAATCATACGCGACATCTTGTAAAAGATAAAGCCATTAATAAGTGTTGGATACTCCTTCACTTTACTAATTCACCTAGAATGGAGCATGTGGAAACAATCCCATTCTCGTGAATACATGAAATTCATACGAGTTGGAGCATGTAGCAACAATCCCATATACCCTGTGAATTTATAGCATTATTAATTAATGCATGAGCAGCCTTGTATTTCATGTACTCATTATCAGTGAGGCATGACGACTGAGTGTTGCTCTCAGCAGAGCAACATGAACCTCCAAGCATTATAATGAAAGCATGTATGAAATACCCGTACAGGTTGCAACTCTCGGTGTGTTATACTAGCCCGATTGAGAACTCTCGGTGTGTTATACTAGCCCGATTGAGCATCCAGACTGACCGTATCAGTCTGGATATGATCTCGTTCATCCAACCTCACCAGCGTGATTGGATGGCTCAAATCAATTCCATAACCCCCAAGCAGGTATGGAATATTCACTGCCGAACCAACGCATACCCCGCATGGTCGGCCTCCCAAAATATTGGCATAGCTTGCCAAAAACGTCCAAACCAGAGCGTATGGATGAAAAACCCTAAATTAGGGTTTGCGGCATATTACATGTGTCGCAAAACAGTCTCAACCATCCATCTTCGCAGGTATAGATGGAGGGTGTAGATGTAGATTCAAAGGGCCCAGAGCATGTCAACACAATCACCGTGGGCCCGCCTACATACTTGACTAATCAGTCAGGACCAACCATGGTTGGTCGTCCCAATTCGTGCGCCCAAATGGAGCATGGTTACACGGCCGTGAAAGCCAAAATTAGGGTTTCGAGCATCACGAGCGTCCATCTTCTTCGGCACGAATGGAGGGTCCCAGATTAGATTAAGCGGGTCCGGTCATACCAGCATGACCACCGTGGGCCCATCTATACCCTCACTTGATCGGCCAAGGCATATCATGCCTGGCCATCCCAAAACGCGCGTCCAAACTTGCGTGGTTACACTTCCCAAATTGCAAACTGATCTCGACCACTCAACTTCTCCGGACGATTTGAGTAGCTTAGATCACGTTTTCATGGGATAGTCAGGTGTAGGCGTGAACACCAGCTTACCACCTACACGCCAGACTGATCGACCAAGACCGACCAAGATTGGTCGTCTTGGAACGCGCGTCCAAACTAGGCATGTCACGCGGTTTCCAATTCCTTTGCGGCAATGGATTTCTGCCGCAAACCGATCTCAACCACCCCTCTTTGCCGGTCAAATCGAGTGGCCTAGATCGCGCCTTTATGGGACAGAGAGGTACGGACGTGTACACCGGCATGCTGTTTACACGCATGCTCGGTCGGTCTTTTCCAAAACCCTTCCCATGCTTGGTTTCGACCAAGTTGAAGAGTGATGCCTGCGCACCTCTTCAAAACCCTAATTCCATCAACGGTCGCAGGTGAGTGTCTCAAAGATCATCTCGTCCGTCCAACTTCACCGGCTTGGTTATGCAACCCTGGTCAGGAGTTAATTGGTCCGTGAGGCGTCATGGTAATCACCACCCATCACTCTACCACACCATGATGCAATACCTGCATAAAATATACATGATACTTCACAAGTATAAACTTCCTGAATAACGCAGTTATTTAATTTATCATTACATGCTACCTTTTGTGGGTCCCACGATCCACACATTCCAGACATCAATCATGTCACAAACTGGGGGATACATACTGGGGTATTGGTCTGGCGATTTACGGCGTGCGGCGTGCAACGCGCCATCACAAGAACGTGTTAGGAAGTCATGGACGGTTAGAGATGACAGGAGAAGTGGGCAAGACTGGTCGTGCAACACCAACACACACCTCCACTACTCCATCACTCCACTTCCTCCACTTCCCACGAGAGACGTGAATAAGGCTCAAATGACTTGTATAAATAGGTTCTCCTCCCTATTTTCAACACAGGAAAAAGAAAACAAGTCCGGATTTAGACGAAACCAAGTGTTAATACAAAAACGTATTCAAACACCCGAGCCTCGCTTGCATCAATCGTAAGCTTTGCTCACCTTTCATTACAAGTCATAAGCAAGCCAACACCTTCACAATCTCAACACCTTCTTTGCTTCCCTCCCTAAGATCAACCCCATCTCCTTCACTTTGTGACCGAAACAAGTCTGGAACGGCCATTTCTTGGTTTAGGCCAGACTTGCACAGATTGATTTCCGAATTTACAAGCACTCACCGCGCAGTGCATTTGTTTAGGGTTTAGATTCATTCCTCATCTACACACCCCAAATTACTAAATCCGGCAGGAATAGTTTTCACCCATAAACAATGAGATATGTCGTTGCCTCAGTTGAGAGACTGCATATTCACGTATGCTCTGAGAGACAATATGCTCAGTCAGAGATTCTTGTGGCATGAGATTTCATGCTTCATTTGATTGCTGGATCAGGAGCATGTACAATTATGGTTTTATGATTTTAGCCTTTGTCGAAAATCCACCATCTACAGTACCGTTTTTTCTTCAACTGTGTGATTTTATGGTTTTACAATTATGGTTTTACGATTTTATGCTCTGAGATAATAAGGAATGCAATCTTTTGCAAATAGTGGCTATAATGTTCATGAATTGATTTGAGTGAATCAAAACCGATTTTTCTTCAACTGTGTCTTGTATAATTCTATAAGAATATAAACAATTGAACAACTCTATAACTAGTTTCATTTGAGTCATTTGAACTAGTTGTGTTAAGATGAATAAGGTTGATATGAAAGTGTTCGTATAGCTAACTTCGGTTAACTATTGTTGATCCAACTAAGTATACACGTTTAGGTACGGTTATCCATATCTAAATGAAGATGCATTTCATTTATGTGTAACAAGCTAAGTCAATCTATCGGTTAAAAGATATTAGCTTGAATCTAATCAGGTTTTCATCTAACGGTGAATATTGATTGCTTTGTCCCAAAGAATCAAACCATGTTTGGAGACTATATATATAAGGGAGAACTCTAGCAACTGGGAAACCTAATCCCCACACCTCTTGTGTGATACTAGTTGCGACTAGAGTCGATTCTCCTTTAACCTAGGTTTTTCCTAAAACCATTATAGGTTAACGACTTAAAGACTTCATTGGGATTGTGAAGCCAGACCCAACTATCTTCTTTGTAGTTGCGTATTCTGATCTTACTTTGTTCTATCGTATTGAGTACTATCTTCTCTAAGATTTGCTCGAGATTTAATCTCCGATTGGTAAGATAAAAAGTATTCACAAACCTCTTTGTCTCATCGTTTGTGATTCCACAATATCTTTTTCCGCTACCATACGGTTAACATTATTGTGAGGTGGTTGATATTACTTGGCTGTTCATCAGGGAATATAAGTCCGGTGTATCAATTAGTTCCTTTTCACCATGATTTATCAAAAGACGGAACAAAACTCGTAGGTATTTCTGTGGGAGACAAATTTATCTATTCAATAGACTTTTCTGTGTGAGACATATTGGTTTATCAAGTCTTCGACTTTGGGTCGTAGCAACTCTTAGTTGTGGGTGAGATGAGCTAAGGGAATCAAGTGCGCAGAATCCAGCGTGGTTCTAGAGGCGTAAGGAACGCGACTGTACCTTGATCAGTGTGAGATTGGTTAGGGCTCAACTACATTCCAGTCCGAAGTTAACTTGTAGTAGGCTAGTGTCTGTAGCATCTTAATACAGTGTGGTGTTCAATCTGGACTAGGTCCCGGGGTTTTTCTGCATTTGCGATTTCCTCGTTAACAAAATTTCGGGTGTCTGTGTTATTTCTTTTCCGCATTATATTTTCTATATAATTGAAATATCATAGGTTGTGCGTAGTTCAATCAATTAGATAATACAACCTATGGTTGTTGATATAAATTGATTGACAATTGAACATTGGTATTTGGTACCTTTCAAGTTGTTTCTCATAATAATCAGGCTCACAGATTATATCTGTTTGATTTGCTGATTACATTGAGAAACAGAGATATAACTCTTGGATGTATTTCCATTGATTGAGTCTGACTATCTAGTTGATTCTCTTGGAATTATATTGGAGTTTGTCCATACAGATTGCCTAAATGAACTATTGGGTGTGGTTGTTAGACCCACGCTTTTTCAATTGGTATCAGAGCAGGCAAACACGTTTAAGACCTCATAAGTCTGTGTTTGTAGCAATCTGACTCTATGGACAGTCGTGCTATCTCTGACAACGCATCACAAGTTCATAAACCTTCTGACTTGGTTCAAAGCCTTGGTTCTCCGGAGAAATCTCTCATGTCTTCTTCATTTTCTAAACTGTATATAACTGGGAAGCTCGCCTAGATGAACAGTTGGATGATCTTTCAGATGAAAGTGATTCAGATGAGGGATAAGATTTTGATGAGGAAGTCTCTCAATATATCAAGCTTTTTGACCATCTCTTAAAGAAAAAGAAGTCAACATCTTGCTTGGATAAGTTTCTGACCCCTCTCTGTCTAGAAAACAAGAAAATGAGAAAACTCTTTAAGGGATACGATTGTGGTTATAATCTTTTACAATCTCTTCTTAAAGATCGTGAAGAAGATTTGTGTTCAATAAACTCTGAATGTGATAGCCTTCGTCAAAATCTCTTTGTGTTGAAAGAAAGGCTTACAGAAACTGAAGCAAGATATGACTCTCAACAAAATTGTTTCAATGATAGAGAAAACGAGTTTCTCGCTCGAGAAAAACGCCTTGTGGCTGATTTAGATGTTGTTCTTGATAAAATCAAGATGTTGGAAGATGACTTGAAAAAGTTCAATACTAGTTCAAGCAAATTAACCACTATGCTAGGGGAAAATAGTAATCATCGTGATACACGAGGATTGGGCTATAAAGGAATAGATGCTCCAAGTACTAGCAAAGAGGTAAAATTTGTCAATGCTAGTGATTCTTCTCAACAAAAGGTTTCCATTGATGGCAAAAGTGAAATTCCTTCACCGGCAGTTAAGGTTCGAAAGAGAAAAGTATATCAACCTCCAAAAATAGCACACATGAATCCGGGTAAGAACGTTCCTTATATTTGTCATTATTGCGGAAACAAAGTTCACCTGGAGAGGAGATGTCGTTTTCGTATAAGGAATGAGAAACTTCATGATGTTCTTGTTTGGGCATCACAAGAAGTTGTGAACCCAAGATATTATGTTAAGGCTAATCCCCTTAACATTACAGGTTGTAACTATCCAACCTTTAGGCAAAGGAATCAGTGCTGTGATAAACCTAGATTTGCCTATAAACGTCATACGAATCCTTTTCACAATCGTAATGATTATCAAAAGGATAACTTCGTAAAGACGAAGACAAGATCCGATGCTCCCAATTGGAGAAAGACTAACTTGCAAAAGAATAGTCAATCCAATTCTCCTCCTAGAATTCTAGAAGAGAGTAATGGGAAGAAGGTTCCGGTTGTTCCTAAACGCACTCAGAAGTGGATACCAAAGGAAGTCAATGATGCTTTGAGTGTGAAAAGGAATGATCTTCCAGAAAATTCCATGACTATGGAGAAGGCAATATCCATGATGTTGGAACTTACAAAGTTCTTTGGAAATATAGATTTGGATGTGAAAGGTTCTAAAAGCGATCTCCTTCATGATAATCCAAAAGTGAAACAGAATAAGTCAAAAACTATACATGGTGAAAAATCCATAGTTGCGGAAAAATCTGTTTCAGTCACTTGTGGTGAGCAAGACCTTGTTTACCTCAACACAACTTGATTGTGTTGTAAGTGCATCCTCACTAAGGAATGCCCTGCTATGTATACGGTGAGGGACGCATGAGAATTTGGGCGCACATATTGTGTTAGGTATGATACTGAATATTTGGTATAGCCGTAGGATTCACGATAGGTTCCTCATAAAAGGTATGTCTCTAAACTTGATCAAGATTTGTGTTTTTATTATTTGCTGAGAATACTTATAATGATCCATGTACCTTGCTTATCGTTCATTTCTACCTAACTTGATTTGTGTTTAAGGTTCTAAAATGTTTAGGTTTGAAAATAGTAGTTCGGTATGTTTGGACTTCATGGTACACATACCAGGTATGCATACCATCATTTAAAATCAAAATCCAGTGATTTTAGTTCGCAAACCCGTTTGCATACTGCTCCTGGTCACGAAAATTCGTTTGCAAACTCGTATGCCTACTAGCCTGTAGACGTCGATATTCGGTAAACTTGTTTTGGCCGTAACTTCTTCGTCCGAACTCGGAATGAACTCATTCTTTTTGCATTCTCTTCCTCTTTGAATTCTCTTCAAATTGGAGATAATAATTCTTGAATTTGGATGAGTTAGTATTGGTCTTTGTCCCATCTCTTTTTTTTGAGTGTTTTGCTCCGTTTCGTCGCACTTGTTCCACTTCTCTTGGACTTGGGCACTTGGGTTCTTGGAGTACTTCTCTTATAAGCTCATTTGTATATTTTACAAGAATTGTGTTGGTGAATCACAAAGAAGAAAGTTCAAGAATGAACAGTAGTACGCATTGCAATGGCATTCTTGAATGTTCACATTCATCTTATGTGAACTATGGTGCATGGTCATTAATGACTTTGTATGTTCTTCTTTGTTAAGAAAATCTTTGTATACGCCTTTGGTAGCTATTCTTGGTGTAAATCCATGCAAAAAAGATTGATTCCACCTTCTAAGAAAAAATCATCTTGTATGTGCATTAAGAGTTTGTCTTGATGTCTAGGAAACTTCTTATAAGAATTTATTCTTGTGTTTTAAGAAGGATAACTAGTTTTGGAATAGCAATTATTATGAGTACACATAGCTATTGCCAACGATTTTCATCTTGAAATGTTTTTAGATTTATTTATTTAAATTCTAAGTTATTTGGAAGATGATTTTGCAGTCATTAATCTTTATTGGTTTTATATGTTGCAAAAATATTATTATGCGATATGTGTGTTTACGTCCGTGAACTATGATTATCCCATATATGTCAAAATTTAAGTATATTATATGTCTTTATGCAAATATTGATGGCAATTAGAATGAACTCTTGATGACAAAGATTAAGTCTATGATATCATTATGCAAATTTTGATGAAAAATAGAATGAATCTTTGTATATTCCGCGGTATTGATCTTTCCCTGATCCACTTTATGTGAAAGTACTGTACGGCTCCGTAAGTTCTCTTATGTTGAGCACTTCGGATTAAATTAATCGTGGGCTCTTTTGTGGTTAATTTAATTGAGTCTTCTGGATACAAATTCATGTTTCATGTAGTTTGTTAATGTCCAAAGAAATCCTTCTTTTCTTGTAAAAGCAAGGTCTCTCTTGTTGTTCCTTTGGGAATGACATTTTATGGGGGAGAGTTCTTAATTGAACTTGTGCTTAGTTGCCAAATCTTTGTGGGGAGTGCGGCTGTGGAATATTGTAGGAGTTATCTTGTATCTTTATAAAATCAAAGATGAATACACTAAGTTTCGACTATGTGAAATCATCGAAACAAAGTTGATATGTTATCTTTTAGTCATGAAGTATCTCTATGAGAAATTCATTATGATCCCACTATTTTTCGCACCTTTGCCAATTTATATTGACAAAAAGGGGGAGAATTATTGTGTAGTTCACACTACAAATACATATGGTTAACGGATCATTATGTAAGGGGGAGTGGTTTTCATTGTGAGACGAAGCATTGACTAAGGGGGAGTGATACATATCAACATAGTATTATTGTCAAAGTTGTGATACAATTGAACTTTGATGTTGTGTAATAATATTATGACACTGTATAACAATGATTCAGAACAACTGTTTTCTTATTGTTATAGCTGCGGATCTTCAACAACTATGATGTTGAGTTGAACACTTTCAGAATCACTGGAATACTTGGAAGTGACGAAGATTTCGAGTCGTGTTGAAGATGCCAAGGAGATCAAGCATTTGGATGAGAAGCTACAAAGTTTTATTTATTTTGTAATCCATATGTATTGATAGTCTTGTCACTAAAATTGACAAAGGGGGAGATTGTTAGAGTATTGCTCGGTTGAACTCGCAAGCGTTGATATCTCAAGCTTTGCCAAAACTATAAGTCTTGATTTCTAGTCTACTTATAGCTCAGTCTCGGATTAGGATAGAATGTGTAGTTCAGATTTAGACTTCACGGCGTTCATCGATTGAAGACGAAGAACTACTAAGGGGAGCTTGTGGAACTTCATCAACAAAAGGTATGTGGAGACTTGAACTCATCTATCACTTGGAAAGTCTATTTATATTCTATCTCATATAGAGACAAAAGTTGTATAGCTATATAGACTTCATAATTATACACATTTGGTATTTCAAGCTGAGTTTAACTCGCTTATCTATTTCTCGAATAATGTGTTGGTAAGCTTTCGCTTTAACCAAGTTCATCTTTTATTCTTGACGAAAGTCAAAAGATGATCATGTGAAAATTTCCTGGTAACATCTTATATGATTTGTGTGAGACAGTCAGTTGGTATAGACTCGAAATGTTTTGTATTGACCATTTGATCACTTGAAAATTGCTTTGAAGCTAATAGTTTGTGTGAGACAGCTCAGCACCTTGTTTGAGAACGTTCTACTGGCAAGCAGGTTGCATACCACATTTTAGAATTTCCCACCTTAATTTCTATGTTGGATGACTCAATTATATTGAGGAAAATGTAATGCTTAAGTGTGGGGGAGTGGTCGAGCATTTAGATTTTTATAGTTTTTCACTTTTGTTAGGAATTTAAAAAAAAAATTGCAAAAAAAAAAAGGCATGTAATGACCAGCTGTTGAGCGGATCTATTGTAGAGTATTTTCTTGCATGTTATGATAAGTTGTTGAGCGGGTCTAAAACAAATAATTAAAAATAAAATAAATTATGATCAGCTGTTGAGCGGGTCTCTCTCAATGTTACTCCATATCCAGCTGTGGAGCGGATATATTTGTTTTGCTCGAGGACTAGCAAAATATAAATGTGGGGGTGTTTGATAAGCATGTAGGTGCTATATTTTATACCCTTATTTATATTAGCTAAGACTCGATATTTTGAATAATAACACTATTTTAGTGCTTTTGTAGAAAGTACAAGTGGATTCGATCACCGGAGAATAAACGGCTTAAATACCAGCTAAAATGACATTCGCGACGAAAAGCACCAGTGCTACAGTTTACTGCATCAAAGATGGTGAAAATTATCCATGGGCAGTCATATCAACTATTTGTGTCCTTACATGACAATTTCATGGCCAGAGAATACAAAATATTATAGAATTGTTTTTGCGCAACAGTGCAAGAAAGCACCTAACTACACCAGTGGGTAAACAAATAGTGTAATGTTGTTGTGAGTTACTAGGAACTAAAGAAAAGTAGAAAACGTGTCTAACTCTCACCACATCTCACTTCTGAATAGAACAAAGGAGAGCATTTTCTCTCTTTACTTGTGAAATGAAAAAAATGAAGTTTCATGCAACTGTCGTTCTTATGGTGCGAGATGGAGACTTAAAGGCAGTACAACATCAATGGATATGTGGCATGTGGGTTCTCATTTGGTTCAGGATTAGATTTAAATGGAAGTTTTCAATTGAGAAAATACAACAACAAGACATTAAATCGATGCGAAGTAGGGTAGGGTATACATGGCAACGACATGCTGGATAATTTGGAAAACAAGGTGCAAAAGATGCTTCCAGAACGTTCCAATCAATCCTATTCTGGTTAGATATTCTTAAACCAAAAATCACACACACACATAATAATTGGTCGACGTGTGGATGAACCTCGATCATTTTATGAAGGAATCGATCTACGTGAACATGAACATATACCGGTTTAGCTAAACCCAGAAAACTTTGACTTTAAATTTTTTAATTTTTGATTTAATGCATGTTGTTAAAACTTAATTTAGAGGATTGGGGTTGACAGAAAAGTACCAGATTTGAGCAATTTTTTCTGCTTCTATTGCGCTCGGAGTTGGTTCGTCTTTTATAACCGTTTTCTTCGTCGATTCTTTATTTTGAATCGCTAAAGAAATTCCTGGATCACTCTAACTTTGATAAGTAACTCCACTTGCTTGTTTAGATCTTGGTCACTTTGACATTATACAAAAGAAAAAAATAAACGATTAATCATTTTTTGAATCGTCCATGTTTTCGTTTGAAAATGTAAAAAAGATGGAGAAGAAGAACCCGTTGTTATTAGAGGTGAAAATGAAATAGATTAGAGTTTTAGGTTTTATTATTAGGATTTAATGGAGTGTAATTCGGTAGTTTCATCCAATTTAGACACCCCTTATCCTCCATCTAGTTGGGAACAAAATATTGATATGCCTCAAACTAGCTAGGATAAACTAACTACAATAGACACAAAAGTTTACATGTAGTCCAATGTTTAATATGTTATAATCCACTAGACGTAAAGGCTAATTTTACATGCATGTATATATAAATAAGGATTAAAAGTATTTTCTCTCTACTATCTCAAGAACAAAAGGTTTTTTATTTCTTAGATATGTGTCGTTGTAACTATGTTGATAAATTTTAATAGGATACAGTGTTCGGGAAATTGGCACCCGAGCACAGTGAAACACGGGATCATAAAGGGAAATTGGTGATTTGAATAAAACACGAAGAAATAATAAGAGTGACGTAAGACAAACAAACACATAACCACACAAGATATATGTGGTTTACCTTTACAAGCTACATCCACGACCAGCACCACTAGAAAAACTCTCATTATATTTAGATCATTGCACGGTCTTTCCGCATCTCACAAGAGAAGACACAAACAAAAGCGTAACTAAGACATACCCGAAAACACTATTCAAGAACCTTTATAAATCTAATCTCTAAACCATTTTTCAAACCAAACTCATATCTTCTCTTCTACACTTTCTTCGTGGTTGCTAGTTACTGGGGAGAAACTTGGAATCGCGTATTGTGGAAACTTGGTTTAGGGAAAATCCATAAACCCTAAAGACTATAACACCAAAAATACTCTCTTTATTTATTTTTTTTGTCTCTCTCACATTGATATTAGCCTTCTGGGTAAAACTCACTCCCTAACAAAGAGACCAAAAACCAAAACATGGTTTTACCACTCTTCTAAGTTGGATTGTTTTACACCTTCCGTCATTTATATAAAAAATACAAACTTGGCCACCAAATATTAGTATCCTACTAGAATTATGACACTAAACTCTTTCCTACTTGGATTGGGAAACCCTCCTCCTTGTGGAAACGGACCAAAAACAAGAAACCCATCTATTTCCTTACATGCAGTACCCTTGATAGTCACACTTGGCCCTAGAGTTTTCACTATCTGAGTACCATTTAATAGGACATCATATAATTGAGCTCAACGATAGCATGTGGTCATGATCCGTAATTACCTCGTAGGTTTTAGGGTCGTGCCTTGTATCATCTCGTGGATGGTTGATGAGTGCCAAATATTGCATATTTCTACATCTTTTTATTGGCATTTAACTCATCTTTTGTGCTCAGAAATCAGATATTATCCCAAATTTTGTATTTTCTCTGTTTTCAAGAATAAATACTTGTACTAATTAATTTTGTGTTTTTAGGTAGTAAATAAAGCTCGGAGAAATTAAGGAGCCAAAGGAGCAGAAAGCCACAGCCCGCGTGCGCATCAGTTGCAACCCAACAAGTAGCAACCCATTTACAAGACATGGGCTTGAGCAATCCAAGGCCCGGCCCATAACCCGAGTCCAAAGCCCGTCTCATCCTGAGCCGTGAGATCTGACCCATCCGCATCCAACGCTCGCTCCACCCCGCACATCAACCCTCGCTACATCCGCCAAACACCACAGCCACCTACACCTTCACCCATCGACCAAAACCCCAACCTCACTTTCTCTTTCTTTCTTTCTCCCCCGACATTTGCAGAGCTCACCCATCTCTCTTCTTTTCTCCCGACCAAATTCTCAGAGCCGACTTCGCCACCACCCGTACCAGCTTCTTCTCCCGACAACAGCAGCAGCGCGGCCACCTCCTCCACCCCCTAGTTCTGCCTATCTCCACCATTAGCTTCTCCCACCCTAGAAGCTAGGGTTGAGATAGTTGGAGCTAGGGTTTCTCCAACAAGTTTATTAATGGCTACCAGAGCCGATTTGGAAGAGGGAACAGGTCTGGGTTTTGTATTAATTGCAATTTCGAGTGATTGGGAGGTATAAATTTGAGTTGTTCTTCATGTGAGAGAGTGAGTCAATTTTTAGGGTTTTATTTTGTAACTTAATTTTGAATCGTGTTTAGCAATTGCATGATGTTTTAATTCACTTTACTAGGGTGTAGATGAAACCCCCTGATTTAATGTGAAGTTAATTGAATTCTCACTTTGTTCTTGATTTGTGTAATGTTTAGGAATATAGTTAGCTATTGAACTAAGCTCACCTGTGATCAATGGTACTGTAAGAAGACCATTGATACTAGGGTTAAGTGAGGGGAGTTAGTTAATCAAATATCCATCTAAGGCCTTTAAGGGAAGGCATAAGAACAAAGGGAGAATTTGCATTGCCTTAGCATAGGATTAGAGGGTGGATTCAACCACCCTAGTACCCTCACCAATTGTTTACAATTCATCTTATTCATTTGCTGCCTTAGTTTCTAGTAACAACTCCTTGTCGTATCGACACCAAAACAAACCATATTTGTGTTACTCTCCTTTAGAAATCAGTTTAGTGAAGCTTTAGATCAACTTTACACACTCAAATCTCTGTGGATCGACCTGTACTTGCCCTGCCTCCAACAGGCACTGTGCACTTGCAGTTTACATTGTAGGCAAACACTTTTCTCAGCCTACCAATGGTCACTTGGGTTTTGGAATCAGTTCATGGTTATTACCTAAACGGTGTTCCCTACTCGGGATTGTTATTTCATTCTGATATAAAGTGATAATTCTTTGCTATCGGGATCTAAAAACTCATATGAATCTTTTCTTGCGCTACCAAGGAACATAAATGGTGTTCCTCATGTTGGCGTGTAAATACTCATCTTGATCTGTCCGGTCGATAACCAGGAAATTTTCTAAGATTTAATTCGTCTGGATGAAAGTCGCTTACTCTGGCCTTTTTTTTCATATTATTTCCCGAGTCGTCTTTGTTAATTTATATGTGTTGCAATTCTCATCTAGATCATAAAACTTGTCTAGTATTGGATCAAAAGTTATGTTTGTTAGATCATAGCTCGGTTTAACCCACTAAGCGTTGGTATGTCAAGTTTGGTTGTCATATTTTATTATCAAAACTTATCTAGAGTCGCTTGATTAAATACTAGAGTTAAATTCGTTTAGGTTAGACTAGAAAGTCTATGAATGTTGAGACATACAAGTATTACTCTGAAGACCTGAAGAATGAGAAGAAGTAACGACTGCAACGTAGACATCATCCTTCCATTTGAGGTTAGTAATATTAACTGACTTGTTTTCATTCCTAACGTATCTTTCAAGTCGTATTATATTAAAAACATAACATGCGAAGATGTATATATATAATACTCTAATGATTAGACTTGGTTGTATCATTATGATCAAAGTGTGAAGGAATTTATTGAATTATGAAGCATAAACGTTTATCTTTTGGAACTTCATAAATACGACATCAACATAATCTTTGTATTTAGTTACTTGATTATGTGTAAAATATATATGTGATTACATACTAGAAAACTATGTTTTATTACATTGGTTTAAGGAAGTAGATGTATGAACTTGATTCATAATCGAAAGGGAAATCATGATTGGTCCGGTTCTTTATTGAATATCTTTTGGATGACCAATACAAGATGACAAGGTAGAACCTATCTTAACTTATGTTGAGAATTGAGGTATAACCGGTCATAGCCTATGATATATGTGTAGCAAGTTGCAACCGGTCACAAGTTGATCCGGAAAACAAGGTGTAATCGGTCACAAGCTGATTTTGGAAGCAAGGTGTAACCGATCACAAGCTACATTGGGAAGTTAGTTGTAATCGGTCACAAGCTACTTTTGGAAGCAAGGTGTAATTGATCACAAGCTAATTTGGGAAGTAAGGTGTAACTGATCACAAGCTACTTTGGGAAGCATGGTGTAACCGGTCACAACCTATTTTGGGAAGCATGGTATAACCGGCCACAAATTAAATTGTGAGTCATGGTATAACCGATCCCAATGAGCAAAACCGAGTTTCCAATATTCACATATCTCTTAATGTTTTGTGTGATTTTGGAATTAGGGTTTGCTGAGAGAAACTTCTAGATGTCGACATTATTTGAACATGTACATAACTCTTATCATTAATTGTTCAAAGATATTCCTTGATACTCAAGGTGATCCCTAACCGAAATATTGAAAAGCATTTAATTATGATTTTCATAATATATGTTTTAATTACCAGAAATTAAAACATATCCCTTGGAAAATATTATTACTTAATGTGCTACACTAATAATAAAAAAATTCTAAGAGAGATTTCAGAAATATTGGTTAACATTTGTTGGAAATAGGAAAACCGAAATTAGGTACTTTAATGAATATCTTGAGAATATTTTCGGTTTTGGAATTTCCTTGTTGTCCAAACAACCTTGCTCTATAAATACTTGAGTTTGAATTTCTTGCAAACTATCCTAAGAGCCAAGCAAACTTCATTCTTGTTGTTTCTGGTGGAGTCGTCTATCCGGAGAGGAAAGTACCCTAATTAGGCGAAATCTCTTACGACCGCTCGTTTAAAGACTTCCGTGGGATCAAGAAGCTCTACGAGTACCAATGGTGGGAAACTAGATAATTTTATTGTTATTTTAGTTTTCGATTAATGATTTGATTGACTAACAGTTGTTGAAACTTTGATTGCACCTAGTTGGCTAGTTTGATTATTCTTGAGAACCTTCTCTTATGACATAAGGGTCACTCAAACTAGATCAAAGTATTGACGGGATATTTAGAACCATTTGTGGATCTAAAGATATCTTGTAATAATCCATTGTTAACAAACTCCGTTCTGTGTGTGATTGATCACAAGAGGATTCAAGTTTGTGTTGTGCAGGTTATTGATAAGGCAATTGAAGATTTGAAGACAAATAAGATTTTCTTATTAGTTTTCGTATCTTGTGAATTTAGTGCACAAACCTTGATCGGATGGGATCCAACTAGAATCGTATTTATCTTTGATAGACTTGATTGTATAGTTGTGTAAGATCGGCATCACTTTATAGTTACTCTTTGAGTTCTATATTGATTGATTGCGAGTCTAGAATTTGGTTATTTCGGTAATCAAGTTTTAGATTGATCTAACCAGACAAAGGAGTTTATTAGTTTAAACGGAAAAGCCTTTATCAACAACATATCTTTTAACAAAGATTGATTAGAGTGGTTACCAAACAAATGTATTCCTTTACTGTTTGAAATACGATCCAAAGGAGTAGCTATTCACATGCGTGACTCTAGAATCGAAGGCGCGGGGATACTGAGGAAACTAAGTAGCTAGGGGTAGTCTACTTGGTCTCAACTATACGAAGTTGGTATTAGATTTTGTATAGCGGCTTAATTCTGAGAGTATTCAAAACTGGACTAGGTCCCGAGGTTTTTCTGCATTTGCGGTTTCCTCGTTAACAAAATCTTGTTGTGTCATTTACTTTATTATTCCGCAATTATAATTTAAAGTAAATTACACTTGTATGTTAATCCGAATTACTTGACATTGATCCTAATAGTCAATCGGTTTTTATCGTAACTATTGTCAAGTAAATATCTTGTAGTCTTATTGTCTCGACCTCGTCCATAAACAATCACACAAGGTATAGGACTTAAGTTTTATTGTCTCGACTTTGTCCATAGACGATCACTTAAGATACCGGACTTATAGGTTAATATTTAAAAGATTGTGGTGTATTTGGGTATCCTCTTCTTTTCAATGTTCTTCTCTCATGCTTCAATTTTGGTAGGGGGATTATTTTCTCAGTTGGGATAACATTTTTTATTCCTATATTTCAGGAGGAAGGAAGATGTGTTTGTGGCTCCGCGTCAGTTGTCCCATAGGCCCGCACAAATTGTGAAGTTATTCGCGCCAACTGTCATATTGTGCGTCCAACTTCTTCTTCAAATTGCTAACAATGGTGTGTTGGTAGCCTCAGCTTGACCATCACCTTTAGGGTAGATGGTAGGAGCCTTGTTCTTTTGGATCTTGAACGTAATGAAGAGCAAATCTATATTTTTTTTACCTTTGAAATAAGCTTCATTATCATACATAATGGTCGCAGCGATGTTAAATCTGCAAATTATGTTTTCAAATATGAAGTTGAACAAAACTTTATCTCATGTATGCTTCAGAATTAGTGCTTCAACCTATTTAGTAAAGTAAATTGTGGCTACTATTAGTTATATACGTTGTTGGGTTCCCTGTACCGATTTCCGACTATGTTTACGCCCTATTTTGTGAATAACCAAATTTGAGGGTCGCGGATGGTGCATATATGCTCGTTGCTATTATTTTATATTCTTCACACCGCCGAGCTTTATCATTTTCATCTAAATGCATGTAAAGCAAGTGGTATCCTTGAATTATTTTTTTTCCAATAATGTTAAGGATCTGGATGCACTATGGTTATTCACATCTTCATAATGGATATTTGTCATGACTTGAAGTACGAATAAACCCTCAAATTAGTACTTTGAAAGCTACCTTCTTCTAGAGATAAACACATCGGCAATTGGCTCACGCATGATTTTCGATATAAAATTCTTTATCTTACCTGATATTTTGCCTACCTACATCTAACCTTATGTGCCAACTTCGTATTTGGATGAAAGTTCTATCATTTCAAGAAAATTTAGGATATGTGCCACTAGTTCACTGACTCGGATACAACTTTGGTTTGATCAATTACTATGGCGTCCAACTCGTCTTCTGGGGAATCAAAGGTAGTAAACTCTCCTAATTTTGGCATTTAATACCATGAGTCCCTTATAATGAAATTGATAAATTCCAGTTCATCAACATGCAAATTCTCTTACTTATATACATACTTGAACTATATATTACTTATCGAGGCAATGTAATGTCAGGTCAACTTTAGATATTTCTGCAAGCATGTGTCAGGGTTTGGAATTGGTCATCAATTTGTAGGAAGACTAATTGGGAGCCACTGGTGAGGCGAACCTCAGAGATTTTCATCTTCACGATCAAATGTAGGTCGTTGATCATCGCGTCATACTTGATTTCATTATTAATTACTAAGGAACTCATGCATGAACATCTTCTTCAATGATGGAAGAGAGAGTAATACCATTTCGAGACCCGACCCTTCCTTATTAACGAACTATCCACAAATACTTCTGATCTCATCAGGTTAGACCCTTCGAGTAAGTTTGGAAGATCGTCAACCTCTTCCTACATTCTTGGTATTTTATTTATTTTATTTTTAGTTTCATCCTCCTTTGCCATAGGAAATCTGTTAGAATATCGTCTATGAATTGCGATTTCGTGGTAATTTGTGTCTCATATTTGACGTTGAACTGCTCGATTTGGGTTCTCCACTTGGAGATCTTTCACGTTCTTTATGCATTTTCAAGTACCGATTTTATATGAGACTTTTACAATATGTATTTTAAAGTATATTCTCAACTTTTAGGTTGTATAGAAAAGATCCACTATGAGTTGTTGTGTCTTCGTGTAATTCTTTTTTACCACGGTCAGAGTCTTGCTAACAAAGTAAATAAGATTTTCTTCGTTAGGAACAAGTATAAAACTTATGGAGTAAGATGTAAATGCTAAGTATAAGCTTTGAATTTCCTTCGGATTGGGTCTCTACAACACATGTAGAGTGGCCAAGTATTCTTTGATTTTCTGGAACATCTTTTTGCATTCCTAACTCAACTTGAAATTGTTTCCTTTCATCACGGTGTTAAAGAAAGAATTATATTTGTTCAAGACATGAAAATGTATCGACTTAATGTTTTCGACCTCCTATTCAGCCTCGGCACGTCTTTCACAGTTATTGGCGAAGGCATCTGCCGAATAGCCTTGTTGTGTCGGGGCCTATCTCGTTCCCATTTTTTGTTGCCACGTGTATCCTAGAAACTTTACCAATGTGACTCCAAAAATACATATTGCAGGATTGGCCTTTATCTTTAAATTACACATCTCTTGAGTTGTCACTCTGAGATATCTTACTTGACTAGAAGACTTGTTTCTTTTGACCAATATGTCATCCACGTAGATTTTTATTATTTTTTGTACCAAATTATCAAACATCTTTTTGGTCACTCTTTGGTATATAACACCTGCCTGAAAAGGCATCTTGGTATAGTAGTACTCTTGCGGATGCATATTCCCACACCTCCTTTATCCTTCTTTGGTATGATTGACATATTCACGAGTCATACTGGATAATGTGTTCTTCGGTTGATTCTCAATGCCTATATCCTCTTCAATTCCCTCTCAATAGCTTCATGATCGCTAAGATCCACTTTCCATGTATATATATTATACTGAAAAGGTTTGGAATTTGGATTTATCCTTATATGGTGACAACATACCTCGGGATAGATCCTAGGCAGCTCGACCAACCTACTTTGGCCGACTACTGGGGGCGGAGCATGTAGGCTACGAGCGATCTGATTGGTCGATTAAGAAGGGGGGCGTGAGGTAGCCAATGTGTGACATGCTTGGCCGGCCATAAGAGGCGAGGAGCATGTTAAATTGGCCGGACAACTGATGCGGACGATTCCCTTCCCGTGACTGACCTGGTCACGGTTTCCATTTGTTTAAGTCATTCGACCTTGGCTAGGGTTTTGTACCCACCGGCCACAAGATCCATAATTCCTAGCTTGCCTAAGCTTAGTCTCGGCCAATAGGAATCGAGAAATCGTGCTTGCTCCAATTTTAGGACAAAAATCAAATTTTGTGACACAAAATTAGGTCAAATAATTGAATTTTGTGTGTTGACACAAAATTGAGCAACTTAAGTGGATTTTGCGCGTTAGCACAAAATTATTAAATTTTGCTACTCTTGAAGTAGCATGACAGATGCCTGGTCTTGTTGGCACAGCTTGTGGTGCTTTTGATCAGGTATAGTCAGAACTAGAAGATATAAAGATAAAAGAGAATTCTAATTCTATTATTGAATAGGATATTTTACATTGAGAACCCATAGGGTATATATAGCGATACCGTAACTTGGTATGCAAGAATAATACTTGTAAATCAATTCATACTAAATATATCAAATACTAAATATAACCCTAAATACTAAAACTTTCCATATAATTTATTATTACCAATCCTGTACTCTAACACCCTCCCTCAATCTCATGGGGATTGCAAATCACATGAGATTGGCCTTGAAAGTTGTTGATGAAGTGTGATGCCAATAAACGCCCGAGAAGTATAAGAAGAAGCGCGTCGCCATTAAAAAGAATACTGATACTGATTAGGAGAACCGCCAAAGTAGCAAAAAATAACAAAACCATTGATGGAGCATATAAGAACCATCAATAAGAGAAAAGAGATAATACCCTGCAAAATTGGGATTAGAAAAGTTGACGAAGAATGGATATGATGGGTGTTGGTTAGGATTAAGTGGTTGTTGGGCTCGGGGGCTTGGAAAGTGGGGTTTTGACGGACGTGGATTTGATTGACTTTTTCAAAGTGTAAAGGAAAACAAAAAGAATTGAACAGAGTAGAAGAGATCAGAATAGGTGGTAGAAGGAATTAAAGATGGAAAAGACAGAAAGTGGTATTGATGAGTTGATGAGTTGATGTAGGGTCCTGGACGAACAGTAGGGAAAAGAAAAAGAAAAGAAAAGTGGGATGGAAGAACACGTGATGAGGTAACGAGATAAAGGGAGCTGGTGCTGGTAGTGGTGACAAGTAGGGTTTGGTAGCAAACCGATAAAACCATTTTTTTTTTAATATAGATGATAAACCTAAAAAATAAAATAAAACCTAAAAACTAATCATATTGCAGCGGAGGAAAGATCCGGCGGACGGTAGCATTGGAGACTACCGCCGCCAGTTTGAAAAGAAAACGAGGTGGGCAACAGGTCCGGATCGAACCCGCTGATACCAAGTCAGAACTAAAAGATATAAAGATAAAAGAGAATTCTAATTCTATTATTGAATGGGATATTTTACATTGAGAACCCATAGGGTATATATAGCGATACCGTAACTTGGTATGCAAGAATAATACTTGTAAATCAATTCATACTAAATATATCAAATACTAAATATAACCCTAAATACTAAAACTTTCCATATAATTTATTATTACCAATCCTGTACTCTAACAGGTATCTTTTATGCATGTCTTAATTTAGACACTTCGGGAAATTCATGCTACTCAGCTGAGAATGAACATGGATGTCATGTCAGTATTAAGAGTTCAGCCGGGAACACAACATTAAATAAATACTCACCGGGCACTAAACTAGTGAATAATTCAACTTCATTCTTTATAGAATGAAGATGCATTAGAGTTCAATATTCTGGTAACTTACTTTTCTAGCCATATCGAAATGAGGTATTCAAGGGGAACTTCGGTAGCCGGAGAACTTTCTAAATCCATTCGACCCAAGAATGGTTAAAAGACGATACAGTAGACATGGAAAATTATGCACATAATTTGAGAATCTTGTGAAAGACCTAAAACACTAAAAAATAGCTGGAAAGCTAAGTTTCTGTTTCATGACGACGTATTCCAAACGAATCGAGTGCAGGATGACCCCAACTAGTGCCATCCTTTCTTTTTCAGTGTGGGTTTCTTGTTAATCAGGGTTCCTTTGTATAAGATGTACATGAGTAAATGTATTGTTTATTCCGTCTGTTTGTTGTCTTCATTCGATAAAATTGTTGTTCGGTAACTTGGGATGTAACTTGTTACTGAAAAGTCCACTATACAATAATCTACTACAATCTTTTACGGCGGGGATTGAACCCTGACTTCCTCCTTACTGGAGTTGATGAGACACCACTGAGCTGTGCTCTAGGACCCGGGACCAGGGAATTTGGGGACGAAAGATTTTAACTTTTCTTGTAGCAAGAAATGATTATATTTTTTCTTTAACCATCGTGAAGGACTAGGATTCCTCCCAGTTCACAGGACCTGGATCCCCTGACTCCCATTAAGGGAGAAGGAATTTTGTTTTTGTTGTCAGTTTCATAATTTTATTTTTTAAAGCAATTCATTTTGGTCCTGCATATAATCCAGTGTCATGCACAACCACATGCATCTACATGTATAACTGAGTAGCAGTATCAATGTTCCTAAACCAGCAAAAGCATGCATCTACATGTATAACTGAGTAGCAGTATCAATGTTCCTAAACCAGCAAAAGCATCTTTAGTTTTAGGTATTTAGATAAATGAATGACACGGTCCAAGCAGCGTCGGGGCCAAGAATTCCGCTAGCTTAAATCAACTTTGTAGGTACATAAACCAATAGGTAGTTTTTGATCTCATTGAAAGTTGCATAGGGCCAAGAATTCCGCTAGCTTAAATCAACTTTGTAGGTACAGTTGTAAAATCATAAAAGAAAAGATTGTATCCACTTTTGAAGGCGTTAGCCTGTCGACTCCATCCCATATTTTAGAAAGTATGGAAATTTGCAGGGGAAGAGAAAAAAAATGGGTATGATTTACTATTGCATTAAAAAATGCTCACACATGAATATAGAAAAACTAGAAAGAAACAAAGATGCAAAATCTTTTCCATTTCTATTTTTTTCTCATTCTTTAATTTTATGGTTAGGCAAACAGGCTAAGCCGTTAAGTTACGATTCCGTTGTGTTATATCAACGCTAATGCCATTACCAACTACGTGAGCTAGCATTCTAAAAAGCCTAGAAGACAAAATGTGCTCATTATCCATGGATACAAGAAATTTTCTTAACAAAATTTTCCTTTTGAACTCTGAGTGACGTGATCAAACAGATTTACAGGGGTTCAAATCTGGCATTATCTTTGGCGAAGAAAACCTGCACGACATGAATACAGATTCTTCAGTGTTTACAGAGATGGTTTTTTGGGAGTGGAAGTAGACTGCAGAGTAGATTACTCCCCTTTCATGACTTGCAACTAAACATGAAATCGATTTTGAGTTGAGTGTTTATTCAATAAAAACATGCAAAGAAAAAGTCTGGAAACTATTAATCACCTTCTTTTATAGACGAAGGTATAAGGGTTAGTCAAACTATCAGAAAATACAACCCCAATAGTAACAACCCGTGTCTCTTGGAGTTCATGGGGTTAACAAGTAAACTGTCAAACTCTACAAAGTTGGTTCCTAAAACACATATAACCAAGCAAACCCCATTTGAAGTTTAAATGACTTGGGAGCAAGGCGAATTATATATCAATCATCTTTATGATGTAAAACACTAGGTTTGTTATTATTACCATTGAGCGCAGCATGATAAACTCGCTTCTCAGCCAACCCAATATCTGTGAGGGTTAATTTACCCTGAAAGCAAGCAGAAAGTAGATTTGGTGTAAGATCAAGTCATAGGAAACAACAAATACTAATTTTCTGAGTTACGAGTGATAACACTTTCTATTCTGAGGTGTAACTTCGAAATTAGTGCATCAAACAGGAACTTGCTAGTTTCACAAAGATCTGGCACGATCTAAGATACCCACATCACTGTGGGTATGAATATGACCCAGTTTAATATTAGCATAATTCATTTAGAAGAAAACCACTAAGGTTCGGGTTTTGCATCAGCACAAGAATATAAGAATCCAGATACTCCGGTTCAATGGGCGCTGAATGTTTTACAAAGAATCTCCCTCTAATGAGTTAAAATAAACATGACGAGAGAAATCACACACCTCGGTAGCCAGTAACTTTCGAACATTACTGGCGTAAAGTTTTGGATCCTCCTTTTCTTGCTCTGAAGGATGATATACAGGCAAGCGCACCACTTCAATGTGATTGACAAACTGACAGAGGAGCAAAACAATATGGCGAACCTGCAGACAAGCATAAACTTGGAACATGACGGACATGAAACAGAAAAACAGTGTGCTGTCCTATTAACGTATTCAAAGAATGAACTAATAATTCAAGACCAGGAGACAATAGGAAAGTATGCGTTAACTGGTAATTATGACGAAGTAGCATGAGCCAGTCTTACTCCAGGAATGTCAGGAGTACAAAACCCATATGCTCTTAAAAGTGATGTGCGCAAGTAAAGATTTGCTTATCAAATCCCCTTCCAGGTGGTACTCACCCCAGATATGGTATCCCATGCTGGACTAAATCTTTGGTATGGATATCTCAAAATTACTGGAAGCACTGGCGCTTTAGCTATAAATGCACCTGTCTTGAATGGAAGGAGAAAATCACCATTTGTGGTCGTGCCCTCTGTCATCAACAAAAGAACAGTCACGCCAAAGGTAAAGTTTATTCAGGCACTAACATTAGCAACCTTCAAATTATCGAAATGACAGTAGCTATACCAAGTGATAGTGTAGGCATCCTAAACAAGGGATTCTTGGAACACATTAACCTATGACTAAGTTAAGGGAGTGATAACCTGGAAAAAGCAGCATCAGTGGAGCATGTTCATTCTGATGGGCTTCTACGATTCTATCCGTCACAACCCCTACGAGCAACCACAACGGTTAAGTTTGAAATTACAATTCATCAGTATAGCCTCCGTATAATCAACAAAATAAATGCATTCTACAGACCCTCTATGAAAGAAAACAGTAAAAAGAGAAACTTTTTGACAGTTCACGGCCTCACGCTAAAGAAACAAGATGTTGAAGTGGCACTAAAAAGTTCTTTTATGTGGATTTTAATCACATTTGGTGAAACAAATACTTCAAGCTACAGGAAAGAGAAGTATTTACTTGCCTAAACGTTCTTATTTCTTTGGATTGCGCTCCTACTATCTTTTTGAAACATTCTAATAGGGTTATAATAAAAAATTAGATATACAGGAGCATATTTTCTTATATCGCTGAAAGCCTGTACTATCCTGCTTCTTTGGAATTCAAAAAAATATTATATATACTTGAAACCTTTTAACAGCAGTCAAGCTAAAGAAAAAAGATGTTGAAAGTGCTTTAAAGTTTATTATGACTAATATTTAATCACAATGTTTATAGAGACGGTTCTAGAATCTAGGGTTTAACTGGAGAATGATCTTAAGGACTCTCAGATGTCTATGAACGCCCTACGGAGTTAAAGAGATTTTTGTTTATTTCTAGATAAACTCTATATACCATAATGTTTATTGACTTGATTCTTCTAGCAATTTTGTTTTAGCTATGTGAGGAGACACCTAGCCATTTTCCTTTAGAATTTAACTGCACATCCACTTTGGAGAAATTGCTCCTTCGTCAACTATTAAGTTTTACGAATTGCAGATCATTAAAATTTTAATATCATCTGTCATAATCTACACCGAACAACAATTCAAAAGGCAAAAAAATATATTAGAAAGAAAGTACCAGCTACACCCTTAAATTCGGCAGATTTTGACTCCCGCTGAACATAAACACAGCCAAGGCACTTGCTGTTGTACATACACAATTAAAACACATAAGGATTGTCCACAAAGTTAAAAAACTAATAATCAGTGTAACTGAGAAGGAAATCCATAGTAGCAAGATAGCACTAGCATGTGAACATTAAAAACCTCCTAAATGTTCTGTAAATGTGAACAAACCTTATGAGGCCGACAAGAGGGAGTTTAGCTACTGATCTCTTCAGCAAGAGGAAAAGGAAAGAAGTGCATAAACATGTCAGTCCCAAAACAGAACAAAGTGGAAGTGGGAAAAGTAACTCAAACAAGTTTCTACACCAGACTCAAACAATAAACAATTTCTACTTGAAAACCCACCTTTGCAACAAAGCTAGGGAAGGATGAAGACATGTGATACAAAATGTCCAAGTAAGATACGTGGTTAGATATGATTGCTCCGGGTCTTTCAGATTCCTCTGATGTCCCTTTCGTTTGATCCTAATAGAAATGGAGGAAGAGAAATTAAGAGAATATTTATCATTAAAACCATGAATGACTGATATAAATATAAGGAGTGCTATTTAGCACACCTGCTTCTAGTGCATATTGAAAAACTAGTCCTTCCAGCTGGCCAACAATCAAACAATTGAAACACCACATTATTTCCATCGCCTAAACACTGATAAAAGCATTATAGTCGATGTTTCAAGAACTGTTAAGTACACTTGCATCAAAAGTGATTGCAAAGAATCAAGTACCAGACATACAGTTTACTTCTAACCCACAGTTCAATGATTCAATAATTATTAAAGCTTGTGGTATTCAATAATTCTGTAGAGCAGCATAAAATGGGTCAAAACCAACAAATTATTAAAACCAGTTGAACATGAAAATTCCAAACTAGATGGTCTGTTTCTCCACATGTCTAGTCAAAGTTAGCAGCATGTTAATCTCAACATAACTGCAATTAACAACTTTTGCTCTTTAAGCATCACTTCCATGAGAGTAGATTTTAAGGTTTTCCCTGATTTGTTTGGTTATATTATCATACGAGAAGGCTACAAGGGCGAGCTCATTGTTGTTAGGAGGGCTTTAAGAAGTCCTGATATTTGGTAGCAGATTCACTAGTGTTCATCTAACAATAGCTGGGAACAGCCCAGTTGGACATGGGGATGACTCTAGTATTTAAGTTTAAGTTAGTAGTTCCAGTCCTAGCACTGACCTTTCAATAGAATTACTCACTCTACTTGGGATGACAGAACTAAACCCTAATCTCAAAAAATAACAGTGAGCTTATATAAAATAAAAAGCAAAAACAAATTATACCTCGTTCGCCGATTTCTCCACGTAAGTTTCATTAATCCAATAAAATCCATTAGTAAACAATATAGCCCTGGAACAAAATCTCCCAAAAGCAACAATAACATTCCTTCTCCACCCAATTAAATGAGCATAATCTTCTTGTCCATCTTCTCCCTCTTCTCTATTAGGAACAGAGAAAAGAGTACATAATCGACAAACTAAATAATAAAAACTCAGAATCGCAATCGTAACGTTTAATCGAATCGGTAATAATGTAATCATAGCTAGTCCAAGTAAGATTTTCTCTTTCAATGATATTTCGCCTAAACCCATAGTTCCATAAACATCATTACGTACATAAGCTGCAAATTTCTTCTCAAGTTCTTGTATATCTTTCTCGGTATAAGAAATACTATTATTATCAAAATCACCAGCCTCTGATTTTTGTAGTAATGGTTGATTATCTTTCTCTTTCCCTTCTTCACTTTGGGTATTTTGGCTTTTATTCAGATTGGTGATATCCTTTAGTTCTGCTTCCATCTTGAAAAAAAGAAAACACTCGAGAATTTTAGAAATCCCTAATTTTGGTCTGTTTGGACCATGATAAGAAGAAACTAGTTTATCAAGTGTTCTTACTTGAAGAAGAAAAAAGAGAATCTTAGATGAGATCTGTGACGTTCGAGCTTTTTATTACAAAATTCAGAATCTGTTTTTTTTGCCTTCTTTTCGAAGACTTGATTTTGTACACCTAGTACTAGAGAAGCTAACCAACTTCGTCTATCAACTACTAGTCTTGTGATAACGCGATACTTGCTTGGGTACTGGAAACTGGATTGGCGTCAGCTGACCAGAGTCACGAGAATATGTTCAGCCCGGAAATGCTTTGGCCTTTGGATCCCATCTCTGGAAAAAACAGAGGGCTACTAAAAATTGGTTTGTGAGAGTGGGGAAAGATTTGGGGAAGATGGGGCGAGAAGCATTTTCGTTATTCAGCCGGGGATTCTTTTATTGTTTTGCAGCTTATCAAAATATAAAAATTAAAACAATAGAAGGTACATTAGATGATGTTGTTATGGATGTCGTTCGACGGAGACAACCTTACCTAACAGTCATAGTAAAAACAGTAAAACCTTATTCTAAAAGTGAGTACTCAAAGGCATTTGTATGTGCGTTTTTTTGTTTCAATTATTTTTTTTATAAAAGAACGAATTGCATTAAGAAATAATATATCCTTACACCAAATTTTCTATGATGTTTAGCAATACGATCAGTTAATGAATTATAATATCTTCTGAAAACCTAATAGCAATGAAAGAAAAAGAGTTCAACGAAGATTGATAATTATCTAAAATTGAATTACTAAACCAACACTTTGTGTCGTTGTTATTCTTTTGGTAATCCACAACCTTCGTGGCATTGCTGATAAGAAAAATAGTGGAAATGTGATTGTTTTTGCTCCATTGGATGG
Organism: Papaver armeniacum; assembly: GCA_023531295.1. NCBI lineage: Eukaryota > Viridiplantae > Streptophyta > Magnoliopsida > Ranunculales > Papaveraceae > Papaver > Papaver armeniacum. Next base: position 260,533 of record JAJJWW010002157.1, on the reverse strand, counting down.
CCTTAAAGAGCGCTTGACATTCATCTTTCTCTGCGTTCCTTGTTGTCCCTGAGATTGGTCTGCAAAAGTTTCCTGCAACATGAAAAGACGAGGGTACCCAAATATACCTCAATCTAAAACTTTTCCACCTATAAGTCCTTTCTCCAAAAGTGATTGTCTATGGACTGAGTCGAGACAATACAACTAATCGGTTCACACTTCGTGTGATCTTCTATGGATACGAGATCGAGACAATACAACAACGAAGTATGTTTACTTGATAAGAGGTTCGGACTTAACCAAACACAATAGGATTACTATCAAGTAAATAGGAAGTATTTGTGTATTTTACTTCTATCTAATTATAATAAAAACAATTATAATTGCGGAAATAGAAAAGTAAAAGACACAACAAGATTTTGTTAACAAGGAAACAGCAAATGCAGAAAAACCCCGGGACCTTGTCCAGAATTGAATACTCTCAGGATTAAGCCGTTATACAAAATCAAACCAACTTCGTTTAGTTGAGACCAAGCAACTAAACCTATAGTTTACCTAGTTCCGTCTGTATTCCCACGCCTCCAACTTATAAATAAGTTACGTACTTGGAACAATTCCATTGGTTCGTATTCCAAACAGTAAATGAACAATCTATTTGGTAGCAACTCTTTTCAACCAAGTGATGTGAGTTCGACAAAAGGCTCTTCCGTTTATCCCAATAAACTCCTTTGTCAGGTCCTTAGATCTATCTACTAACAATTACGGAAGTAATCGTCTAGATTTTGCAATCAATACCTTGAATCACAAAGAAACGTATTGATGCCGATCTACTCAACTAATCAGTCCAATCTACCACAAGGATAAACTGATTATAGTTGGATCCTCTTTAACAGAAACAAGTATTGTGCACACCAAAGATTATGAACCCAAATCAGAAATCTTCAAAGTCTTCTTTGTCTTCAAATCATCTTAGATCTTCAATAAACACCTGCACACAATCAACTTGAATCTCTTGTGATCAATCACGCACACAACGGAGTTTGTTAACAATGAATTACCACAAGACGTCTTTAGATCTACAAACAGTCTAAAGATCCCCGTCGAAACTTCGATCTAGTTTGAGTGAATCTTATATTAGAAGAGAAGATTCTCAAGCATAAACAAACTAGGTGCAATCAAAGTTCAACAACCGTTAGTCAATCAAATCAATCGAAAACTAATAATAAACCGCAATTATCTAGTTTCCCACCAACGGTACTAATAGAGCTTCTCAATCCCAAAGAAGTCTTTAAACCGAGCGTAGTAAGAGATTTCGCCTAATTAGGCTACTTTCCTCTCCGAATAGGCGGCTCCACCAGTAACAACACAACTAGGTAGTTTTGCTGGCTCTGAGGATTAGTTTGCTAGAAATGCAAACTTTGGTATTTATAGACCAAGGAAGTTTGGACACCAAGGAATTTCCAAAACCGAAAATATTCTCAAGATATGCAATATATTCCAGATTCGGTTTCCATAATTCCTGGAAATACTTTGTCCAAACATTGACCGAAAATCTCTTAGAAAATCTCCAATTAGTAAATGCACATTGCCAATTTTTATTTTCCAGAAATAAAATTAAAAACCTTAATTAAAAGATTCTCAACTTATTTTTCGATCCGAGATTTTCCTTTAGCTATTAAGGAATATCTTTCAACAATAAAAGATAAGCGTTACTGCACATGTTCAAAGTATGTCGACATCTTTACTTTGTAAGTCCTCTTTCATACTTACAATCTTGAAACCGATTTGCCACACTTCCAAACGAGTTTAGAATTGGTTCGTCTGACTTTCAAGAACTATGTGATTGATTAAGAACACTCAATCACAAATCATGGGTTTCACGGTTCTACCAAAACAAGTTTCGGTTCTACCTCCATGTGAGTACTGTGCATAATCACACTAGCTTTCCAAAAATTCGGTTGACTAGGTACTAGGATCGGTTACCCACATACTTATGGTAACTACTTTTATTTGCTGCACATGTCCATAGGATCGGTTCCCCTTTCACTAAAAACTTGTTGCACATGTCCATAGGTGTTGATGGTGGATTTTAGTTCGGGGCTAAAATTGTAAAACCAAAAATAATGGGCTGACATCCTGCAAAGGGTAAAGCCATTTCATAAGCGATGAGTGCAGAAAACCTCCCTGCTTTATTTATTCGAAGCAATTCAATAAATATACAAAATTCACCTAGAATGGTGCATGTGGCAACAATCCCAAATATTCTGTGAATTTTTAGCATTATTAATTAATGCATGATTGGCCTAGTATTTCCAGTATTGTTCTCAGCAGAACTCTCATTATTGGCGTGGCATGACGACTGAGTGTTACTCTCAGCAGAGTAACACGAATCTCCAAGTGTCAATAGTGAGGTATGCACGAAATACCCGTACAGGCTACACCATTCTCTAACAAAGGGAATCTCATATCGGTGTGCTTATATTAGCCCGATTGAGCATATTTCCTAAGGGAAATCTGGACTGTCCGTATCACTCTCAGAAACGATCACGGCCACGCAAGTTGACCGCATCATTTAACCAGCCTAGACGAACCCTAGCAGGAGCAGGCGATCACCGTGATGACCACCGGCGAGCCCATTTATGACCTAGCCGGTCGAGCATCACACCTTGCTTCCAAGCGTGCCAAAAAGCCAGCCCTAAAATAGGGTGGCTGCGCTGCTTTGGAAGAAGCTCGAACGAGCAAGACTGTTCGAGACAGTCTTAAAACGATCGCGACCATCCAACTTCACCAGCCTGATTGGACGGCTTAAATCGCACCATGAACGATTGAGGAGGCGCCAACACGCACATTGGCGGGCCCACTCTATCTCTACCTAATCGGTTTTCTCACGGCGTGGTCATGGAGCCATGAATGTTTTCCCGAAACACGATGGGCGTGATGCTTTTCAAGAGTCACGAAAATTCCACTAATGTCTTAAATTGATCACAACCATCCAACTTAACCAGCATATTTGGATGGCTTAGATCGTACCTAGAACCGTTAGGGAGGTGCACATATGTTCACCGTCAGCCCAACGTGGGCCGCACAATCGGTCTCTCCAAAGGAGAAGCACAACTTGCCAAACCGTTTGGCCAAAGTCATGCATACGTGACTGTTTCAAAACCCTAATTAGGGTTTGCGGCGTTGCATATTTGTCGTAGTTCGATCACGACCATCCATCTTCTCCATCCTGGATGGAGGGTGTAGATATGGACTTAAGAGGTCCCAAGAGTGTCAACATGATCATTGTGGGCTCACCTTTGCATGTAGCCGTCCAGCCTAGGCAGACTAGGACTTGGCACCTCGAAACGCGCCCCCCAAAGTGGCATGTCACGCAGCCTTTAATCCTTTGTGGCAATGGATTTCTGTCGCAAATTGATCATGACCACTCATCTTTGCCAGTCAAATTGAGTGGCCTAGATCAAGCCTTCATAGGACGGAGAGGTATAGGCGTGTACAACAACGAGCCGTCTCCACGCATGACCGATCGGTTCCACCAAAATCGACGCCCATGTTTGGATTCGGTCAAGCCAAATAGGGATGCTTGCGCACCTCCTAAAAACCCTAAAATTCCATCAACGGTCGCAAATATATATCGTGAACCATCTCGTCCGTCCAACTTTGCCAGCTTGGTCGGACAGCTTAGGTTAAAGACTAGGCAACCAATGAAGCATCTCGATGATCACCGTCTGCCACTCTTCCACAGGGAGTGATCGACCAGGGGATGGCTCACCCATGCGGCCTCCAAACGATCACTCGAAGATGGTTGGACGTGATGCTATTTTAAGACGCTTAATCCGCGACTTATTCGCTTAAGCTTTAAAACAGTGATGCTTCATACATATTGATTGTTTTCAATGCATTACATGCATCGAGCATACACGATATTTCATAAATATCAATTTCTTAAATAACTTAGTTATTTAATTTAGCATCGTATGTTATTTCCTGCAGTGGGTCCCACGATCCGCTCATTCGAGACACCAAGCATGTCACAAACTGGGGGATACTTACTGGGTATTGGTCTGGCGGTTTACAGCGTGCAACGCGCCATTACAAGAACGTGTCAGGAAAAGGTGGACGGTTAACAGTGATGAGGGAAGTGGGCAAAGGTGTGATCGTGTGACAATCACCACTCATACACGACCCCACTACTCCATCACTTCACCTCCTCCACTTCCTACAAGAGATGAGGGTTGCGCTACATGACTTGTATAAATAGGTCCTTCACCTATTTCCAAACAACACAGAAAAACCAAGTGTTGTAACCAACGTATCCAGAAAACACCCAGAACTGATAGCTTTCATTGTGCAAGGCAATTCAACATTCTGATACAAGTCATAAACAGCCAACACCTCCATAATCTCAACACCTTCTTCGCTTCCCTCCCTAAGATCAACTCCATCTCCTTCACTTTGTGACCGAAGCAAGTCTGGAACGGCCATTTCTTGGTTTAGGCCAGAATTGTATAGATTGATCTCTCGAATCAAAAACACTCCCGTGCAGTGTATTTGTTTAGGGTTTATATTCGTTTCTCACCCACACACACCCAAATTTACCAAAACCAGTAGAAACATTTTTCACCCATAAACAATTAGCGACCACGGTGGGAGATTAATCTCTCGGTTGTGAAGTCAATTTCTTCAATACCCAATCCCATTTGGCTGATTTCAAAATGGTTGGTCTTAGGGCTGCCCCAACAACTCCAAATCCCGGTCGAAGTTCCTCTAATGGAGATACCCCCCTTTCCAACGGTGTATCTGATGGTGTAACCGGAAGAATCCCTACATTGATCGAATTAGCAAGGGTGCAGGAGATTCGCACGAAGAACATGGACCTGATCAAAGAAGCGATAAACGACATACTCGATCTCCTCATCAAGATGACATCAGATACGAGCAGTTCTCCTGTTACAGATATTTCTACACTGGGGACTGATCCTCACAACGATCCTCCTCAAGTCAATAGTTTCATTATGAACCAGAGGCCGGTGGATCAGGAAGCGGCTTCTCTAGTGGAAAGTTTATGCAAACTTTTACACTTCTTGAAGAATCAGCGGGCGGAAACGTTTGCTGCAATCAACCAGATAGCGTTGGACGTACATTTAACTCCTTTGCGTCCAGAAGCCTCAAAAATACCAGAGATGTCTGTGAATAATGTTACATTTACATACGAAGACATGATGGCGGAAGAAGGTCACAACCGGGCCCTACACGTTATTGCACCTATCAAGGATTCAGAGTTCAAGAGGGCCCTCATCGACACGGGAGCGTCTTCGAATGTGATTACTCTCAAGACACTCAGGACGGCCAAGGTTCGCCCAAGCAAGATCGTGCGACAGCCTACCACGATGATAGGCTTTGAAGGAAACCAAACCAACACGTACGGGTATGTCAATTTGAATTTATCTGTAGGGCCCGTCCAATCAAAGGTGAAATTCGAAGTCATAGAAAAGGAGACGGAATACCATATGATACTGGGGAGACCATGGCTTCATGACAATAGGATCGTCCCCTCGACGTATCACCAATGCCTGAAGACTATGCTGAATAAAGAAGTCGTTCGTATTCCTGCATCATTGTCTCCTTACGCACCAATATGTGGAGTGGAATTGTTTGAACCAAGAAGAAGCTCCGAGCGAAGAATCATACAAAGTTCATTGCATCCCACTCCCCACGTGGGCGTCAATCTAGGAGGAGGACCGACTTGCATCATTGAGGGCTAAGCCCCACGATGCATCTTTGCTGAAAAGGCGTTCTTCTTCATCCGGTGAAGCCGCGACCCACGTTCACACTAAGAGGGAGTGAACTTTTGTGGCGAGACGTGATCAGAAAGGGAAAACTGTGTACCGATGCCGATGTTAGCAATTAGCAGGGGAGACTGTTGCACAGTCTCTCCGCCCAGTGGAATGCTACAAAAACGACGAGCCACGGGAAGAGGTACCGGATGCTCCACGACAGCTGCAAGACGGCACCAACTCCACGACTGATGAGCTCGAAATCGTTAATATCGGGAATGAGTAATCTCCTAGGCCTATCTCCACTAGCTCAACCTTGTGTACGGATTAACGCACGAAGCTCGTAGAACTTCTCAAAGAGTACCAGGACATATTCGCTTGGACGTATGAAGAAATGCCCGATTTAGATGAAAAGTTGGTCACCCATCATCTACATATCATACATGGATCCAAGCGAGTTAAACAGTCTCCGAGGTAGTTCAGACACGAGATCAGGTGTTGCTTGGATTTCAAAGACTTGAACAGATGCTGCCCCCAAAGATGATTTTCCTCTACCTAACATCAACATGTTAGTGGATTCCACCAGCGGACACGGTGTGTTCTCCTTCATGGATGGATATAGCGGCTACAATCAGATAAGGATGTATGAGCATAACGCGAGTAAGACATCTTTTCGAACTCCTCTCGGAAATTTTTACTATACTGTGATGCCATTTGGTTTAATGAATGACGGTGCAACATATCAACGCGCTATGATGGCAATCTTCCACAACATGATGCATAAGCAAGTTGAAGACTACGTGGATGATATAGTAGTCAAATTAAAAGCTCGGGCGGCCCACACAGGAGTCTTACGACAGGTGTTCGAATGCCGTGAATACATGTTGAAGATGAATCCTTTGAAATGCGCTTTCAGAGTTTCTTCAGGAAAATTTTTGGGATTCCAGGTGACTGCTGAGGGAATCAAAGTGGAACCATCCAAGACCCAAGCTATCCTCACGATGCCGCTTCCGCGAACTGTGAAGGAACTCCAAAGCTTCATGGGCAAAGAAGCGTTTCGGAAGATTCAACGAATATTGTCATCTCCAAATCATCATAAAGGGTTCACCTATTATGTCAGCCCGGACGAGAGTGAGCCCGGGACATCTTCAGATCTACTGGAGACGACACCTCAAGGGAGCAGCCTCAAGAAGATAGCAATGTCTGCAACATCAATGAGAGACGCTTTCAGAATTTCGTCTCCCGTAGAAGAAGTAGTTGCGTTACCAAAGGAGATTGCACCTGGGACTTAAGAGGTACATACAGATTCTCCATGAAAAGAGCTTCATCATATTTGCAGTCATTCGCGTGAAGGAACTTCCCTACTCCTCAAAGACACGATCCAAAGATGATAATGGCAAAGGAGTGTGACTGGAGACTGCTCAGCACTGCCCATCTCAAAGATGCTGAATTTAGAAAGATGCAAGAACGCTGTCATCAGGATTCTAAGATGTCCAAAGACGAGGATGTACTCAAGAGAGCAGACGTATTGTCAAAGACCAGCGATATTGTTGGACGTCTATGAAACGCAACGCAGATGTAAAGATGGCTTCATGAACCCAACGTGACAACATATATCAAATCGAAGGCTCAGTGGATATTCGTGGGCAGGGGACTATCTCTCTCTTTTCCGTTCCATGAGGCAACATCAAGGAAGCTACCGGCTCCATCATTAGCTTCTCCCTATAATAATGAGACAAGCTCTACCACTATATGAAGACTGCCAACTTCGTGCCCGTGCGTATCACGCCTCTCCCTGCCAGTCTTTTCTGATCACAGCCGCTGCCAAGAACCGTTGTTTCTCGTTTGTTGATACCAGCCCGAGCTTCACCATAGCAACAACTGCTACGGACAGTGGTAATCCGAACTTCTGCATATTTTATTTTCCCATGGAGAAGTAATAGAGTCACGGAGGCGAGATGGCGATATCTTTATGGTAAACCCACCGACCATACAAGATAGAACCATATAAATCACGCTTGGGGACTGAGGCTCAGCATAAAATTCCTTCGCCGTCAGTCAAGAACTTCTTCAACACAAGAGAGATGGTCAATCAAGAAGCATGTAATTCGCAAGGGGAAATCAAACTGAAGAAGAAGCCGCTTCAACGCACTCCAGAAGAAGCCGTTTCAACGCTCTCTCCATAAGAAGGCGTTTCAGCTCTCTCTCCAGAAGAAGGCGCTTTAGCGCTCTCTCTCCAGAAGAAGACGTTTCAGCTCTCTCTCTCCAGAAGAAGGCATTTCAGCTCTCTCTCCAGAAGAAGTCGCTTCAATGCTCTCTCTGGGACCCGCCTCGACGTTCGTTCCAGAAGCTGCTTCAACGCTCTCTCCGGGACCCGCGTCGACGTTCGCTCCAGAAGCTACTTCAACGCTCACTCCGGGATCCGCGTCGACGTTCGCTCCAGAAGCTGCTTCAACGCTCTCTCCAGGATCCGCTTCAACGTTCGCTTCAGAAGCTGCTTCAACACGCCTTCCGGAAGCTACATCAACGTTCTCTTCCTCATGATAGGGCTCGTCCACATCAAAGTCGAGGATTATGACATAAACCGACATCATGCTAGGGGAACGCTTAACTGGACGCCTCTTGAACGTGACATGCTCAAAGGACAGGACGACCCATCTCTCCTGGTAACATCTAACTTTGTCTCATAAGTTTCATCTTTATTTGTCACCATCTAATGCCTACCCCGTAATAGTGCAACCATTACGTGCTAGGCAGGGGACTTAATGTTGATGGTGGATTTTAGTTCAGGGCTAAAATTGTAAAACCAAAAATAATGGGCTGACATCCTGCAAAGGGTAAAGCCGTTTCATAAGCGATAAGTGCAGAAAACCTCTCCGCTTTATTTATTCGAAGCAATTCAATAAATATACAAAATTCACCTAGAATGGTGCATGTGGCAACAATCCCAAATATTCTGTGAATTTTTAGAATTATTAATTAATGAATGATTGGCCTAGTATTTCCAGTACTGTTCTCAGCAGAACTCTCATTATTGGCGTGGCATGACGACTGAGTGTTACTCTCAGCAGAGTAACACGAATCTCCAAGTTGCAATAATGAGGTATGCACGAAATACCCGTACAGGCTACACCATTCTCCAACAAAGGGAATCTCATATTGGTGTGCTTATATTAGCCCTATTGAGCATATTTAATTTCCTAATGGAAATCTGGACTGTCCGTATCAGTCTCAGAAACGATCACGGCCACGCAAGTTGACCGCATGATTTAACCAGCCTAGACGAACCTAAGCAGGAGCAGGCGATCACCGTGATGACCACCGGCGGGTCCATTTATGACCTAGCCGGTCGAGCATCACACCTTGCTTCCCAGCGTGCCAAAACGCCATCCCTAAAATAGGGTGGCTGCGCTGCTTTGGAAGAAGCTCGAACGAGCAAGACTGTCCGAGACAGTCTTAAAACGATCGCGACCGTTGATATGACTCAATAATGTTGTAGAAAGTGGTAGTAGGGTTGTCGTTCACTCGGACTTGACGAGATTGATTTTAAGAATTAATAAAAGAAAATAAAAGAAAAATATATACAAATATTGTCACAAGATGAAGAGATGGGCTGGGACTCAGGATTCGGCCAAACTCATAACAAAAGGTTCAAATATAATTCTTTTAACAATTATCGCTCAACAAATAAAAACATGGACTCTTATTTTTTGCCAAGGTAGATTCTCAAAATATTAGTTATAAATCGTAAGCATGGGACATCAAACATTTAAGCAAGCATGACCCATCTAATAAAATAATAACTAATTTAATCAAATCATAATTCAATTTTTAATTAGTGCAAAAGTCATAAAAAGAATTAATTAAAATTACCCATGTATGAAATTTGTCTTCCTCCGTCGTCCCAAAGAATGGGGTCTAGCTCATCATGTTGGAAACACGCTCAAAAGTCGATTTCATTGCTCAAAAATGCTTTACAAATGATGAACAAAGGAGAAATGATGAAAACCGGGTTTGCAACAGTTATAGTTGTTGCAAACATTGTTACAAAGGATTGTCACAGTTAATTTTAAGTCTGCCTTCGTATTACGACCCACGCCTAAGTGTCGTTGTCACTGTAGAAGAACGACAGTTCCCTGTGCGTTGATGTTCTTCGTGTTCTTCAGCAGCAGCAGAAATGGTAGTTCCCTGTAACTAGATTTTCTCGACTCTGTGTTGTGCTAAACTGCTCCCAATCTCTCCGTCCCCTTAAATGAAACCCCCAGAGCCTATTTATACTCATCATGGCTAAGAAAATCCTCGCCATTACTCCAAATAATCTTCATAACTCGGCAGTAAAGAAAAATATTCTAAGAATATTTTCTTTCCCTAATAAATCTTCTGACGCTGTTTTCTCGTGTTTAAACACTCCAAACATGCTCAGTCAACATCCAAGAAGTGGTTACACGCGCTGTAGGCATACGCAAACCTGTGTTACATACTCAAATGACTCGGGAAGATAACCGGAACCCGTGTTGCTCTGTTCACTTCAATCTTAATTCTCAACCAATTTCGATCAATTCCAACAACCATTCCACGCCTGTTATCCGTAATAGAGTCTCCCCCAATAATCTGAGCCATTGAGTCTCTCCAAAAAACCTTCAAAACTCGAACGAAAAATCTGCAGGTGAAAACTAAGTTTTCCCGCCAATAGCAGATCTCAAACGGAGAAGATGGTTGCCCCTTAACAACAGCTTGGGTGCGAATATCACTTGGGTACCCCTTAGCGATTAGGTTACCCCTTATCCAACAGTGAGAGTCCGGATAACACGTGTCCTCCGGGGCGCCTTTTAACACTTTTTCGAGCCGAATTTTCCAAAAATGTTTATTCCCCAAAAATACCTACACACACATAAAACACCATAATAAGTACAAAATCGAGTGCCAACAATATATAGTATTGAGATCAAATTAGACACAAAAATGTGTCTATCAAATACCCCCGAACTTATTATTTGCTAGTCCTCGAGCAAATTTATTGTAGAAAATAAAAATCATTTGAACCCCTAGGTGGCCCTAGTGGCGGAGTGTTGTCTCCGGAGGGTTTACCAGAGGTGTACCCACAAAACCTTTACTCCAGACCCTAGCTATCTACGCAGAACCTTGGAAGGCACTAAAGAATCTCCTTGGTTGGCATACTTATTGACTACATGAGGAAGTACCCCGATGCGAAATTCCAATTGCTGTACACGAGTTTGCACTCAAGCATACTAAAATTCATATAAAGTGACAGAGCTCTACTCAGATAGTTTCTGGACATCATAAACCGGAGTCAACCAATCACATGGAAAGATTAAGAAGATGGATGTAGAGAAAAGCGTGGATGATGTTGACTAAGGTGAACCTATCCTAATGGACTGAGATACTGGTCTGGACTAATATCAACACACTGGCATATACAAGGGAACCAGTGGTCGATAATCCTAACTCTAGGTCAACACAACTGGCATATACAAGGGTTCCAAAGGGTCAACTTTATTGAATTTATTCCGTTGGTCCGATGGTCCAATTTCTCAATTTTTTTTTTTTTTTTTTTTTTTTTTTAATTCAGCCACTCTATTTCACCCTAGCAATGGTAAAATAAAAAGAGAAGTGATCATGACTCTTTCGATGTTTCCATCTCGAGGAATGGTAAAATAAAACCATAGGATGGGTTTCTAACACCTGAGCTCTGTGCTTTTATGAATAGACTCTTCTAGATGTTTCCATCTAATCAGATTGGTTCCTCAACTCCTACAACCAAGATGTTCCCATCCACTTAGATTAGTTAGTGCCAACCTTAATAAGCATAAATTTCTAGTCTCTGGAGTTTATTTATTGTAACTAAAAAGTTTCTCCCATACCCCCAAACTTAAATCTAACATTGTCCTCAATGTTCCAAATATGAAATTAAAAACATGAACAAGGAGAAACTGTTACCATTTGAAGCAAAAGAGTTAAGGAAAAATATTACCGTGTTGCAAGAGCATGGGTTACCTCCCAAGAAGTGCTAAGTTTAAAGTCTTCAGCCAGACATTGGAAAGGATTAGTCACCTCGAAGAATCATATAGCAACAATCGGAATAATCATGGTCATCTGGATCAAAAAGTGCTAACCACAAGAAGAGGAAACTGCAATGACCGGAAGATATCCAACACACCCTTATCTATTTTTTTGTTTAAGACAACTATATCTAGTTGTGGTTCGGGTTCAGGTTCTATAAAAGGGTCTAGATAAACAGTTTTCATGGGCTGGACTTCCTCAAAAGAAGGATTCTTAAGATCAGGTTGTAGAGTCTGGAAATATTCAGTTAAGAACTTAGAAGCACATAACAATAACCTGAATAATTGAGGATCCTTTAAGTCAATCAGTTTTGACTTACACAGCTGACCACAATAAGATTTGTGGTCTTCCTTAAGCAAATGTGTCGACCCTAATCTCCTAAAGTAATTAGGTTTAGCCTCAAAACTTAATAATGGACACATCTGAAACTTATACGTTCCCACAATTGGTTGAAAAATATTTGGTGGGAAAAAAAATCAATCGTGGTATCATAGCCTCAAGTTAACCACATCAACCAGAGGATGGGTTCTTAACAACTGAACTTCTTTATGGACACAACTAGGTTCAGGAAAAAGTGTATGAAGATAATCTTTTAAAATGGTTGAGGCACATATGTCAAGTCCCAAGTTAGGGACCTTTCTAATAGTTAAGGCACATGGAGAATGATAATCACCCCCAAATTTAGAGTTTTCAGTGTCTCTAGAAAGACTAGTCACAACTTCCCTAATTTCAAGTTCATCTGATTCCTGAAAATGGTCAATTGATTCTTCTAAGTCAGGTACATCCTCACTCATCTCTACGAGTTCATTTTCTTTTTCTAAGTCTATTGTTTCTAAATCGCTAGACTCAAAATATACTCGTTCCTCTAAGCCATCATTGGCTTCGTAATCAAAAGGAAATACTACATCGTCTAAAACGGGGGTATCTCTAGTCAAATCCTCATCCTTTTGAATAGGTGAATAATTATTAAAATTATTTGGATTTGAACTAGAAATAATATTATCGTTATAAAGTTCAATTGGGGTAACAATTTCCTGATCACTATGCCTATTTTCAAATTCATCAACACTATCCTCATCATAATCATCATTATAATAATATGAAAATGGTTGAACCTCATCTAGACAAGTAGTGTTACCAATTTTATCCTCGTCATCTTGATTATGTGAATAAAAATTATCCTTATTTTCAAGGGTGGTATTGGGAACACTATATTGGAATTTAATACTATCTTGAGCAAATTTTTCCACAATCCTATTTGTACTCTTAGTAAATTTCTTGAGGGACTCTTCTAGAGATATCTTAGTTGACTGCTCTACGGACTCTTCTGGAAGCGGAATATTATAAGTCTCTTTCATAAATAAGTGAAACTTCTGTGTTGACTCATTGAAACTCTTGAGAGACTCTTCTAGAGAAATAGATGAATTGTTTTGCTCATAAGACCGATGCACGTGTGGATAGTAATTGGGCTCACCATGGTATGACCCATAACCTTCAAAAGGTTGGCGTTCCCAACCACTATTCACACTATGGTCATAGTAGTAATGTCCATATTGTTCAGTTGGATATTCGTTGTATTGGCTTACCAGTTTGACATCCTAACTGCAAGGGAATTCTACACAAACTCAAACAAGGCTGACTCGACCAAAACAAACCTACTGATTTCAAGCAAACAAAAAGCATGATGGCTCCTACTTAGATTGTTTCTAGACCAGCTTCTAATCTTTCGAAAAGGAACTCGTTACAATCTGAGCAAACCCCTCTGGAATCAATCCGAGTTTAAGTAAGTTGAATAGAGGCGAGGGAAGCTGCGTGGAGCTTTGATACCCAAGGCCTCACCGCATTACGGGCGGCGGCGCAGTCACGCATTCAACTCACGAAACCATCATGAACTTCAAGTATGCTTAATAGAGTAACCAATATTTCTCGAACGACTTTCCTATTAAGCTCGTTACCCTATCGGTCTCGTTCTATTCAAAATTTTAGGCTTAGGTTCGCGTTTGGTTTTGTTTTCCTAAGGCGAAGAAGAAGAGAACTATGATGAAATCCGAACCCTTATCTTGTATGGCCAGTCCTTGCCCTTTACTAGGAAATTAAAACAGCCAGATTCAGTTCCTCGACATATATTCACACGAAATCATCCAGTAAACCCGCTGGCAGGGGATTCGCGGGTGTTTAGAATTCTTACCTCCCGTTCCAGACGGGGGATGAACCGTTGAAGTCGACTCGGGCCACGACTCCTATGTCGTGTACGAACCCGAGGGGCCGAGGTGATATCGCAATCACCGTCCTTCCTGTGCGCTTTATATTTAAATTACCCTTCCTTAGGGTATAAAATTAATAATGTCCGATAGTCCAAAAATAAAGTCCAAAAATAAAAATTACAAAAATAATTACCTAATTACAGTTTCTAAAAAAATAAAAATAATAATTACACTATATACAAAATTTTCTTCTTCACTCCGTTCGGATCTCTCTTTTCTTTCTTATTTTGGCTTTGCTTTTCTTTTCAGCACTTTCTCTTTTTCTTTTGCTCCACTCCAAATCTGAAAGCAAACAGAAATACCAAAACGCGTAAAAAATAACAAAAATAATAAAAAGAAAAATAAAACCTAAAAACAAATCTATACACAAGTCCGCGTCGGCGGCGCCAAAAATTGATATGACTCAATAATGTTGTAGAAAGTGGTAGTAGGGTTGTCGTTCACTCGGACTTGACGAGATTGATTTTAAGAATTAATAAAAGAAAATAAAAGAAAAATATATACAAATATTATCACAAGATGAAGAGATGGGCTGAGACTCAGGATTCGGCCAAACTCATAACAAAAGGTTCAAATATTAATTCTTTTAACAATTATCGCTCAACAAATAAAAACATGGACTCTTATTTTTTGCCAAGGTAGATTCTCAAAATATTAGTTATAAATCGTAAGCATGGGACATCAAACATTTAAGCAAGCATGACCCATCTAATAAAATAATAACTAATTTAATCAAATCATAATTCAATTTTTAATTAGTGCAAAAGTCATAAAAAGAATTAATTAAAATTACCCATGTATGAAATTTGTCTTCCTCCGTCGTCCCAGTAATGGGGTCTAGCTCATCATGTTGGAAACCCGCTCAAAAGTCGATTTCATTGCTCAAAAATGGTTTACAAATGATGAACAAAGGAGAAATGATGAAAACCGGGTTTGAAACAGTTATAGTTGTTGCAAACACTGTTACAAAGGATTGTCACAGTTAATTTTAAGTCTGCCTTCGTATTACGACCCACGCCTAAGTGTCGTTGTCACTTTGTAGAAGAACGACAGCCTCGTGCGTTGATGTTCTTCGTGTTCTTCAAAGAAGTTGAGAAATGGTAGTTCCCCAGTAACTAGATTTTCTCGACTCTGTGTTGTGCTAAACTGCTCCCAATCTCTCCGTCCCCTTAAATGAAACCCCCAGAGCCTATTTATACTCATCATGGCTAAGAAAATCCTCGCCATTACTCCAAATAATCTTCATAACTCTAGCAGTAAAGAAAAATATTCTAAGAATATTTTCTTTCCCTAATAAATCTTCTGACGCTGTTTTCTCGTGTTTAAACACTCCAAACATGCTCGGTCAACATCCAAGAAGTGGTTACACGCTGCTGTAGGCATACGCAAACTGTGTTACATACTTAAATGACTCGGGAAGATAACCGAACCCGTGTTGCTCTGTTCACTTCAATCTTAATGCTCAACCAATTTCGATCAATTCCAACAACCATTCCACGCCTGTTATCCGTAATAGAGTCTCCCCCAACAATCTGAGCCATTGAGTCTCTCCAAAAAACCTTCAAAACTCGAACGAAAAATCTGCAGGTGAAAACTAAGTTTTCCCGCCAATAGCAGATTTCAAACGGAGAAGATGGTTGCCCCTTAACAACAGCTTGGGTGCGAATATCACTTGGGTACCCCTTGGCGATTAGGTTACCCCTTATCCAACAGTGAGAGTCCGGATAACACGTGTCCTCCGGGCGCCTTTTAACACTTTTTCGAGCCGAATTTTCCAAAAATGTTTATTCCCCAAAAATACCTACACACACATAAAACACCATAATAAGTACAAAATCGAGTGCCAACAATATATAGTATTGAGATCAAATTAGACACAAAAATGTGTCTATCAACCGTCCAACTTCACCAGCCTGATTGGACGGCTTAGATCGCACCATGAACGATTAAGGAGGCGCCAACACGCACATTGGCGGGCCCACTCTATCTCTACCTAATCGGTTTTCTCACGGCGTGGTCATGGAGCCATGAACGTTTGCCCGAAACACGATGGGCGTGATGCTTTTCAAGAGTCACGAAAATTCCACTAATGTCTTAAATTGATCACAACCATCCAACTTAACCAGCATATTTGGATGGCTTAGATCGTACCTAGAACCGTTAGGGAGGTGCACATATGTTCACCGTCAGCCCAACGTGGGCCTGCACAATCGGTCTCTCCAAAGGAGAAGCACAACTTGCCAAACCGTTTGGCCAAAGTCATGCATACGTGACTGTTTCAAAACCCTAATTAGGGTTTGCGGCGTTGCATATCTGTCGTAGTTCGATCACGACCATCCATCTTCGCCAGCCTGGATGGAGGGTGTAGATATGGACTTAAGAGGTCCTAAGAGTGTCAACATGATCATTGTGGGCTCACCTTTGCATGTAGCCTGCCGGCCTAGGCAGACTAGGACTCAGCACCTCGAAACACGTGCCCCAAAGTGGCATGTCACGCAGCCTTTAATCCTTTGTGGCAATGGATTTCTGTCGCAAATTGATCATGACCACTCATCTTTGCCAGTCAAATTGAGTGGCCTAGATCAAGCCTTCATAGGACGGAGAGGTATACGCGTGTACAACAACGAGCCGTCTCCACGCATGACCAATCGGTCCCACCAAAATCGACGCCCATATGTGGATTCGGTCAAGCCAAAGAGGGATGCTTGCGCACCTCCTAAAAACCCTAAAATTCCATCAACGGTCGCAAATATATACCGTGAACCATCTCGTCCGTCCAACTTTGCCAGCTTGGTCGGACAACTTAGGTTAAAGACTAGGCAACCAATGAAGCAACTCGATGATCACCGTCTGCCACTCTTCCACAGGGAGTGATCGACCAAGGGATGGCTCACCCATGCGGCCTCCAAACGATCACTCGAAGATGGTTGGACGTGATGCTATTTTAAGACGCTTAATCCGCGACTTATTCGGTTAAGCTTTAAAACAGTGATGCTTCATACATATTGATTGTTTTCAATGCAGTACATGCATCGAGCATACATGATATTTCATAAATATCAATTTCTTAAAAAACTTAGTTATTTAATTTAGCACCGTATGCTATTTCCTACAGTGGGTCCCACGATCCGCTCATTCGAGACATCAAGCATGTCACAAACTGGGGGATACTTACTGGGTATAGATCTGGCGGTTTACAGCGTGCAGCGTGCAACGCGCCATTACAAGAACGTGTCAGGAAAAGGTGGACGGTTAACAGTGATGAGGGAAGTGGGCAAAGGTGTGATCGTGTGACAATCACCACTCATACACGACCCCACTACTCCATCACTTCACCTCCTCCACTTCTTACGAGAGATGAGGGTTGCGCTACATGACTTGTATAAATAGGTCCTTCACCTATTTCCAAACAACACAGAGAAAACCAAGTGTTGTAACCAACGTATCCAGAAAACACCCAGAACTGATAGCTTTCATTGTGCAAGCCAGTTCAACATTCTGATACAAGTCATAAACAGCCAACACCTCCATAATCTCAACACCTTCTTCGCTTCCCTCCCTAAGATCAACCCCATTTTTTTCACTTTGTGACTAAAGCAAGTCTGGAACGGCCATTTCTTGGTTTAGGCCAGAATTGTATAGATTGATCTCTCGAATCAAAAGCACTCTCGTGCAGTGCATTTGTTTAGGGTTTAGATTCGTTTCTCACCCACACACACCCAAATTTACCAAAACCAGTAGAAACAGTTTTCACCCATAAACAATGGGACCGGTTCCCAATATCTAGAAACTTGATGCACTTCTTACAAGGATCGATTCCCATTTTGTGATCGGTTGCACCTCTTACTAGGATCGGTTCCCCTTTGCCTAGAGTTGGTCATACCAATTACAACAAATTGATCATACCATCTCAGGTGATTACTTAAGATCGGGTTCACTAATAAAAGTCATACCAATACAAAAGTCAGGCCTTGTGAATAGTTTTACCAAGAACATAAACAAGTCATGAGCGGTTATACTAATCCCACATATTGGTAGTTTAAAAGATATGCAATGAATAACAATACCAATAAGCCTAGCCATTTCCCCTTCGATTCACAAAATAAGTTCATGAATTTACTTCCTCTAAACGAATGTAAAACATTGTTTCCTAGGATGAAATCTTCACCTCATACCCATACATAATCACAATAGCATTCAAACGATTATGTCGATGTCTTATATACGAAGTTCAAAAGATAAGCGTTATACTTCGTATTGCATTCCTTAATACTACGTCTAACTAGAGTATAATCGTTCATAGCTTCGCAGTTATGTTTTCAATATGCACGACTTGAAAGATACGTTAGGGAATGAAACAGTTCAAGTCAAATATTACTGACCTCAAGTGGAAGGATGATGTCGTCGTTGTAGCTCCTTACTTCTTCACATTCTTCAAGTCTTCATGTAATACTTTTAATGTCTCATATCCTAATACTTTCAAGCTAACCTATACGAATTTGACTCTAGTACATAATCAAGCGACTCTTTAAATGACAACTAGTTCACTAAAATATGACAACCAAACTTGACATACCAACGCTTGGTTGGTTCAACCGAGCTATGCTCTAACACAACATCTGTTAAATAAATACCAATACCCATAGTATTAATCTTCATCAAAAGAAACATCACAATACAACATATAACAGTTGCCTGGGAGTCCATCGGAGGGATACTATAGAGAGATATTAATACCATGGTTATGAGCATTAGTAATATGAGAGGGATTTTGGGAGGAAGACATAGATTTTAAGGTCTTATTAGCTAGTTTCACAGCAAAGGTAGTAGTAGAGTTGCATTCAAAGTCTTATCCTGAAACACTTTAAAACATATATCTCTCCATATGCACCAAGCAGTTGTTAGAATGGTGCAAATAGCATATTGGCTTTGATTGTTACATATCCACTTAGTTATCCAATCTTTGATGGATGGATTGGTAGCTAAATCCTGAAGAACAATATTACCATATGGTATGGCAGACCAAACAACTCTTGCAAAACGGAAATGAAATAATATATATTCAGTGGTTTGAATAACATTATCATTTCCTATACTACAAGTATTGTTGTTTTGATTACTAACATAATGGTATAGCTTAGCTTTGGTGGGTAAAACATTCTCAAGATATTTTCAAAGAAAGAGATTGATATCCTGAAGCAAATTAGAACTCTAAAAAAAAATTATTGACAATTGTCTATAAGCTTACCTAACAGATTACATACCATTATGGGAGAAAACTAAGAAAAAAATAAAGCATAATTAGAATCATATGGAGATAGGGCTGGACATGGGTTGATTTTCGGTCAAGTCCAAGTAGGTCAACACCGACCAAAAAACCCAAATACCATAGAATTCAGAAAATGAAAAATCCAAACATCGAAAAACCAACTTTGTAAGTTGGTTTTTGTTTCATATTCCAAAAAGCAAAAATAAATATCAAAACACAGATTGTAATATAACACAAAAAAATATAATCCATACATATTATGAGACCATCAAAAAGGGATGACCATGAATATATAAAAATATTTTGTTAGATGTTCATTTATTAAAAAAAAAATATGTATCAAATTGTAACAGTCCAGTTTTAACCTTAATGGACATCATAGATAAGGAAACTAACGACAAAAATCTAGCTAATATGTGAATCGTGTAATCGTAAATATTTGTTTATAGCTTATTCCTAGGAGCTTCTCCAATGGTGAATGTAAATGTTTTATATATGGCATCATCCTTAAGATATTTATTCGAAATTTACTGAAATGGATGTTATAATATGCGACCAAGAACAGATCGAGACGTAAAATAATTACTCTCCTAAAGAATAGATTTCGCCCTTAAGGTGTAAAACTGTTTAACGATGTCTATTTTCCGAGATGCAACGATCACAATCCACCAAGGTGCACTCTCTAATACTAGTTCCCAGTGAAAAATATGATATAAAATTATAGCAAAACACAATGTTTATACTCTACAAGTATAAACATAAGACAAGACAGTAGTACAAGTACAAGGATATTCGAAAGAATGTGATTAAGAGAAAGATTTCATTTCAGTGTAAACAATTGTTTTATGTATATATATATATATATTAGAATTTACCCATGTCGTAATGGCCCGGGATTTGGTTTTGTTAGATCTCTATAACACGTACGAATGATATTCGATATGCATTAAAATTCTCTCATGCATGTCGTATCACTGTAGATAAATAAATATTAATACAGATAGTTAGATAGATAACTTTATGCGATGTAAAATCATGTGTGACATGAAGCGGAACTTGTTAGTACAACAGTCTTTTCATGCCAATTTACACATCTCTTTGATCTATGTGATACAAAATAAATTCCTCCCATTGTTACGATCTCAGCCGCATTACGTCTGACTCACCACTATATCGGTCTTGCTGAGAACCTTTTCGGAAATCCGGCCCTTCCTTTTGTAACTGTGTGATAACTCTAGATGTTTGGAGTAGTATTGACAGTCAACTTTATCTAGTGCCGAATTAATCACCTGGATTCATCCCATCTATAGGATCTACAATTGTCTTTATGGTATATGTCGTGGCCTGGAATGAATCTTCATTCAAAGCTTTTATTGTTCAGTAAAGGAGACATTGGCCTAGTGATAGGTGTAGAATACACCGTATTTACTATCTAGTAGTTACGCTTTCTTTGCTATTTTTCTTGTGAATTATGTACTTTACGCGTGTTTTTGAGTTATTAGGTACTCTGGAGTCGCACGGAGGAAAAGAAGAAGAAATTGTCCAATTTGAGCAAAAAGGGCGAAATTGTCATCTCACAGGCAAGTGATATTTGGAGCCCAGCCAAGGTTAAGGGACAACTCTTTTACGAGGAAGTTACATCAGGTGGCCTTTATCAGAAGCGTGGGTGCTTATAGTCATTTGAGTACCCCTTAGCTACTTTGCTTGAGTGGAGTTAACTAGTTTCATCTCCTACACAAAACCTAAGAATATCGTACAAATATTTTTCCTCATGAATGTGTCGGCTTTTACTTCACCCGAGATCGAGAGAGAAAATGGAGAGGTAGAGTGAGATATAGCGGCTCTAGACGAGAGAAGAAGTGATTAATGGCGGGAAAAGGATGAGAAGCGGGCCGATTGAATCGAGTACCGGGAAAGGGAGGAAGAAATGATGCGATCTCAGAAGAACAAGGAAGATTTGATGGTTCTCGTTAGGGTTCGAGTCATATATGGTTGAAAGACAAACAGGGAACAAAGGGTTTGAACGGATTTGGTATATGGCAAAGGGTATGGTTTGAATTTGGGGATTCTGAGTTGGGGTTTCTCGGATTTTGTGGCTGCTCTCGATTTAAGAGGATGAGGAAGAAATTGAGGGAGATTGTGTCACTGTACTGCTGAGCTGAGAAAGGAATGAATGGGTTTTCATGGGTTTTAGAAGCTGAGAAGAAATTTCAGTTCTAGGTCGGATTCAATGAAATTGGCAGAGATGTGGGTGTTGCTGGTAGGTGCTGCTGTTATGGATTTTGAGAGGCCTGAGATGCAGCTGTGAGTGTGATGCTGCAATGGGTACCTGGAGAAGAAGGGGATTAGATGTATGTTAGGGTTTGAACTCAGGAGCTGCTCAGGGGAATGCAATGGAGATGATATAGAAAGTAATGGATGTCTGGTACTGATATTGAAGCTACAGGGAGCTGCACTATGAAGCTGTAGTTCAGTGAAGCTGTTGCTGATGGATAAAGTGCAGGTGATGCAGAGTTACAGGGCTACAATGGAAATGCAATTGCAAGGAACTACAAGTGATGGCAGGATGGGATTGGCAAGATTGGAGTACTCGGTTTGTGAATGCGGTGATACTAAGGTCATGTTGGTGAAGATTTGAGATGTTGTAGGTCTTTGTTTCTTGTGGTGTTGAATCTGCAGATGCATGGATGAATGGAGCAGGTGCTTGTGATGTGTGTGGCAATGGAGCTGAAAGTGTGATGCAAGTGTGGGTTGAACTAAAATGAAGTTGGTGGCTAGAATGGCAGAGGAGAAGATGTTATTGCAGTCTCAGATGGAAAGAATGGATTTAATGTTCTGTGAATGGTGCAGTTTGAGTAGCCATAATGGCTGGCCAAGAGTGGTGATGCACAATGATTGTGCTGCACAAGAGCTGGCCTATGCAATAGCCTGGTCTGGTAAAGTCAGCCCAGTTAGACCATCAGCACAGCTGACTCAGGTCTGACACAGGATCCTGACTCATCTGTTGACTCACCCTAACTCGGTGCTGACCGAGCTGACCCGTTGACCCGCCGATCCGACCCGTTGACCGGTGACCAGGCGGATTTTGCCGGTCACCTGGGATGTTTTCCGGCGACATTTCCGGCCGATTTCCGGCCACAATACCAGATTTCCGGCGACCACTTTTGGGTCATATTTTCTACATGGGTTTCTCCTTCTTATGGGCTTGGTGGATTTTCATCTAATGGACTTTGAAGACTAGACCTAATTTTAGAAGTTGGAGAAAAGCTATAACAGGGAAAGTCTTCTACAACATATGATATCTTATTCTTGGAATTTTGGAGAGCCACTTTTGTTTACGCTTCTAGGGTTTGCTTTTGTTCTTCTTCTTCATTATTTTATCATTGAATATTGATTATGATGAACTCCATAGCTATGAGTAGCTAAACATATTATTGGTTAAGGGATAAAAGTTGATTTCTCAACATGCTTTTGATTCAATGAATTAGTTTTGTCTCAAGAATTATTGTTTGTGATTCACAATTAATAGTGTTATAAGATTTGAAAACTTGTTAGGTTGAGTCCGAATCAATCCGATTTGTGTTCATCTCTAGAGCTATATTAGGGTTTTCAATACGAAAAAGTTGTTTATCCCTGATTCTAAGTAGCATAATTGTGGTTAGTGCTTGTAGTGATACATCCTAATAGTCACAAGTGAATCATAACTTTTGTTAAAACGTTTAGTGCTTTTACACATTCGTTTGCATTGATGAGTCTTATTCCATAAATCTTCATGCTTTTAGGGAGTTAAACTTAATTGTGCTTTTACACTTTAGGTTGCTTTCTACGAAGAATTCACATATGCATCTTTTAATGTGGTTGTGATGAAAACAGGGAATTAACGGGTTATACTTGCGATCAAGGTATCCTAGGACTTTTAATAAATACGAGATTAAATACCAATTCTAATCATTGATGAAAATACATGTTTGTGAATGATACTATCCCGTGACCAATATCTTCTCCTTATTGATAATTCAAATTACTTACTTTGCGTTTAATTACTTTTATTTGCTTAAATACAACAAACATACCCTGGGTTACTTTAGAAACTGAAATTTTATAACAACGAAAGCCTCTCTGTGGATACGAACTCTTTCTTATCGCTTACTATATTTATATCTAGTTGATTGAGAAAGTGAAATTATATTTGACGGATTGACACCCGACCAAATTTTGGCGCCGTTGGCGGGGAGGCCTACGGCTTGTTATTGAGTTTTTAGTTTCTTTTTACAATTTATGCTTTTATCTTTGCTTTTTGTTTGTCGTCTTGTTTCTCACTTGGTTGCTAGAATTGTTTTCAGGTATCAATCCCTGGCTACTAAAGATTGGAATTATCCAAGGTGCGGGATAGCTACTCGAAAAGGCACAATACTCCAACCAAGGCGAAACACAACGGACGAGCACGAGTTAGAAGTAGGAGAAGAGATTTTCCAATAACAAGAAGAAGAAGCAATGGGTGATGCAAATCGTTCACTCAAGGACTTAGCTTCTCATAGGCTTGATACACAACAGGGGTATATTCAAACGAACTCTACTTTTGAGATAAAGCCGGGGTTGCTTAGAGAATTACCAAAATTCCATGGCATGGTGAATGAAGACCCAAACAAACATCTTTTGGACTTCCACACCATTGTCACGGCTATGCTTCCAGCGAATGTTGAGGCGGATGGTGCAATGTTGAAGGTTTTCCGTTTCTCTTTAATGGATAGTGCTAAGGATTGGTTGTACTATTTACCTCCCGGAAGTGTCACAACATGGAATGGGTTGAAGAAACTCTTTTTAGAGAGGTATTTTCCTGCATCCAAGGCTACTCAAATTCGCAAAGAAATTTGTGGGATGAAGCAAAACGTGGGAGAATCCTTATATGAATGTTGGGAACGGTACAAGAGATTGGTGGCAAGCTGCCCTCACCACCAATTTAGTGACGCTATGATTATCCAATACTTCTATGAAGGACTCCAATCAAGTGATAGGAATCTTATTGACGCTGCGGGTGGTGGTGCACTAGTTAGCAAGACGGTGGCACAAGCTAGGGAGTTGATTGAAAACATGGCAGCGAACTCACAACAATTCTTAAGTTGTGGTTCGGATGTGATTCTAAGAAGGGTGAGTGAAGTGAGCGAGGTGGAGGAACTTCGTCAACAAATGGGTAACATGACAGCAATGTTGCAACAAGTTGCATCCGCGGTTATACCAAGTTCTCCTCAATCTTATGAAGACGAGCAAGCTAATGCGATCTTTCCAAATCAACCAAGACGGTATGATCCCTACTCCAACACTTACAATCCGGGATGGAGAGATCACCCCAATTTTAGCTATGCTAACAAGCAAGGTGCAATTCAACAACCTACCTTCAACTCTTCAAGTGGATTTCAACCTCAACAACAACAATTCCAGCCGAGACAACAATTTCAGCAACCTCAAGCACAACGATCAATGCAAAATCAAGGTTCCGATATTGATTCAAAGCTTCAAACAATGATGCAAGGTATTTCTACCATGTTTAAAGAGAGTCAACAAGAGACTAAGAGTGCTATTAAGGAGTTGCAAACACAAATGGGCTCCATGGCTATTGAGTTGAACCAATTGAAGGCGCAAAATAGTGGGAAACTCCCTTCTCAACCTATTAACCCAAAAGAGGGTGTCAATGCTATTACGTTGAGAAGTGGTACACAACTTGTGCAACCCGAAGTTACTGATTCGGGCAAGGTGGACACACCAAAGGAACCTGTTTTGGAGGATAAGAATGAGGATTCTCCCCAAACTTCTGAGGTACCTATTCCTAACTCTAAAACTCCGGTTTCTACTTATGTTCCTCCTCTACCTTTTCCTCGCAGATTTGCAAGTTCTAAGAAGGCGGAACTAGAAAAGGAGATTTTAGACGTTCTAAAAAAGATCCATGTGAACATACCACTCATTGATGCTATCAAGCAAGTTCCAAAGTATGCAAAAGTGTTGAAGGACTTGTGTACCAACAAACAAAGGCTCAAAGGTAATGAAGTACTTAGTGTGGGGGAGAATGCCTCGGCAATCTTACAACACAAACTCCCACTTAAGTGCAAGGATCCGGGTAGTTTTGACATTCCCGTCACAATTGGTAACACAACTTTTAACAAAGCTATGTTGGATTTAGGCGCATCCGTTAATGTTATGCCTGCGTCAATGTATAATTCACTTGATCTTGGTCCTCTTAAAAAGGCTGAAATTGTATTGCAATTAGCCGATCGCTCTAATGTCTACCCAATGGGTATTGTTGAGGATGTTCTTGTGCAGGTTAATCAACTTGTATTTCCAGCAGACTTTTGTGTGTTAGAGATGGATAAAGGTTCTCCGGACTCGTCTCTTCCATTGCTTCTTGGGCGTCCTTTCATGAAAACGGCGAAAACCATAATTGATGTGGATAAGGGAACGTTGACCATGGAGTTTGATGGAGAAACAATACGTTTCAACATTTTCGAGACGATGACATATCCTAGCGATGTCCACTCTTGTTTCTCCATTGATGTTATGGATACATTGGCACAACAAATGTTTGAATTAAACGGTGATGATGCTTTGGAAACCGTGTTAACTACATCCATGGATAATGGTGTAGAGTGTGGTAATGAAGTCAAGGAAGCCATTAGTGATCTTAATTCTCTCCAAGGATGCCCGAAAACTCATAATATCTCTTTTATTTCTTTACCATGCAGTGATGAAAAGCTTGTACCTTCAATTGTTAAATCTCCAAAGTTAGAATTGAAACCTCTTCCCGACCACCTTAAGTACTTGTACTTGGGTGATAATGAAGAGTTACCTGTGATTGTTTCTAATAAGCTTAATGATTTACAGGAGCAAAAACTTCTAAGGGTGCTAAGGAAGTACAAGACGGCCATAGGATGGACAATCGCCGATATCAAGGGTATAAGCCCTGCCGTTTGTATGCACAAAATTCATTTGGAGGATGATGCAAAGCCTAAAAGGGACGCGCAACGTCGTTTGAATCCTCCCATGATGGAAGTTGTGAAAAAGGAGATACTCAAGCTTTTGGAAGTGGGTGTTATCTACCCCATATCCGATAGCAAGTGGGTAAGCCCGGTACAAGTAGTACCAAAGAAATCGGGTGTGACGGTGGTGGAGAATGATAAGAATGAACTTGTCCCAACTCGTGTGCAAACCGGTTGGAGGGTTTGTATTGATTACAGAAAATTGAATGCCACCACTAGAAAAGATCACTTTCCTTTACCTTTTATTGATCAAATGCTTGAACGTTTAGCTGGACACTCTTACTATTGCTTTCTTGATGGCTATTCAGGTTATAATCAGATTGTGATAGCGCCGGAGGACCAAGAGAAAACCACTTTCACTTGTCCTTTCGGTACTTTTGCTTATAGAAGGATGCCTTTTGGCTTGTGCAATGCTCCAGCTACCTTTCAAAGGTGTATGGTAAGTATCTTTTAGGAATATGTTGAAAACATAATCGAAGTGTTCATGGATGACTTTAGTGTCTTTGGTGATTCATTTGACCTTTGCTTGAACAATTTGTCTCTAATCCTTGAACGATGTGTTGAAACAAATCTTGTGCTAAATTGGGAGAAGTGCCATTTCATGGTAACTCATGGCATAGTTTTAGGCCATATAATATCTTCTAAAGGCTTGGAAGTTGATAAATCTAAGATAGACCTTATTCGTGCTCTAACCCCTCCCACTACGGTGAGGGAGATACGTTCTTTTCTTGGTCATGCAGGTTTCTATCGTAGGTTCATCAAGGATTTTTCCAAGATAGCATCACCACTTTGTAACTTATTGCAAAAAGATGTGGTTTTTAACTTTGATGAGAAATGTATGGCGGCATTCAATCGTTTGAAAGAACTTTTGATTTCAGCCCCTGTCATTAAACCGCCGGATTGGAGCAAGCCGTTTGAACTCATGTGTGATGCTAGTGATTATGCGGTTGGTGCGGTGCTTGGGCAACGTGTGGGGAAGCTTCCTCATGCTATTTATTATGCTTCTAGAACGTTAAATGAGGCTCAACAAAACTACACAACCACTGAAAATGAGTTATTAGCCATTGTTTTTGCTTTAGAAAAGTTTCGCTCTTATCTAATTGGTACAAAAGTTGTTGTCTTTTCTGATCATGCAGCACTTAGATACTTGCTTACAAAGAAAGAGGCGAAACCGAGGCTCATACGATGGATATTACTCTTGCAAGAGTTCGATATTGAAATCAAAGACAAGGAGAGAACACCATATCCGACTTGCGTGGACAAGGAGACTATCCCGTTGCGTGAAAGTTTCCTGATGAGCAACTTTTCTCGATTGCCTTTGGAGAACCATGGTATGCCGATATTGTCAATTACTTAGTTTCTAAACAAATCCCAAAGAACTTGTCTCATGCTGAGAGGGACAAACTTAAGAGGTTAGGGAACCAATACATATGGGATGATCCATACTTATGGAAACATGGTAGTGACCAAGTAATACGAAGGTGCGTTCCCGAATCCGAATTTAACTCTATCTTGTCTTTTTGTCACTCTTATGCTTGCGAAGGACATTTTGGGAGTAAGAGAACCGCGCACAAGGTACTTGAAAGTGGTTTTTATTGGCCAACTTTGTTTAAGGATGCACATATATTTTGTACAACTTGTGATAGGTGCCAAAGAACCGGCAATCTAGGTGCCCGAAATCAAATGCCACAAACTTATATTCAATTTATTGAAGTTTTTGATGTATGGGGTATTGATTTTATGGGGCCTTTTGTCAACTTCCATGGGAATTTTTATATCTTACTTGCGGTTGATTATGTCTCGAAATGGGTGGAAGCTAAAGCCACCCCAACTAATGATTCTAAAGTGGTTTCAGATTTTGTGCAAGCTCACATTTTTGCAAGGTTTGGAATTCCAAGAGCCATAATTAGCGATGGGGGTTCTCACTTCAAAAACAGGATTCTACAAAGCTTGTTGACGAAGTACAATGTGTCGCATAAGATTGCAACACCTTATCATCCCCAAACCAATGGACAAGCCGAGGTGTCTAACTGGGAGGTGAAATCTATTCTAGAAAAGACGGTGAATCCAACAAGGAAAGATTGGAGCATGCGACTTAATGATGCTTTGTGGGCGTATAGAACCGCATATAAAACACCTATTGGAATGTCTCCTTTTAGGCTTGTGTATGGTAAACCTTGTCACTTACCCGTGGAAATTGAGCATAAGGCGTTTTGGGCTATTAAGCAATGCAACATGGAGATGGATGGGGCTGGAAAGCAAAGGAAGTTACAACTCCAAGAGCTAGAGGAGCTTCGCAATGATGCGTTTGAAAGCTCATGGATTTACAAAGAAAAGACGAAAGCATTCCATGATAACATGATTTCTAGGAAACAATTTTGCATTGGGCAGAAAGTGCTTTTGTTTAATTCTCGCTTGCAATTATTTCCGGGTAAACTAAGGTCACGATGGATCGGACCTTTTATTGTTACTAATGTGTTTTCTCATGGTGCGGTGGAAATTCGTAGCATAGCTACGGGAAAGAACTTAAAGTTAATGGGCACCGGTTGAAACCATATTATGAGAATTTCACTTCCGAAGTGGTGGAAGGAGTTAACTTTGTGGATGTACTCCCTCTGGAGGAGTCATAGAAAGCAAGGAGATAGTCGGGCTGACGACTTTAAACCAAGCGCTAATTGGGAGGCAACCCAAAGGATGAGTATTTCTTGTCTTGTATTTATTTCTTTTCTTGTTTTTAGTTTTTCTTGTTTTGTTTTTACTTTGTTTTTGCTGATTTCTTGTTAGGATTTCCCACCTTAACTTACTTTGGACGATTCAATTTACATTGAGGACAATGTAAAGTTTAAGTGTGGGGGAGTGGTTTATGTTGTAAATTTTTGCAATTTTTCAACTTTTTGGTGAACTAGTGAATAAGAAAACTCCAACTTGTAGTTAGTTTAGAGTCACATAGTATACATGTCGCTAAGATTACATCGAGAATCTCACAATAGTGACTGAACTTAGAGATGACAGAGAACATGATCGGGTTTCTTAATTGTATGAGAGTTAAAGTTGGATTTAACCATGCCAGTGGCAAATAAGGTGCAGATCAATTCGGTATTAGAACAGTGATCCCCTATAGTGGAGACTACCCATGTTACATAATGTGAGGCACCAACCTTCAATTCTTTGTACCTGTCTAAATTTGTGCTTTTAGAGTGTGTGTCACCGTACGTAAATTCCGGGCAGAATGGTGAGCTGTCCAACTTCCCACCATAGAAGCACTATTTTGATCTCTTGAGTGCTATTTTTGTCAACCATGTTGGTGACATCGAATTGCTAACTTACATACCACTTGTGATCTTGTTCGCATTAGCACCATCCACCTTATCTCTCTCTACACCAACGGTCCATAGAAACACCATCATCATCAACAAGAGGAGCATCACAAATTCGAAGGAAAGTTGAACACGTTCGAGGTTTACAAACAATGGTATAAAATGGGCAGATTTCAGATTTGAGTAAAGCAACAAAACAGGGAGCAGAATTTTTATAAGTTGAAGACTAATATACAAGAGTGAAAATTATTAAGGATGAGAATTCGAGAAGTCTATGATATCAAGACATATAAGTTGTGAAGATTCAAGCGGTAAAGTACTTATACCATGGCATTGTACTTACATTTTTATTTTTGTATTTTACTTTCTCTTGTCTCAATGAAAAAAAAAAAAATTTGAAAAAAAAAAAAAAAAAAAACGAAAATTAAAAAAAAAAAAGAGACAAGAGAAAAGTTTTAGGTTTGTTAATAGTTTTTTATTTTGTTTTATTTTTATTTTTATTTTGTATTTGTTTGATTTCTCAAAAAAAAAAAAAAATAAAAAAAAAAAAAAAAAAAAAAAAAAAAAAAAAGAAAAAAAAAAAAAAAAAAAAGGAAAAGGAAAAAAATTTTGGGTTTGTATAGTTTGTTTTTATTTTTGTATTCTTTCAATAAAGCCTATGGAAAGAAGGAATATTTGTAATGAAGTATCAAGCGACAAGGAATTTGAGGAAAGAATCATATTGTCGAGATTTTACGATTATCATCAAGAGTTGAAGACCGAAGACGAAGATGAAGACACCGATAGAAGACCGAAGACGTTTCTATGGATGCTGTGAGAGTGGTGCTAGCTGCACGCCGAACGGATACACGGTAAGTAAGCATATTTCCACCTTCGTTAGATGGTTGAATTCCTTTCGAAGAGATCGTCAGAAAAATGGGTTTTCAAAAATACATAAAAGATGTGGGTTTTCAAAATACTTCGGAGGGTTTTGCCTTCCTACCATTCAACGTGTCTCAGGATTCTCTCTTCATTCCAACCTGGACACATGTGTGACCCATAAAGAGCTGTTTATTATTGAGAGAAATATCATAAAACCCTTTCTTGTGAGGCAGAGTCGAGACTTTTGATCACTCCGAACCCGAATTTTAGTCGAGAAGGGATGGTTATTTCTCTCTCAACTTTTAAGAATGAGATTGTGTTCATTTATGTGTCTAACTTCTTATGACTAGTGTGCAGAATCTCTATGTCTTCTTAGCGCGTTGGATACTATCATTACGGAGAACTAGTAAGTTGGAAATATAGGTTTTGTGGGTAAATCTCTAGTAAACCCTCACGAGACTGTAACTCGTCCACTAGGGACACCTAGAGGTTTAAAGGCTTGTTATTTATGCTAAAAGTGACCGTAGCCTCGACGACACGGAGTTGTTGTATTTTATTGTTTTGTTTGATTTGCTCGAGGACTAGCAAAGTCTAAGTGTGGGGGAATTTGATAGGTGTAGAATACACCGTATTTACTATCTAGTAGTTACGCTTTCTTTGCTATTTTTCTTGTGAATTATGTACTTTACGCGTGTTTTTGAGTTATTAGGTGCTCTGGAGTCGCACGGAGGAAAAGAAGAAGAAATTGTCCAATTTGAGCAAAAAGGGCGAAATTGTCATCTCACAGGCAAGTGATATTTGGAGCCCAGCCAAGGTTAAGGGACAACTCTTTTACGAGGAAGTTACATCAGGTGGCCTTTATCAGAAGCGTGGGTGCTTATAGTCATTTGAGTACCCCTTAGCTACTTTGCTTGAGTGGAGTTAACTAGTTTCATCTCCTACACAAAACCTAAGAATATCAGACAAATATTTTTCCTCATGAATGTGTCGGCTTTTACTTCACCTGAGATTGAGAGAGAAAATGGAGAGGTAGAGTGAGATATAGCGGCTGTTCTAGACGAGAGAAGAAGTGATTAATGGCGGGGAAAAGGATGAGAAGCGGCTGATTGAATCGAGTACCAGGAAAGGGAGGAAGAAATGATGCTGATACTGTGAAGAACAAGGAAGATTTGATGGTTCTGGTTAGGGTTCTGAGTCATATATGGTTGAAAGACAAACAGGGAACAAAGGGTTTGAACGGATTTGGTATATGGCAGTGGTATGGTTTGAATTTGGGGATTCTGAGTTGGGGTTTCTCGGATTTTGTGGCTGCTCTCGATTTAAGAGGATGAGGAAGAAATTGAGGGAGATTGTGTCACTGTGCTGCTGAGCTGAGAAAGGAATGAATGGGTTTTCATGGGTTTTAGAAGCTGAGAAGAAATTTCAGTTCTAGGTCGGATTCAATGAAATTGGCAGAGATGTGGGTGTTGCTGGTAGGTGCTGCTGTTATGGATTTTGAGAGGCCTGAGATGCAGCTGTGAGTGTGATGCTGATGAGTGCTAAATAGTGCATATTTATACACCTTTTTATCGGCATTTTACTCATCTTTTGCGCTTAGAAATCAGATATTATCCCAGATTATGTGTTTTCTTTGTTTTCAAGAATAAATATTTGTATTAATTAATTTTGTGTTTTTAGGTAATAAATGAAGCTCGGAGAAACTGAGGAGCCCAAAGAGCGAAGAATTGGAGTCGAGCATCTATGGAGCAGAAAGCCAAAGCCCGCGCATGCAACAGTTGCAACCCAACACAAGACATGGGCTCAAGCTATCCATCTCCGACCCACGACCCGGATCCAAGCCCGTATCATTTGAGCCATTAGATTTGCTCCGTCTAGATCCGATGGTCGCTCCTTCATGTACATCGAACTTCGTTGTACTCGCTCAACAGCAGAATCACCAGCTTATATCTTGAGCCGTTCAGATCTCTCCCACGCATCCGACGCTCGCTGCACCACTCACATCAAATCTTGATGAACCCGCTTCACAAAGATAGCCCCTATATAAACTCCCTTCACCCAAAACCTAATTCATTTCTCTTCTTCCTCACCCGACAACACCAGCAGAGCTCGCTCTCCCCCATCTCCTCCACCCGACCAAACCATCTCCCCGCCCCACCCGCCGACACCACCGCAACAACAATGCCCATCTCCGCCATCACCTCCTAAGGCTTTCTATCTCACTCATAGTTTCTTCTCTAGAAGCTATGTGAGAGATATAAAGAGTTAGGTTAGGTAAATCGAGTAGGGAGCGAGCCAACGTATCGAGCCGGAGGAGCAGAGGAGACCAATGAACAAGCGATTCGTGAGGCAATTTCGAGATGGGGTTTGACTCTATTTTCTGTTTTGTTTCGATTTTGAAGAAATTAGGGTTTGATATTTTTGCATGTATAAATTGAGTGAAGCCGTGTGTGTTAGGGTTTATGCCTCAGGCTAGCTGAGCACCGTTTAGGGTTAATTTGTAGTTTAAATTGTTCCAATTATGTTTTAATTAAATCTTCCAGGGTGTTTGATGAAACCCCTGCTCTTCATGTTAAGCATACTTATCTTTAGCTATGTTTTTGCTGATTTATCATATGTTTAGGATTAGTGATTGATTGATGATGTTTACAAGCCGTGATGAGTCACATCAGTAAGAAGACAAATTTCATACTAGGGGATTGTTAGCAAATTTAGTTATCAAGCATCCATTTTAGACCTTCAAAGGAAGGCACAAAAGCATAACTTAGATACATTGACTGAGCATGAGGGTGGAGGTGGATTCACCACCCTGGTAGCTTCCAGTTTGTTACAATTCACTTCATTGCCTTAGCTTAGGGTCACATTTCAACATTAGCCGTATCGGCACAAAACCCTGTTGTTACTTTGTCACTCACTTAGAATTCAGTTAAGCAGCCTTAGATCACACTTAAGCACCACAAGTCTCTGTGGTTCGATCCGTACTTGCCGCGTCTCCGATAGACGCCGTGCACTTGCGGTTTATTACAAGTAGGCTTAATTTTATACCCATTCCAAGGCCTACCAGATGCTGCAATGGGTACCTGGAGAAGAAGGGGATTAGATGTATGTTAGGGTTTGAACTCAGGAGCTGCTCAGGGGAATGCAATGGAGATGATATAGAAAGTAATGGATGTCTGGTACTGATATTGAAGCTACAGGGAGCTGCACTATGAAGCTGTAGTTCAGTGAAGCTGTTGCTGATGGATAAAGTGCAGGTGATGCAGAGTTATAGGGCTATAATGGAAATGCAATTGCAGGGAACTACAAGTGATGGCAGGATGGGATTGGCAAGATTGGAGTACTCAGCTGTGAATGCAGTGATACTAAGGCTGTGTTGGTGAAGATTTGAGATGTTGTAGGTGCTGTTTCTTGTGGTGTTGAATCTGCAGATGCATGGATGAATGGAGCAGGTGCTTGTGATGTGTGTGGCAATGGAGCTGAAAGTGTGATGCAAGTGTGGGTTGAACTAAAATGA
Organism: Papaver armeniacum; assembly: GCA_023531295.1. Taxonomy (NCBI): domain Eukaryota; kingdom Viridiplantae; phylum Streptophyta; class Magnoliopsida; order Ranunculales; family Papaveraceae; genus Papaver; species Papaver armeniacum. The sequence continues at coordinate 226,446 of JAJJWW010002157.1, read as the reverse complement.
AGTTGGTGGCTAGAATGGCAGAGGAGAAGATGTTATTGCAGTCTCAGATGGAAAGAATGGATTTAATGTTCTGTGAATGGTGCAGTTTGAGTAGCCATAATGGCTGGCCAAGAGTGGTGATGCACAATGATTGTGCTGCACAAGAGCTGGCCTATGCAATAGCCTGGTCTGGTAAAGTCAGCCCAGTTAGACCATCAGCACAGCTGACTCAGGTCTGACACAGGATCCTGACTCATCTGTTGACTCACCCTAACTCGGTGTTGGACCGAGCTGACCCGTTGACCCGCCGATCCGACCCGTTGACCGGTGACCAGGCGGATTTTGCCGGTCACCTGGGATGTTTTCCGGCGACATTTCCGGCCGATTTCCGGCCACAATACCATATTTCCGGCGACCACTTTTGGGTCATATTTTCTACATGGGTTTCTCCTTCTTATGGGCTTGGTGGATTTTCATCTAATGGACTTTGAAGACTAGACCTAATTTTAGAAGTTGGAGAAAAGCTATAACAGGGAAAGTCTTCTACAACATATGATATCTTATTCTTGGAATTTTGGAGAGCCACTTTTGTTTACGCTTCTAGGGTTTGCTTTTGTTCTTCTTCTTCATTATTTTATCATTGAATATTGATTATGATGAACTCCATAGCTATGAGTAGCTAAACATATTATTGGTTAAGGGATAAAAGTTGATTTCTCAACATGCTTTTGATTCAATGAATTAGTTTTGTCTCAGTAATTATTGTTTGTGATTCACAATTAATAGTGTTATAAGATTTGAAAACTTGTTAGGTTGAGTCCTAATCAATCCGATTTGTGTTCATCTCTAGAGCTATATTAGGGTTTTCAATACGAAAAAGTTGTTTATCCCTGATTCTAAGTAGCATAATTGTGGTTAGTGCTTGTAGTGATACATCCTAATAGTCACAAGTGAATCATAACTTTTGTTAAAACGTTTAGTGCTTTTACACATTCGTTTGCATTGATGAGTCTTATTCCATAAATCTTCATGCTTTTAGGGAGTTAAACTTAATTGTGCTTTTACACTTTAGGTTGCTTTCTACGAAGAATTCACATATGCATCTTTTAATGTGGTTGTGATGAAAACAGGGAATTAACGGGTTATACTTGCGATCAAGGTATCCTAGGACTTTTAATAAATACGAGATTAAATACCAATTCTAATCATTGATGAAAATACATGTTTGTGAATATACTATCCCGTGACCAATATCTTCTCCTTATTGATAATTCAAATTACTTACTTTGCGTTTAATTACTTTTATTTGCTTAAATACAACAAACATACCCTGGGTTACTTTAGAAACTGAAATTTTATAACAACGAAAGCCTCTCTGTGGATACGAACTCTTTCTTATCGCTTACTATATTTATATCTAGTTGATTGAGAAAGTGAAATTATATTTGACGGATTGACAACCGACCACCTAGCGCCAATATTGCACAATATTCTAGAGCGATATGGCAGAGTGAATGTTGCGCAATCATTGTGCAATATCCAGAATGAGTGTTGCGCAATCATTGTGCAATAGCCAGAACGAGTGTTGTGCAATCATTATGCATTACCGAACGAAAACTCAACGATCATTGTCGGTTATTCAAGAATACATGGCAACAACCATGAATAATGAAGCAAGCACCTCAAAAATGGTACTTGGTGAATGTCAATCCTCTCCCCTTTTCAAAGTTGTAGAAATGTCAAGTAAGCATATATAGGGAGGAGTAGTTGGTTGAAGGTGCATATGCGGACTATGCACCAAGTAAGCTTCATAGCTTAATTAGCCGAAAGAGTATAAATGATGCAGAAGCCTCATTTGTAGCTGCGTAGCCTTGCAGATAGATCATTTGATGGTTAGGCATCACTATGCCATGTCGCGGACTCGATAATGCGCAACCTTTGTGCATTTTGACAGAACGGTCTATACGGACTAGGCCATCACCATTATTGCTTGGCCACGGACTTGCAAACGAGTTTGCCTTAAGTTGACGTCCCTTCGAGGATGAACTACAGTATGTGCTTGATCCCTTTAGAGTATGGAAGGGTACGTATGCAGCCGCAATTAGTTGCATCATTGTTGGTCCAGCACTTTGTCGCTCATATCATCTAATTGCGAGATGATTGCGGCATATTGGCCTCTCATATCATCTTGCTCGGTATTGCGATGCAAGAGATGATTATGGTCACACTTGACGAGGCTACTTGCATGACATTCACTGGATGCTCATACTGCCTATCAAGCTTCATGGAGTTGGCATATGCACCAATTGCGAATTGGGCATGACCAAGAAAGTACGCTACATCGATATGCAAGTTAGCGAATGTTGCATAATCCTAAGGAAAGTACGACATGAGCCTGATTAATGCACCCTTGGCACGAGCAAGACAAGTGCATGCTTTCAGCAATGACTAAGCGAAGTGAAAGGGGGGGGGGTATTTGGCCTACAATGGCCTATACATAAGGTCAAGGCATGTTTTATGCCTAGAAAGGACTTGAAAGCCAGCGATGCATGAGATGATGCATCGGCGCTATCCTCAATGGCTTTAAACCCTTCGGAGAATAAGGGTAAGTTGGAACGGTGTGGAAGCTGAGTTAGCTGCATCATGCTTCCCGAGCATGCTTGCATGGGCAGGTGGATGTGCATTTGCCTAGTCTTAAGGCCCAGTGAGTAGCTTCATCATGGCGCACTTGGGGAGTTATAGCCTGCGCGCCCAGGCGCGCTAGGCGTAATTTTCCGCTTCGTCACAATACGCATCCGAATTCGCAGCCCATTTCGCTAATAAATCAGCACAACCATTCCCCTCTCTGTATATATACGAGAAATGAAACTGAATCCTGCTAAGAAATTGTAGATAATTTTTCCATTGAACTATGAAACGTCATGGTACTAACTTCTTGTTATGAATGACTAATATGATGTTCATTGAATCACACTCGAACCAAATGCGTGTCATATTATACTCTTGAGCAATACGAAAAGCATGGATAACACCCTAAAACTCAATCATTATTGACGTATCAAAGCCAAGATGCATATCAAAACATCCCATTGTAAACCCCAAATAGTTTCTAAGAACTACACCGCAATCTGATCTACTCGGATTACCCAAAGAGTAACCGTCAGCATTAAACTTCACCCAACCCTCTAGAGGAGTGATCCACTGAACTTCGATAATACGTAGAGCGAGTCTTTCTTTAGACTAAATATCAAAGAATCATAATATAAGTAACTCCGAAAACTGATGACTACTGAAGCCATATACCATAACCCCGGACTCCGAATTTAGACACACAACTTTGAATTGGAATCAGTACACCATCAAATTTTACCTTGTTGCGCGCCCACCAAATATATCAAAAGCCACTGACCATAGTAACATAGAGTAAGTTGTGCATCTGTGTTGATCATGTATAACTGCGAATTTTATCAAAAATATCATCAACTAATCTAGACCAGAAACTATAGTTGAACACGCTTTCCACCCATCTCCACATGTCCCTAGCATATGCATAATCAAACATAAGATGACCTATTGTTTCACTACATTGAAAGGTTATGCACAATGAACATACAAACACCATAGGTTATGTCGCTAACTTTCGCTAAAGAATCTTCCACACATTCCATTTTATTCTAGGTGGATCCCTAATCTTCCATAAATCCGAGAAATTTCTTCTAGTCGAAACTCTCCCTCTACAGTACTCATATGCACTTTCCAAAGTGTTATCTCACTATTTGTGTTGTAAGTCCAAACTCTTTTGTCCTCCAAATGTTTAGCAACAGGTGTCTTGATTATGTCTTCTACCACTTCATATGGTTATCTATTTAGTACATCAGCCGGAATATTCCAAATACCATTGGTTATATATTATCAAATTGTAGTAGTTAATCCAGGTCTATCTTCATCATTTAAGTCAATCAAATCTGCCAATGGTACTTCAATATGAGCACACCGCTTGTCGTACAAAAACTTCGCCTTTGAGTCATCGTCAATTAACCAATGCACGTTAGGCTTCATATGCAACCACTGCAATCTAATTCCAATCCACATAGAAAACTTCTTGTAACCTTTGATAATGTTAACACCCTTGAAGAATCTTTTGCGAAAAAATTCACTCCAATAAGAAGTGCCAGTAATTTCCTGCCAAGTTGTTTTCAACAAATCTGAATGATTAAGAGTTATTAAGTACCTAATGTTCAACCCACCTTCGTCAAAAGGTATGCAAACTTGTTTCCAAGAAACCGAAGAAAATTACGAATCTATATGTCTCTGGACCAAACAAAATTTCTTATCCATTGGTCTAAAGTATGAATACAAGCTTTCGTCCATTCATACACATGAAAGTTATACAATGAGGAGCTTAATATTACAGAACAGACTAACTCAACTCTACCTATAGCAGAAAGAGTTTTTCCTTTCCAGGTAGAGAATTTTAGCTTAATTCTGTCAAGAATTGGTTGAATGTACCTGTTTCGAGGAACACCCTGAAAAAGAGGAACCCTGGTATAACGGAAAGGAAAAGAACTGATATATACCATAATGAGCAGATATAGCCTATGTCGTACCTGCAATATAGTTGCTATTAAACATAGTGCATTTAGCATTACTAATTTTTTTCCCGGAATTCAAACCGTAGTTTGAAAAAAGCGCCATCACATTATCCACACCCCTGCGAAAGCCTTTATGGAAGACCAAAATGTCATCTGCATAAACAATATGAGTTGGGACAGAAACACCTCGAGAGGTTATAGGATACAAACTCATACATACATGTGCGTAATAAGATTTTGAAGTGTGAAGCCTTTCTATCGCTCTGCAAGGAAGATGTATAGGATCCAACTCATAATGTTCTGATCGATGGAAAAACAATTAGCCGGGATGCGCGCCAAGTTTAGGTCCCAAGTTGCCAACAAATTTCAGAAAGATTTTTCTTGGTTGATGGAGTGTTAGTAACCGTAGAGTCTTTCGAACATCTATTAAGTGATGTGATTAGACATACGGGTAATCATGCAAGGCTTCTCGTTGAGATGGGAGAGGGTATGGCATTAGTAAAGCTTTTTTATCACTGGTGTTAGCAGATGAAACTACTTTAAAATAATGATTTGTACATAATAAGTGTAATGAATTAAATAAAAAAAAAATTGATCAGTAATAAGCATAAATATTATTAGTAGCTAATGCTGGGATTACATACCCAAGGATTTGGAATCACATAAAAACATCAGAATTATCTTGTTCGATCATGTGCAACATATGTTGAATATAAAAATAAAAATGTGATCAAAGCCTGTAACTCGAAAGTCTTCTAAAACTATATTATCTTGCGCCATAACTTTAAAGAGTTTCTAAACTTCTAGGTACAATTTCCAAATGAGACCATGCATATGAAGCCAAATAAAAATTATTATATTTCAATGATATAGTACCTGTCTACGACATTCACTTTGGTATCTAAAGCTTACCAATCAAATATAAATCTCAAACTGCAACTTAACATTCAGAGAACAAAATTGGACTTAGATGAGCTCGGTAGTAGCAGTTTCCTACGCCAAATTCAGCTTAATAGTAACACTTTCAAATATTAGAAAGTGAAAGTTAAATAAGCACTATACAGTACCAAAAGATTTAACACAAAGTAAGATTTAGAGTATGCATTAAGAATTTTAACCCCTTTAAAATCATACATTGTAACTGAGGACCTTCAATGTCAGCCTTTTTTTTCTATTTTTCCACAAATATTGTTTCAACTAAGCAACCAAAAAACAAAATTTAAGTAGTGAATTAACAGTTACTCTAAATTCGGTTTAAGAATAAGCAGTAGTCAATGAACTGAAATGCATATTGCTACCGCATTCGTGGAGTGAAGACTATACCAGAAACTAGAACCATAGACCTAATAAGTAGACATTTTAACTTAGTATCAAGATGTTTTCAGAAATTTGATAAAAACTATTGAAGCATCTGATCCCAAACTTATTACCAAAATGCTCTGAATCTGATGCGCAGTTTGGTGTTGAGCGAGTTTCATATATGGTTACCACGATAACCTGAACAATTAAGGTATTAATGTAGTAAATTTAGGCCTTGTTAGAAAGCTAGAAGAACAACGCGACATACCATGACCGAACGACTCGAGATGTATAAATATTTAGGATAGTTTTTCCGAATGCACTCGGGGTTAATATATATGTTTTTTTATCTTTTACGTCATGAAGCTGGGCCATTCTTTTGTGGATGCCTTTTCGCCACTCTGAAAAAAAATTATGAGAGCAAATCATTCGGTCAGAAACAAATTAATACGGAAGAAATCCTACATAGCATATTTGAGAAGTTAAAGGAGAGAATATAGTGTTGCATGCCTTGCATTCATCAACATTATCGGCGCTTAATTTTTAATTCACGAATGAGCCAATGGATTTGAAATTTCTGAAAAAGAATAAGCTGAATTAAGTCACAAATTTTCTCATAAGTTTCAGTAGGAAAACAACTATTTCCACGAAAATGCTATTTGACCGGCCCTATAACAGCTGAATAACATCCGATTTAACGTGGAAAACAATGTGGGGAAATATGAGAATTTTTCGTTTATCCACCTCATCAATAATTTATCAATGACAACAACTAATTAATCAAAACAAGTTTTACTTTTTTCCGTGCATCACGATGATTTTTCACCTAAAATAATCAAAATTCACATTAATCTAAGGCAAGTTTTACAAATTTTAATTTTCAAAACTCTCTCTCAATTTTACATAATAAGAACTTATCGGACTTGATCCAAATGACGTTATTGTTGTTGGTTCTTGAATAACCCGAAATCCTACCATAATGATCCTTCTAATCAATGGAATATATGCAAAATCCTCCATTGAAAAATGTTTTGGAACTTATGATGATTAAGAAATAGTTATCCAATTCAATGGAAGAGAAAATTTAAAATTTCTTTTAAATATTTTTCGAGATTTATGTATTTTATTCTATGACGTGGTTAAGAGGAGTAATCACCTCTTTCTGCCACATCAATACACATCATATTTGCTGGATTCAACGGTTACATAGCTGTTCACCTAGCAAGATTGCTATTTCCATCAAAATCAACGAAAAACAATAAAAAATTAAAACCTTGACTAAAATTCTATATAATAAAACAATTCGGGGAAACTTGTACGGATTATTTAAATGCTCGTCATGTTTCCATTAAACAGTAAGCCCGTGAATTCTTGCTGCGCAAATTAAGAAAACTATAAGAGATTTGTGGACTAAAATATGGAGAACAAAATAAGAAAAAGAAAATGAAAGAATAATAAGCGTTCATAGGCTTCAAGAAGCTCACAAAATTATCCGAAAACAAAAATCTAGCTACAATTCATAAAATCCAATTTGACACGCTAAAAGTATCCAAAAATTAACACAAATATCTGAAATATAGGGGTTAGAAAAAAAGAAAAAAGAAAATTTTACCCAGAATACACCATCACCAATAATCTTTGTTGTACTTGCGAGTGAGAATGGAAAAATATATGTACGTGGAAAAATTTATATACTCCAATTTGATCGAGCGTTCAAGAAACCATAGGAATCGATTACCAAGTGAAAGAGGAATAATGGGGGTGGTTAAATGCATTTGGTTCGTAACGGGCAATAAATGAATACATGGGCGTAGAAATTATGCTCTGACCTGTTAATTTCTGATTATTGAGGTTCGAATAATTGAAAGAAAAAAAGGAATTCAATTGCGAAAAATACTGTGGAAAAACTGGAAGAGAAGAAGTTGAATAAAACCCTAGGAAAAATGTAACATAACAACTTCAATGGTCCAAACGTAAATGAATTGATTACCATTGAATTCATGCATTCCAAGTCGTTAGATTCGAGCATAAAATATGGAAGAATTCTCATCCACAATTTATCTTTCGCATTTTGAGAGAAACCGTAGTTGTCGATCGCTGGAGAAAGACCATCCAGAACCGTCGGATTAGGAAAAACACATTTATTTTATAAGATAGATATATGGATACTAAACATCCATTTGACCACTAAAGACGCGATGCTTTATAGAGAAACCCATTAAACATCTCTTCATGGTTATGCATTTATTTACTTTGATGTCAACCAATACAACTCTTCACCAAGGGGAGTTGTCTGTCCCTTATCATTCTCTATATAATCTACACATATGTTTGGATCATAATAATGCAAACAACATCCTCTTGGTAGCTAAATGCATCGAAGCTATTTATCGGTAACTAAATGCATTGTATTTTGAAATACATCACAATAATAACAACAACATCTTCTTGGTATAAAATCCCAAATATTGAGGGGAAAATGTCTTCTTTGCAACCCATAAATTTTTTTATCCTTCTTTTACTTATTTCTCGACATACAGTTGGCTAACATTATTTTCATTTTAATTTTTAAATAATTATTAGTAATAAAATTGTGACTAGGATGGGAAGACATCTTCTATGTGAACCTTTAAAATTAGAGGTTCACTTATAAGAACAATTTTTTTGCCACATCATCCTCACACCAATGGTTTGGAGATGATTTTTATAAATATGCTTCCGCATCCTATGTGTCACGACACTTTTACTCTTGCAAACTAACCATTGGAGAAACTCTTAGAAATCTTATAAAAATAATCTATAGAAAATTGAAAGAACAAAAAAAACGATGGTGGTTTTTGCCTCATGAATAACAAATGGCAACGCTTTGGCTTTCAACTAAAAGATAAAGATTTGCCTTTTAGGATCATCAAATATCCAAAAACAATACCATGCACATCATGTCTATATGGAGAGCCCGTCCCAAATTTATCCCAAGTGCCACGAGGGAGCTCCAATCGCCCAAAGAAAATAATGATTTTCAGTGATCGCCATACATTATAAAAACAAGTCCAATGGGTAATCACTTAAGTAAGTCGGAAACCAATACCCCTTAAAGCTAGCATTGTAGATGTTATTTTCCTCTTTAATTCCTACTGAAAAGACGAGGGTACCCAAATACACCACAATCTTTTATTTATCCACCTATAAGTTCTCTTACTGAAAGTGATCGTCTATGGACAAATGATACGTATTGATCTCTATACCTTGGTAACTATTACTATAAAGGCGGAATTCAGAATAATAATAGACGAGAAACTTAGAAAACAGAACACATGTATTAATTCGAAGAAAATATCTTCTCTTAGATTATGAACAAGAAAACGATTACAATTCTCTCTTTGTTACGCTCATAATCTTCTCTAAACAGTGGATTAACCTTAAATTGTTTGCTAAGCTTGCACAAGTATTGTCGTAAGCTTCCTCTAGGTTTTCTGTGCCTAGTCTCCATCCTTAGCTATTAGCCAAAGCCCTCTATTTATAGCCTTCATCGTACTCAGCCGACCAAGGATTTCTATTAGGAATCTATTTCCTAAACTAAGAGTATTGCCTAAAACAAAACTCTTCCCTAACTAGGAATTCTGCTTAAACAAGTATTTATTCCTAGAATAGGTTTCTTCTCTCAACTTAGCTTGAGGTTAACTAAGTTCCCTAAAGGAGTACGGATACACCTGTATCATGGGTCCCCCTTTTAAGAACTTGAACTCCTGTGAGAGTTAAAAATGAAGGTTAGGGAACTCGAGAGTCCATTTTTCCTTGTTAAACCACTTGTCCTTGCTAGGAACTTGACCTTTACATCCAATTAGAAAAGCTTCTTTCTCTCCTTGTCGTGTTTTAGTCACTCTTCGCTCCAATATGCAGTCTTCCTTGAGTGGTTCCTCTCTATCAAACCATAAGTCTTCTACTCGTGGTAAGATCATAGTGTCGTCGCCGTCATCATCAAGTAATGGTGGTTCAAACAACTTCAAGTGTTCGGCATTTATGACCGAGTACATTCCTAGATAAGGTGGCAGATCCAGACGAAAGGCATTATCACCAATCTGATCGAGAATACGAAATGGTCCATACCTCAATGGTTTCAACTTCTTACCTTCCCCTCTCAGTCGTTCCTTACCTAATTTTAACCATACCAAGTCACCAACACTGAAATTACAAGGTACAAGATGTTTGTCATGCTTTGCTTTGTATTTGGCTTGTGACTTCTTTAGTTGTGCTTCAAAGTCGCATGAATCTGAGATATCTTCTCCAAGAACTTTTGTGCCTTTTTCCGTTCACTTCCTTCCTTTCCCCCCATTAAGGTGTCACTAGAAAATACTAGATCGAAAGGACTAATTGGTAAGTAACCATAGCACGTCTCGAAAGGAGATTTCCCCGAAGAACTGTGAACTGCTCTATTGAAAGCAAACTCTAGATACGGTAAACTCTCATCCCAAGTTTTAGGATGCTTAGAATTATATCCCCTTAACATGTGAACCATAGTCCTATTGACCACTTCTGTTTGTCCGTCTGTTTGTGGATGAAAAGTTGTACTCTTTTTCAACCTACGTGTCCATCATCTTCCATAAAGAATCCCAAAAGTGACTAAGGAATTGACTATCACTATCAGAAATAATCGAAGTAGGTAAACCAAAATGCTTCCACACGTGCTCAAAGAAGAGCTTTGCTGCACCGGCTCCCATTACCGTCTTTGTACATGGAATTAATGCAATCATCTTGATGAATCGGTCGACCACAATGAACAAGTAATCATGACCAGACTTGGTCTTCGGTAACCCACCAAGAAAATCCATAGAAATACTCTCCCAAGGCCTTGATGGTACTGGTAATGGTAGATATAACCCACGTTTTCTGTTGGAAGGTTTAGATGTGATGCACAACTTACACCCTCTAACTAACTTAGCCACATCATCTTGCATCTTCGGCCAAAAGACATAACGTCGGAGGTTAAGTAGAGTTTTATTCATCCCAAAGTGTCCAGCAATTCGGGAAGTGTGTGCCTCTCTCAACCACTGTAAACGATCTCCATCTTCTGGTATGCAAAGTAACTGACCTTTGTATAATAATCCATCTCGGAGTTCATACTCGCTTTTCAAACCACTATTTACACCTTCTAACACCTTCTTGAAGTCTTTGCTGGATGCGTATGATTCCGCATACTCTTGAGGGACAATTGGCTGAATTCTCATGGCCACCATTAATGCTCGAACTGGAGGTCGAGATAACATATCTGCCAACTTATTTGTTACTCCCTTCTTGTACCTAATGAGAATATTGAAAGTCATCAAGTAAGACATCCACTTCATGTGCCGGGCTTGTTGTAGTTTCGTTTGAGCGTGTAGATACTCCAATGGTTTGTGATCTGAATGTACCACTACTTCTTTACCTAAGAGATGCACTCGCCAATGCTTGATACATTGATATAAAGCATAAAATTCTTTGTCATAAGGTGCGTAGTTCTTAATAGCACCTGAGAACAATTCTGAATGGTACTCCACTAGTTTACCATCATGTAACAACACTCCTCCCAATGCATAGTTAGAAGCGTCGGTCTCAACTTCAAAAGTACGTTGTAGGTTAGGCAATGCCAACACTGGTGCTTCTGAAATCTTTCTTTTTAGTAAATGAAAAGCGTCTTCATGGGTTTGCTGCCATTCAAACTTTGCCTTAGCTCCCGTCAAACCATGTAATGGTCCTGCAATATTTGAAAAATGCCGGATAAACTTATGCAAGTAGGTGCAAGCCCCTAAGAAACTCCTGATTTCAGTTCTGATACTAGGTCTAGGCCACTTAGTGATCACTTCAACCTTCCTTGGATCAATCTTCCGTTGTCCACCACCAACAATAAATCCGAGATACTAACTCCTCCTTCCCAAACTCACACTTCTTTACGTTCAACTTCAGTTGGCCTTCATGCAACACTTTAAACACCTTCTCAACGTGAACGAGATGCTCTTCCCAAGTAAACAATCACAAAATCTTCTATAAAAGGTCGTAGAAAATCATTCATCAAACGCATAAACGTCGCTGGAGCATTACACAAACCAAAAGGCATCACCAACCATTCGAACAAGCCTTGTTTGGTTTTGAAAGCAGTTTTCCATGCATCATCTTCTCGAACTCTCATCTGGTGATATCCGAATTTGAAATCTAACTTTTTAAAGACTCGAGCTTTTTCCAACTGATCCATCATGTCGTCTATCCTAGGTAAAGGGTAACGATTCTTGATTGTGATCTTGTTCAACGCTCCATAATCAATACACATGCGCCAGCCTCCATCTTTCTTTGGAACCAACAACATCGCTGATCCACAAGGTGAAGCACTTGGCACTATCATTCCTAATTCTAAAAGTTCCTGGACTTGTTTCTTGATCTCATTAGATTCCTCTACGGTCGTGCGATAAAGACCCACATTAGGAAGAGAACTCTCCCCGGTCAACATGATCTCATGCTCCACACTCCTATTTGGCGGTAATCCCGTGACATCTGAAAATAAATCCTTGTACTTCAACTTCAACCTTTCTAGGTTATCTTCTTGTTGTGCAGTCAAGGCTGCCAAACAAACTCTACTCGGCTTCTCCTCAAGAGAACGGATCACAAGGAGAATGAACTTTGTGCTAGCATTCACCAACCGTTTAGCCTGAGGAGAATCAATAACCCGAATCACAAAACTTTATCCATCTTTGTTAAAGGTGTACTTTTGTTCCCTCATGTGTAGAGTTGCATCTCTATCCCATAGGTAAGGACTACCTAGTACCACCTGACAAACATCCAAAGGAACTACGTCGCATGTAACTTCGTCAATATATGACTCATCTAGAGCAAATTTGAACGTGCACTGTTGTGAAACTTGTAAGCCCCCTTCCTTTTGAAGCCATCCTAAAGGGTATGGTTTTGGATGTTTGAAAGTCTTCAAACCTAACTTCTGCACCAAAGAATTTGAAAGCAAATTCTTCTGACTTCCGGGTCAATAACATCATCAACTAGTGAAGTTTTGACTTGCATCTTCACTGTGAAGAGTTGCTCCCTAAGATCATCTTTTGAAGGTCTTTATTTTGCCCCTGTCATAAGAGAAAGCTTTGAATTGGGTTCCGTTAGTCCGTGGACTTCTTTTGGAGTTTGAGCGACTAGTGCTGCCTTCTTGGCTTCTTTCCTCTGCAACCCTTTAGGCTTTAGATGAGGGTTATTAACCCAACACTTGTCGACAACGTAACCTGTTTGCTTGCAATGGGTGCAAGACAAACCTTCCTTGTCACTAGACTTCCCTTCTTCTTTGCTCCTTTCACCTCCTTTCACAGTGGTACCTCCAGATTTTACCTTAGTATTTCCCTTCGAATAATATTTCTTAAGCCTGCCTTCAATGGCATTAGCTTTTATACTTGCTTCGGAGATAGTATCCACCGAAAACATCTTCAACTCCTTCCGTATATACTCATGGAACCCGGAAATATATTTCATGTAGATAACATAATCTCCCAAGTCTAAGTCCAAAATCATAGCTTGATTCTGAAATTCCGAAGTATATTCTTGTACGATTTGGTTGTAAGTCTGTTTCAAGTTGTACCACTTGAACCATCTCTCGTCAAGGTAGCCAACCGGATAAAACTGTTTCCTTACAACTGCTTTGAATCTTTTCCACGACAATACTCTTTTACCTAGGTTTTGTCTTTGATAAGCTTTCCACCAGGTTAGAGCATGCTTTTGTAGCTTCAATGCCGCGAAAGCTATCTTTTCCTTTGAACCATATTCAAAGAAAGAGAAATACGTCTCTAGACGTTCAATCCAATCATCCAATATTTCTACATCGACACTCCCATCGTAAAGTGGAATATCAACATGAAAATCAATTTTCAGATTCTTACCATGAGGTTTAGTTGATGTAGGACTTTTAAGAAACTCTTTCTCCTTTTCTTCATCCTCATCTTCTTCCTCTTCTTCTTCTTCTTCTTCTTCTTCTTCAGAATCATCTTTTTTCAAAGCTTCAAGTGAAGGTGTAATCTTTTTCTTCGTCTTCGGCTTGGTTGTATGAGAACGGATACATTCACTCAGTTCCTGAAGTGTAACTTGAATTGACTTCATATCTGTCTGCAGCGTAGCCACCTTTTCTTCCATAGTTTGTGGTTCGCCTTCCTTCGGATCACCATCTGACTTTGTCATCCTTGATCCCCTTGTTTTCTTAACATCTTCCAACTTCTCGAGTACCTCATCAAGCTTTATGTAGAGAGACCTAGTGAAAACCACAAACCACAGGGATTTACCCTAAAAACTAACCTTGCTCTTGATACCAACTTGATACATATTGATCTCTATACCTTGGTAACTATTACTATAAAGGCGGAATTCAGAATAATAATAGACGAAAAACTTAGAAAACAAAACACAAGTATTAATTCGAATAAAATATCTTCTCTTAGGTTATGAACAAGAAAACGATTACAATTCTCTCTTTGTTATGCTCATAATCTTCTCTAAACAGTGGATTAACCTTAAACTGTTTGCTAAGCTTGCACAAGTATTGTCGTAAGCTTCCTCTAGGTTTTCTGTGCCTAGTCTCCGTCCTTAGCTATTAGCCAAAGCCCTCTATTTATAGCCTTCATCGTACTCAGCCGACCAATTCTATTAGGAATCTATTTCCTAAACTAAGAGTATTGCCTAAAACAAAACTCTTCCCTAACTAGGAATTCTGCCTAAACAAGGATTCATGCCTAGAATAGGTTTCTTCCCTCAACTTAGCTTGAGGTTAACTAAGTCCCCTAAAGGAGTACGGATACACCTGTATCAACAAAGTTGAGACAATGCAACACATCGGTATTCACACTATGTGTGATTGTCTATGGATACGAGGTCGAGACAATACGACTACCAAAGTACGACTACCAAAGTGTGATACTTGATAATAGGTTCGGACTTAACCAAACTCTATAGGATCACTATCAAGTATATCGGAGTTAAAGTTTGTGTAATTTACTTTAAATTATATAAACAAATATAATTTCGGAAAATAAAAGTACATCACACATCAAGATTTTGTTAACGAGGAAAACTACAAATGCAGAAAAACCCTGGGACCTACTCCAAAATTGAATACTCTCAGAATTAAGCCGATATACAAAATCTAAACCAACATCGTATAGTCGAAACCAAGCAACTACCCCTAGTTCACTTAGTTCCCTCAGTATCCCCGCGCTTCCTGCTTCGATGAGTGCACCCACTGGAACAATTCCTTTGGATCGTATTCCAAACAGTAAAAGAACAACAAATTTGTTTGGTAATAACTCTTTCGATTCTTTCAAGATAAAGATATCTCAAGTCATACGCAAAGGCTCTTCCGTTTAATCTAATAAACTCCTTTGCCTGGTTAGATCAATCTATCCAATAACTACAAAGTATTCAAGTTTAGATTCGTAATCAATCAATATAGATTCCAACAAGAAACTATAAAGTGATGCCGATCTCACGCAACTAATCAATTGAATAAATCCTATACTAGTTGGATCCCAGACGATCAAGGTTTGTGCACACCCGAAGATATGAGAACTGAAAAGGCGAGGGTACCCAAATATACCTCAAGCTAAAACTTTTCTTACCTATAAGTCCTTTCTCCGAAAGTGATTGTCTATGGAATGAGTCGAGACAATACAACTAATCGGTTCACACTTCGTGTGATCGTCTATGGATACGAGATCGAGACAATACAACAACGAAGTATGTTACTTGATAAAAAGGTTCGAACTTAACCAAATACAATAGGATTCACTTATCAAGTAAATAGGAATTAACGTTTGTGTAATTTACTTTAATTATAATAAAACAATTATAATGCGGAAATATAAAGTAAATGACACAACAAGATTTTGTTAACGAGGAAACCGCAAATGCAGAAAAACCCCGGGACCTTGTCCAAAATTGAATACTCTTAGGATTAAGCCGCTACACAAAATTACACCTAACTTCGTATAGTTGAGACCAAGCAACTAAACCTATAGTTCACCTAGTTCCGTATGTATTCCCACGCCTCCGACCTTAGTCACGTACTTGGAACAATTCCTTTGGTTCGTATTCCAAACAGTAAAGGAACAACAAATCTGTTTGGTATCAACTCTATTCAACCAAGTGATATGAGTTGGACAAAGGCTCTTCCGTTTATCTTAACATAAACTCCTTCGCCAGGTCCTTAGATCTATCTTATGTTCAGTTACCGAAGTAATTGTTTAATATTAAGCTAACAACACTATTAATCCAAAGAATTGTGTTGATGCCGATCTACTCAATTAATCAATCCAATCTATCATAAAGATAAACCGATTATTAATTGGATCCTCTTTTACCGAAACAAGTATTGTGCACACCAAAGGTTATGCACCCACAAATCAGAAATCTTCAATATCTTCTTTGTCTTCAAATCTTTTTAGATCTTCAATAAACACCTGCACACAATCACTTGAATCTCTTGTGATCAATCACGCACAGAACGGAGTCTGTTAACAATGGATTATCACAAGATCGTCTTTAGAACTAACAACAGTCTAAAGATCCCTGTCGAAACTCTGAACTAGTTTGAGTGAATCTTATATCAGAAGAGAAGATTCTCAAGCATAAACAAACTAGGTGCAATCAAAGTTCAACCACCGTTAGTCAATCAAATCAAAGAAAACAAAAGATAAACCATAATTATCTAGTTTCCCACCAACGGTACTCGTAGAGCTTCTCAATCCCAAAGAAGAATTTTAACTGAGCGGTCGTAAGAGATTTCGCCTAATTAGGTTACTCTCCTCTCCGAATAGGCGGCTACACCAGTAATAACACAACAAAGTGGAAGTATGTTGTTACGAAGGATTAGTTTGCTAGAAAGGCAAACTTCAAGTATTTATAGACAAGGAAGTTTGGACACCAAGGAATTTCCAAAACGGAAAATATTCTCAAGATATTCATTAAAGCACAAATTCGGTTTCCATAATTCCTGGAAATGCTCTGTCCAAAAATAATGATCGAAATCTCTCGGAAAATCTCTAATTAGTAAATGCACATTACTAATTCTTATTTCCCTACAAAATGAAGTTAAATACCTTAATTAAAAGATTTTTAACTTATTTATGTTTCGATCCTGGGATTCTCTTCCCTTAGCTATTAAGGAATAACTTTGAACAATTAAAGACATAAACATTCACAACACGTGTTCAAAGTATGTTGACATCTTAACTTTGTAAGTTCTCTTTCACAGTTACAACCTTGAAACTGATTTGCCACACTTCCAAACAAGTTTAGAATTGTTTCATCTGACTTTCAAGAACTATGCAATTGATCAAATAACATTCAATCACAATCATGGGTTTAACGGTTCTACCAAAACAAGTTTCGGTTCTACCTTCCATGTGAGTATTGTGCATAGTCACACTAGCTTTCCAAAATTCGGTTGACTGGGTACTAGGATCGGTTCCCCACATATATATGGTATCTAACTTATATGTGTTGCACATGTCCATAGGATCGGTTCCCCTTTTCCTAAAAACGTGTTGCACATGTTCATAGGATCGGTTCCCCTTTCTGCTACAAACCTTGCTGCACCTCATACAAGGATCGGTTCCCCTTTGTGATGTACTGCACCTCTTACTAGGATCGGTTCCCCTTTCCCATATTTGGTCAGACAGAAAATCACAAACCCGATCATACCATCAGGTAATTACTTAAGATTGGTTTCACTAATAAAAGTCATACCAATACATAAGTCAGGCCTTTGTGAATAGTTCTACCAAGAACACAACAAGTCGTGAACGGTTATGCTCAATCACACATATTGGTTGTTCATAAGATATGCAATGAATAACAAAACCAATAACGCCTGGCGATTTCCTTTTCGATTCACAAACAAGTTTATGAACTTACTTCCTTAGAACACATGTAAAACATTGTTCCCTAGGATGAAATCCTCACCTCATACCCATACATAATCACAATAGCATTCAAATGATTATGGCGATGTCTTATCTACAAAGTTTAATGGTTAAGCAATAAACCTCATATTGTATTCCTTAATATTATGTCTATCTAGAGTTCAAATATGCTTCGCAGATTTGTTTTCAATATGTACGACTTGAAAGATACGTTCGGGAATGAAACAGTTCAAGTCAAATATCACTAACCTCAAGTGGAAGGATGATTATTGTCGTTGTAGCTCCTTGCTTCTTCACATCTTCATGTCTTCGCAATACTTGTAAAGTCTCATATCCTAATACTTTCAAGCTAACCTATACGAAGTTGACTCTAGTACATAATCAAGCGACTCTTAACATGAGTTTTGATTCACTAAAATATGACAACCAAACTTGACATACCAACGCTTGGTGGGTTCAACCGAGCTATGCTCTAACAAGAACCAAATAAGAAATCTTCTTTGTCTTCAAATCTTCTTTAATATTCAATAAACACCTGCACAACACCACTTGTAGGATCCAAATATCGCAACAACAACACACTTGCGGAATCTTCATTAACAACGTCGCGAAGCCGTCGCAAAGTGATTTCAGAAATGACATAACAAATGAAGATAACGTAAACATGAAGAAAGTGCGAGGATCTTGCGAGAATTAGAGTGTCTGCGAGATTTAACATTTATACTCTTGCGAGGATGTCGCAAGGTAAATCCGAAATTAAGGGAAATATTAGTTGTACATGAGCTGTCATCCACTATGTAAATACTATATAAAGAGGAGAGCAGGAGAGAGAAAAGGGGGGATAGACATTTTTTAGGAGAGAGGTATTATTTTAGGAGAGAGATATTATTTTAGGAGAGAAAAATTATTTTAGGGAGAGATATTTTTAGAGAGAGATTTATTTTCTTTATCATCTTCTCCCCCCTAAAGTTAGATCTAGAGCTCTACAAAATATCCATTAATGGAGATTGTAAATCTAATTCTTATGTAACCTCAAAATCATAGTGAAGAACCATGGATGTAGATCACATTGATCGAACCATGTAAAAAATCCTTGTGTCCATTTTATAATTTTAGCATTTTTATCTTCATTTTCATATCAAATAAGTTTAGATCTAGAAATTATTATTAAGATATAGTGAGGGGTGTAGTGTGGGATTTCCTGCAATTACATATGCGCTAGAAACAGGGATTGAGTAATGGATTTTGTCCTTCCTGTAACTTGTTGGATCAAGAAATTTCCATGAAAATTAGTTATTGTTCATATTTATTTCTAGATCTTAAAGTTTCAGGAGCAAAAATGGAAATTTTATGGAAAGAATCACACTTTCAGGGAGAAAACACCGTCAACAATTCAAAGACATGAAAAGAGGAAGGGAAAAATATAGGTTGCTGTAATGAAATTCAAGGAAGAAAGCTAATTTTTTAATGGAAGATTTCATATTCAGGAGAAAAAGAAAAAGGCAAATTGTTGAAGGAAATAAAGGAAGAATGAAGAAAAGGATAAGAACAAAACGCTGTGATTTTTATCACAAACGAAACTCGCACAGAGATGGTTTGAGTTGGAGCGAAGAAGCTTGATTTCGCAAGATCAAATCTCGCCACAGTCATATTTTTTCACATTTTTTCTACACCCTAGAGAGGAGAAAAGAATAAGAGGTGGTTACATGCGAATCTTCGCAAACAGAAACTGGCACAGATGGTCAGGGATTAGGAGTATGGGTTAGAGCTCGCGTGATCAATTCTCGCAAAGCACAATATTTTTCACACTTTTTTTGGAACTGCTGAAAAGAAAGGAAGAATAATAGAGTGGCAATATGGTCTTCTATCGCAAAACAGCAACCAGCACAGATGGTTGTGCGCGAGGTATACTAGGTGGATGTCGTGAGTTCAACCCTCACATCACTCATATTTTCCATATATTTTTTCCAGAACGGTAAAGGGTGGATGAACTCAAGTACAACATTATGTGTTTCTTTCACAAACAGCAGCTAGCACAATTGGTCACTGGCGAAGAGTATAAACATAAGGTCGCGGGTTCGAGTCTTCCCCTTCGCATAGAATTTTTGTCAATTTTTTCCTTGAGTATCAAAGGGTGAATATAAGTCATGTATTAGCATTCCGCGATCCTTTCGCACAAGAGGGATAGCACAATTGGTCACGAGCGAACATGAGGAGCTTAAGGTCGCGGGTTCGAATCCCACCTTCTGCATATTTTTGAACTTATAAGAGCGAAGAAATGGAGTAAAGTTATAGTATTGTATGTTTCTTTCGCAAGCAAGCAAATAGCCCGGATGGTCAGCAGTGAAGAGAAGGAGTTTGATGTCTAAAGTTCGAATCTCCCCATTCGCAAAGATTTTTTGCACTTCGCAATTGTTTACCTTGCGAACGTTCGCAGCATGAACACTTCGCAGATGTTCGTTTACTTCATGCAAATGTTTACTTCGCACAGTCTTTGATAATCTCGCAAGGATATCTCGCAAGAAGAAAGTAGGTGATTATTTCGCAGGAACACTTCGCAGAGGCAAGGCTAGCACGGTTGGTTAGGAGGCATGAATGCAAGCAGAAGGTCGCGGGATCAATTCTTGCTTCTCGCATATTTATTTTTGTTATGCGAAATTTCGCACGGATTTTGCCTATTTCGCAAAGAAGAAAATTGATGATTATCTCGCAAATTAATTTCGCAAGAGAGGGTTAGAACAGTTGGTATGATGCGAGAATATGCAAGAGGCAGGTCAAGGGTTCAAATCTCATTTCTCATACTTCTTTTTGCTGCGAGATAACTATATTTTGTGCGACGTTTATACATTTCAAGGATGCTAGCTTCGCAAGCAAATCACATACTTCGCAAGAGACAACAACAACAACAACGAATCACATAAAAGCTAAGTACCACTTTCTTTGAACATTTTACTTTTACAGAAAATAAAAGATTTTTGATTTGATTAAAAAAAAAAAAAAAAAAAAAAAAAAAAAATTTACAAAGATTTCAAGATTTCAAAGAGTTCAAAATTATAAAGGATTACTAAGATTTCAAAGATTTCTAAATTACAAAGATCTTAAAGATTTCAAAGATTTGAGAAAAATCTTGCAGATTAATTTATATATTTTTCTTGAATATTTACTTTACTTAAAATGATATGATATTATGAGAATGAATGAAATGACAGAAATGAAAGAATGAGTGAAGGAAGTGACAGAAATGAAGGAATGAATGAAAGGATGAATGAAAGAATGAAGACATGCGATAATTTCACAAAGATAATGGAAATGCGATAACTTCGCAAAGATAATGAGAAGAGAAAATCAAAAATGAATGATTAAATGAATTGACAAAAATGATTGAGTGAGTGAATGGGACGAACCTTTATGGCGTACACCCTAGTTCGCGAATGATATTTCGTAAGAGGCAAATGTAAGACCTAAAGTGCGTCATATAAGGGGGTATCTCTTGACATGGCTCAGTGAAAAGGTTACACCGCTCCTGGAACCTGAGTCATGGAGATTTGGGGCCCATGAAAGCCTATCCGGGAGACATACCTTGGATTTCCAACTATATATATAAGGTTATACCCTGGTTGGACGCCCGAGGGTCTCTTCCAAGGAGTCAGCGTATGACCAAGGCGCCGAGGTACACGGTTGAGTCAAGAGTGCGGGGAGCATGGAACTTCCTTACCACTCTTGACAAGTCTTGGCACATGCTTTTCGGCCGAAGAAAACTCCACTTAGGGTGCGGTCTCGTAACCATAAGCCCTATAGGTATAAGGGATAAGAGGCTGCGAAAACAACTGCTTCTGTTGTTAAGACCGGATGGGAGGAGCTAGTCTTGTATGGCCGATGTACGCCTCCTTGAAGGGGCAACCAGGGGAGATGATAAGGGCGACACCCTCCATTAGGGAGAGTGTCAAAAGACGGCAATGTCATGGGACTTCAAATTCGCGAGAATTTCTAGACCTGTCATATTGTCGCAAGAAAAACATCCTGAGAGGCAAAAATACTAAAGAAATGATAAGACAAGATCAATGGGTCTTTACATGAAAGTGTAACGACGTCCTGCGATTTTGTCGCAAGACGGCAATGTCATGGGGCTTATGTTCGCAAGAATATTTAGGCCTCTGTCATATTGTCGCAAAAATGAGGGGTGGCAAAATAAGACCTTTAACTAGGAAGGCAAAATAAGACCACACAAGATAGGTAAGGAAAGGTCAATGGGTCATTACATGAAAATGTAAAGACGTCCTGCGATCTTGTCGCAATGACAAATTCAGCAGAAACATCTCGCGAGATTATGCTTAATCTTCCATTTGCATACAAATAACGAGGCAAGTATGGAAATGAAACGAGGCAAATAAATAACATACATTTAATATTATGATCACATTATTATGCGATACTAATAGTGCGGAATAAGAAAAGATGAAGCACAAGTAAGAATTTGCGAGGAACAATAAATACGCAAAGATGAATGCATATACTAGAGACAAAATCGGAGAAATGAAGAATGGAAGCGATTTAAAGCTACATCAATTTTAAAGCCGCAAAATGAGCTAAGTAACACAAACATTAGCTATACACTGCAAAGTACATAAGCATTCTCATCATACAAGCATCATACTCGCATCATGAAAGCATCGCATAAGCATTTCATGGCATAAACATCACATACACATTTCATAACATAATCATTAAATAAGCATTATATTCGAACAAGTATTTTACGTAATTTCGCAGAATTATTCAAAACTTCGCAGAGATATTCGAATTTTGCAGAATTATTAAGAATTTCGCAGAATGCAATTATTTCACAAGATAAGATAAGCAACTTGAAGAGATTATACTATCGCATGAGCACAAAGCATGAGACAGAGGAAAAATAAGAATGCAAAAACAATTTGCTCAATCAACACTTTCTCAAGGATTCTACCCTCATAGATAAAGAACAGAGGCAACTATGGATAACCAAGAAAACATTTTATGTTCTTCATCTTCTCGGCAAGAATCATTTCCAAAGTGGATGTTCACTAGTGAATAACAAGAATCCTCACAAAAAATGGAGTAATAATTTCGCATGAATAGAGGCAATACTTACTACTCTTATTCAAGGATAAATACTTCTTATATTTCGAGGATTAATACTTCTTATACTTCATACTTCTAATTTCGCATGATTAGTTCGCAATACTTCTTATTCGCAATCAAGGACGGATACTTCTTATACTTCTTCAAAGATACTTCATACTTCGCATACTTCAAGAAATGATACTTCTTATTTATTTCGCAAAGCTTCGAAACTTCGCAAAAGAAAAGAATAGAGGCAAGAACGTACTTTTCAAGTCCAGTATTCTTTCGCTCGTTCCTTCATTAACAAATATCAAAGATACTACAACAACATATTTTTTCTTAAAGATCGCTCTTCAAGCAATATTCAAGAAAAAAGAGGCAAGATGTAGGATCCAAATATCGCAACAACAACACACTTGCGGAATCTTCATTAACAACGTCGCGAAGCCGTCGCAAAGTGATTTCAGAAATGACATAACAAATGAAGATAACGTAAACATGAAGAAAGTGCGAGGATCTTGCGAGAATTAGAGTGTCTGCGAGATTTAACATTTATACTCTTGCGAGGATGTCGCAAGGTAAATCCGAAATTAAGGGAAATATTAGTTGTACATGAGCTGTCATCCACTATGTAAATACTATATAAAGAGGAGAGCAGGAGAGAGAAAAGGGGGGATAGACATTTTTTAGGAGAGAGGTATTATTTTAGGAGAGAGATATTATTTTAGGAGAGAAAAATTATTTTAGGGAGAGATATTTTTAGAGAGAGATTTATTTTCTTTATCATCTTCTCCCCCTAAAGTTAGATCTAGAGCTCTACAAAATATCCATTAATGGAGATTGTAAATCTAATTCTTATGTAACCTCAAAATCATAGTGAAGAACCATGGATGTAGATCACATTGATCGAACCATGTAAAAAATCCTTGTGTCCATTTTATAATTTTAGCATTTTTATCTTCATTTTCATATCAAATAAGTTTAGATCTGGAAATTATTATCAAGATATAGTGAGGGGTGTAGTGTGGGATTTCCTGCAATTACACCACTTGAATCTCTTGTGATCAATCACACACATAACAGAGACCGTTAATAATGGATTATCACAAGATGTCTTTAGATCTACAAACAGTTCTAAAGATTCGGTCGATACTTCGATCTAGTTTGAGTGAATCTTATATCAGAAGAGAAGATTCTCAAGAATAAACAAACTAGGTGCAATCAAAGTTTCAACAACCGTTAGTCAATCAAATCAATCGAAAACTAATAACACTGCAATTATCTAGTTTCCCACCAACGTTACTCGTAGAGCTTCTTGATCCCACAGAAGTCTTTAAACGAGCGGTCGTAAGACATTTCACCTAATTAGGATACTTTCCTCTCCGATTAGACGGCTCCACCAGAAACAACAAAAAGATGAAGTTTGCCTGGCTCTTAGGATAGTTTTCTAAAAATGCAAACTTAGGTATTTATAGGCCAAGGATGTTTGGACACCAAGGAATTTCCGAAATCGAAAATATTCTCAAGATATGCAATGAATAGTAAAATTCGGTTTTCCTAATTCCAATAAATGCTTGTCCAAAATTTCCGAAATCTCTCAATAGAAAATCTCCAATTAGGAAATGCATATTACTAATTTTTATTCTCTAGAGATTTGCATTTAATTGCTAGTAATTAAAGCATATAAAACCAAAAACCTTAATTAAAAGATTCTCAATTTATTTCGGCACAAGATCTCCTTGAGTACTAAGAAATATCTTTGAACAATAAATGACAAGAGTTATTGTACGTGTTCAAAGTATGTTGACATCTTTTCACTGTAAATCTTTATTCATATTTACATGGATTTACATTCTTGGAATCGGTTATACCACACTTCCAAACAAGTTTATAATTGGTTCACCTGTATTCCAAGATCACTATGTGATTGATCAAATATCAAATCATATACATGGGTTCAATCGGTTTTACCAATCACTAGGATCAGTTATACCTCAATATGGAAATACTTGTGATCGGTCACACAAGTTACCAGGACCGTTTACATTAGTTACCAGGATTAGTTACATCAATTACCAGGACCGGTTACCATATACTCATGGTATTTCTTGTGATCGGTCACACCAGTTACCATGATCGGTTACACCAAATACCAGGATCGGTTACACCAATTACCAGGACCGGTTACCAATTACAAGGTTCGATTACAAAGACTCTGTGATCGGTCACACCAACTACTAGGATCGGTCACACCAATTACAAATATCGATCATACCATCTCATGGTGATTACTTAGGATCGGTTACACTAATTAATAAAAACTAGTCATACCAAATCATAAGTCAGGCATTGTGATTAGTTATACCAAGATACATAACAAAGTTACGATCAGTTCTACCATCTCACACATATTGGTAATCCAAATATTTGCAATGAATAGCCGTACCAATAAGCCTAACGATTTCCCTTTCGATTCATAAAACAAGTTCATGAATGTACTTCCTTTAAAAAAATCTAAAACATTGTTTCCTAAGATGGAATCTTCACCATAACCCATTCACATAATCATAACAGTATATACAAGATTATGTCGATGTCATATCTACGAAGTTCAAAAGATAGTGTTATACTTCATAGTCTAATTCCCTAATACTATGATCATACAAATATGACCATGTCACATCACTAGAGTATCATACAATATGTACAGCTTCGCAGTTATGTTTTCAATATATCACGACTTGAAAGATATGTTAGGAATGAAACAGTTCAGGTCAATATTACTAACCTCAAGAGGAGGGATGATGTTGTCGTTGTAGTTCGCTTTTTCTTCACATTCTTCAGGTCTTCGTAGTAATACTTATATGTCTCAACATTCCTACACTTTCTAGTCTAACCTAAACGAAGTTGACTCTAGTATATAATCAAGCGACTTTAGATGAGTTTTGAGTCACTAAAATATGACAACCAAACTTGACATACCAACGCTTGGTGGGTTCAACCGAGCTATGCTCTAACACCTACTCCAAGTTTTTTTAAAATAAAAAACTTTTTTTAGCAAAAAATTTAGATAAAATAATAGTAAACTTGGTCTAAGACGAAACCTTGAGGGATAGATAATACCTATAAACAATTAATATCACAAATATATTATTAGAGCATTGCTCGGTTGAACTCACCAAGCATTGGTATGTCACGTTTGGTTGTCAAGTTTATTTCTAAAACTCGGAGTCGCTTGATTTGATTACTAAAATCAACTTCATTTGGTTAAACTAGGAACATAAAAATATAGAGACTTGCCTTGGTTACTCACGAAGACCTGAAGACGTATATAGGAAAACGAAGACATCATCCTTCAGTTCAAGATTAGCAACTACATACTTGACTTCTTCCATTTCTATCATTTATTCTTTCAAGTCTATATTCGTTGAAAAAACATAACATACGAAGTTAAGTTTATTTACAATGACATTATTGGTAAGTTAGTCACTATACTATGATCAAAGTATCGATAAGGAATGATATACAAGTTGATCTACAACTTAAATATATGGAGTTATGAAGCATAGTTTATTTATGGACTTTGTATTCTCGACATTTCACTAATTAGAAATTCATTATTTTTTAGTGTGTTGAACTTCCAAAATGAATTCATACCTTGGAACTATGTCTGAAAGCAATTTGAATAAGATAATTTAAGGAAGTAAACTTGCGAAACTTGTATTTATAGTTGAAAAGGTGATTCAAGAGCGATTCCTGGAGAGACCGATCCCTTGTAACAAGGATTGATCCCAAGTCATGACCGATCCTGACTAAATATGACTTGTTCAAGATATGTTTGTCATCTTCAGGTATCTGCAGACATCAAGATACACACGGGCTAGACTTGGAATATTCATAAGTGCAAAGCGATTTGAACATGTGATAAGATCTAATACCTTAGTGTTAAAGTATGTTCCTTTGATACTCAAGGCAAGATTCTGAAACCGATTTACAATACCTATTTTGGTATCGAATTATATGTTTACCATATCCCATAGGTTTGCATATCTCTAATTATTATATTAGTAAAGTACACGGATGTGTGCTAGCTAATATAAATTGTCATCTATAAGAGATATCAGTTTAATAGTTAGAATACAATTGGTAGTTGCTAATTTCGATAATAAATATTATTTGAATATGCTAAGGATTTTATAAATTGGTAATCTCTTATTTTCCAAACAAGTCTTGGACACAACACTATAAATAGTGGAGTCTTGTATTCTTAGAAATTCATCCCTTAATACACGTCTTGATTGATCGTGTGGGAAGCCAACTTGTTAAGAGATATGAGTAATCTAATTAGGTGAAACAACTTGCGTGCTTCGTTTAAACTTTAAAGTCTTCTTAGGTATCAAGAAGCTTTTCGTAGTACTGTTCATGGGAAATTTAGTCATATTATTATTTTAGTTTTTCGATTGATTATTTATTTAATTGAGTATTAACGGTATAGTATCCTTAATAGATCAAACTTGTTTACTCTATGGTCCTTCTTTTCTGATATAAGATCACACAAGTTTTTTTGAGGTTTGGCTATTACAGATCTAGTGATTCAAGATTTGTAAATAGAACTGTTAATCAACATTAACAGACTCCGTCCTATATAGCTTGAACTAGGACTACTCAACTTCAAATTGTGTTAGGGACCATGCCTCTCTATCTGACACACTCTATACAACTTCCCCAATATACTATCAGTGCTCTGGGAAGAGTTCAACGAAATTATTGGTGGAATCACAATGCATCTACATAACCACACAAATACAAGAATTGGCCAAGCTTATGTTTTCAGAAAAGATACGCAGGTTTGGGATTTAAAAACTTAACTGTTTATAATTCTGCACTCTTATCTAAAATGTCATGAAATTTATTACATAATCAAAACTCTCTATGGGCTAAGCTACTGCGGAGCAAATATTTTCTTTATCAAAACTTGCTCACCTATACTCTCAAGCCAGCAACTTCGTTCTGGCAAAATATTTATCATGGATTACAACATATATAATGATTTTATATTTGTCAAGTGGTTGATAGTAAAAACATAAATATCTGGAGATACAAGTGCATGGTCAACTCAGCGTCCCAATCTTACAACAGGAAGAGCTGAATTTGAGTGATTTTCAATATGTGGCCGAACTTATCGATGACGAAAACCAATCTTGAAAAATAGATCCTCTTCAACAATTGTTTACTCTAGATCAGGTACAACAAATCCTCACTATCTCCCCTGAATCTGACAAGAAAAGACAAGCTTGTTTGGCTTCTCACCTCTATTGGACAGTTCACTACAAAATCAACTAATTCTCTGGCAGTGGTTTATAGCTTAATCAACTGCAACAGATGGCAATTCCTCTCTGGAAATTAAAGATTACATATAAACATATATTTTCTTTGGAATCTTCTCCATAATATTCTTCTGGTTCGAACACGAATTTTCAGGCTTTGCTCTCAGCAAGATCAACTTTGTCCATTGGGCATTTTAGCTCTAGAGATGATAAGTCACTTATTACTGCAATGGTCGGTCGCTCGCTCTGTCTAGTATGTCTTTGACCCTCACCTGGTTAACAAGAATAGTGCCTACACTGCTGTTCAAGACTGGATTATCGCCTGGACAGAAAAACAAATTGCATCTAGTTCCAGCATCGTGACACCATACATCACATTTCATACATCATGTGGGGTATACAGAAACATATATTTGATAAACTCTTCCAACATGGTAACCCAAATCCACTTTACATCATTAGGCATATTAATTAATATTATTATTGGCAGCATCTCTGTTTTGAAATTGCATCTAGTAATGTTGTTTTGCAGAGGACTTCTGCTATTTTATCGTATTTGCAACCACCTCCATAGGGTTACTTTAAAGTGATATTGATGTTTCTACGTTGCCTAATCATAATATAATTGGAGGTGGCATTGTAATTCGAGATCATGCAGGGCGATTCGTGGAAGCCAAGGGATTCATCCAACATGCCAGAAACATAACTCAAGCTGAAACATGGGGATTTTTACATGCTATGTAATATGCACGTATAAAAAAGTAATATTTGAGAATGACAATTTCCAAGTAGTGAATTTCCTTCGTAAACAAAAGATACCTCCTCAGAGAAAATCCTATGGGTAGTGTCACTTCTTTAAAATGAATGAGGGACTACCAATTGAGCTAATTTTCTCCTACTATAGGGTCTTCCAACACTCCCTCGCCCCCAACTCCTTCATACAATCATTCAGGTGAAGGAGTGGTTGGTAGTGGACACCACATGGCAGGCTGTCTCACGTGTGAAAAAAGAAGGCTACACGGGAGATTGTCTCCCTGTAGCAAAAAAAAAAATCCTTGGACGGGAGACAATCCCCCGTGTAGGAATTTTGGGTTGTTTTTTTTTTTTGAATTTTTTTGTAGACGTGGGAAAATCTTTCATCTAATCTTGTTCTTCTCCTTCTCCATAGTGGGATCACTCATTCGATTGATCAAGTGCTCTTTCAAAATAAAAGAGTTAGTCTCATTTGAAGACTACCAATAGTCCATGTTCTCACTGGAGTCCAAATTTGTGCACCCTCCAATAAAACCGGGATGCACATTCCGGCCATTACTGCGGGAGCTTTTTTTATTTGAAAACCAGTTTTACTTTCTAAAATTAAAGCTTCCACATAATTAAAAAATATGTTCTCTCTCCTCTTCTTATCTTTTCTCAAAGTTGGATATATACAACATAAGTAAGATCCATGAACATGTAATCTAAAGAAGAGGAATTGTAGGTTGATTGATCAATTAATTCACAACAAAAACTTAGTAGACTTTTAGGTTTCTTATTCAAATTCTAGTTACGATATATTTCGATTTTTGATAGAAAAGGAATAAATGAATTATGTTTTTAGCTCAAATCCTCCACCAAACGAGATAATTAGAAAAGTAAATTAAGAGACATAATCATGTTTTCCTTAAATTTTTGATCGGCACCCGGGATTCCAAACTACAAATATATTGTTTGCTTAAAGTATCGTTACTCGTTTGGCCCTTAGTGATTGTAACAAAAAAACCAAAATTAAACTTCGAAGTTCTGAGATCATGGATAAAAACAGAGACATGTTAGTATATGAAAAATTGAAATTTGGGTTTGATTTTTTATTTTATCAAATTGATTAACTAGAAAGCTTGAAAAATTAGACGAGAGGTTTAATAATAATTATCTAAACCTGAAACACAAAGAATTTTTTTCCTCGTTTTCTTTGTTAAAATCTAAAAATCTTTGTATTATATCTCACACAAGACTATTTTCTTTGAATCATTGTTATCTTCTCGCAAAATTATTTTGTTTTCGAAATTTTTGTTCCAGGTTTTCATAGTTTTTATTGAGATCATCGACTTATTCTAATGTGATAGATGATGGGTTTCTTTGTTACTTTAAAACCATGAAGTAGTAAGACGAAGGAGAGAACAGAAAGAGAAAACCTCGATTTCCAGTTTTTATCGTAGAAAAATTAAGTTTCCAACCAAATAAACCTTTTAATAAGAAGGGCCGGAACGTGCACCCCGGTTTTAGAGGGATGCACAAATTTTCACTTTCCTCACGGGCAGGATAAATGTATAATTAATAGGTGTGTAAGAGCGCCAGGTCAAAAACCTCACTGGTCATGTGTGTAAATAGAATTTGTTATTTTGGTGAACGCAAATGAGCAAAAGTAAGATGCTTTTATGAAGGGTTGTTTGAAGACTATGGAGTGGAACAGATGGAATGCCTTGCAATGAGGCATGTTGAGTGCTGGGATGTGAGCAAAGGATTATCATCAGTAGTGTTCGAATCTGATTATGAGGTTTTAATAAAAATCTATTGATGAACAAACATCATATGTTCATTGGAGGAATTATGGGTTAATTCTTGACATTAAGCTTATTTTGGAAATGCATGCTTGTTGGTCTTTTAGTCTTGTAAGGAGAATTAAAAATGGTGTGGCAGACTTACTGGCAAAAAAAAAAAACAGAAATACTATGTCGGTTTTTGAGTATGGTGAGGTTGTTCCTCCTGATTATGTAATCCTTAAGGAGAAACCATCTGTAGCCATCCATCCTTCATTATTAAAATTTCTTTTTGAGTTAAATTTTTTTTTTTGTAATGATGTTGCTGATAAAATGGTTAATCATATAAGAAAAAATAAATTAGTTGGAATATGGTGGTTTGTTGGTCCGTCGGAGTTCCAAGCAACTTTAGTAGTTGAATATGTATCTACTAGTTTATCATAATCAATAATTCTTTGTTCTTGTTGGGGGAAAAATATGCCAGAAAAATTACACTTTATTACTAGTACTAGTTTTGTGGTCGTGCGTTGCACGGGATTAGATTGATTGGCATGTTTGTTACACGGCTACCAATGAAAACAAATTTAAAAGCTTTTTCAACATGATCTGTTGAATGAAATCTTCTGAAACAGTAAATGAAGGGAACTGAAGAAATATTCATTCTCTCTTTATTACTAATCATCACATAATGTGTTTATAAATCGGTATGCTTCCACATTGAAGCGATTTTTAACTTATTCCTCGGCAGTATGCTTCAACATTGAAACCTATAACAGTGAACATCGCAGTCTCTGTCTTGTCCTTCCCATTTAGATGAAACCCTAAACAATTTCATCTTAAAAACATAAATCAATAAAGTAATATTTCAACTAAAAACTAAATTCCAAAATCCTGTTCGAGCTTAAATTCATCATCTCAAGTAAAAGCTAAAGTTGCAGGGACTAAATAAAGGTGTATAATCGCTGAAGTAAAAAAATCAGGATTAGATTTAGTATAGGGAGAATTGCAGGATTAAGTTGCAGGAACTAAATAAAGTTGTATAATCGCAGAAGTAAAAAAATCAGGATTAGATTTAGTATAGGGAGAATTACAGGATTAGATTTAGTAAATGCTTAATTATTTAGTTTCATTCCATTATTGCACTCAAGTATAGAGTTAATTAAAAATCCATGAATACAAATTCTTACAATTAATATTATAGAGATTATAAATTGAGGCTTTGGTGCACTGACCTGTAATGTATATGCAAGAAACCATATTTCTCCGTATAAGATAATATTATATGTAATGGTAATCTGTTAATAACAAAATACATCCGGCCACAGGGGAACGAAGGATATATACCCATCATATTACTGCACAACCTAGAGAGTAGAAAGCTAGTGTTTTGGTTCTTCTATATAGATTGTCTAACTGAAAGTGGCTTAGCATTGGTGCAACTAATCAAATGTACTACTGATATATTAATAATATCTTGTGCATAAAAACTAAACCATTTCAGTTAGAAGATGTAAAATGCATCTACATAGGGTCCGACATAATGGTGTGTGTCCCCATTGTAATCAAACTCAATGCCGACAATCTGATAGCAGTTTGGGAAGATGAAAGTTTTTGGCCAAGATGCATCTTATTAAAGCCAAATTTGGTCTATATCATCAACAGGTTGGATAATATCGTTATTCGCATGTGCTCATTAAAAAATCACTGATACTATTATGATGGAGTTGTGTGAACAAAAGAAACAAAAAAGAAAAAGCTACCATACTTTGTCAATATACACCTAAAGATAAAACTGTCATCATATATTTTGCCTCTAAAATGGCCTTGATAAGTGATAAATACCTATGGTACATTAGGCCAAAATGCTTCCAGTTATCCTATAAATATATCAAAAGTTAGATATAATGTTCATTGTAAACACTTATCAAACTATTTATTTATTTTCAAAGCTCCCTCGAGCATACCAAAATTATCATACGTTAAATATATATATAACCAAATTATCAAATAACTTAATAGGTTTAAATATTTATCCAAAACTATTTTACGACAAATACGCAACTATGTTACCCTAGGTAGAGAGGAAAAGAAACTACAACACAGATTGGTAAAATGCATTATTTTTTCTCGTTACAACCTCCGTATGTGTCAGCATATCGATTATATCCAAAATTAAGAAACTTATTGAAGTTAGATGTGCAATGAATATGTATATTGGAAAAAATTGAACGCTATATAAATTTAAGGAATCCAATAGAACCGTTATTAAGGAGTTAATATGTTCGAATGCATGAAAGAGTAGTGGGTTTTGTGTTATTAAAACAACTATAATGGTACAAATAGATACACAAACTTTGAATGAAGAATTATACCGAAAACTGACTACAGTTTTGTGGTATTAAAACTTGGGAAGCAAAGTCTGAAGCCGCATTACCTACTTCTGGGATGCGAGGCTTCTGCACACAAAGACTTGAATGACCCAATTTCTTTTTCAACGGCGGTGCATTAAGTTGAATAAAGGGTCAAATGGACAATTCAAGATATGGGCAATACAATTATAATGTTGAAATTAAAATGCGTCAAATCTTAGAGCCGATATTACCTATAATGAAACCTATATGGTCTTAGAATCGGTATTACCTGTAATCGAACCTATATGATGTAAGATTTGATAGTATCTCTAATTGTAACTGAGGATGGTACACCAAAAAAAGTGCATGATTCAAATGGGCCAGGATCCCTATATAGTGGTGACTTCAAACAGAGGGGATCTCCAACCCCAATACAATAACATATATAACTGATCAATTTCTTTCTGTTTTGTTCGGGATCTCATTTAATGATCATTCATGCCTCAGGGACCCAAGAACCCAAGGGATGAGAAATTTGGCAACTTATTTTTGACAACTCATATAAATTAAAGTATGTGGTACACTGCAAATCTAGGGATAAGAAAATGTTTATACTATCACTTTTAGTGTATTGCATATACCAATAATTGTTAGAGCATTGTTCGGTCGAACTCGCAAGCGTTGCTATCTCAAGCTTGTTTGTCAAGTTTAGGTGATCAAAACTATAAGTCTTGATTTTTAATCTACTTATAGCTATGTCTCGGATTAGGATAGAATGTGTATTTGAGCTATAGACTTCACGACGTTCATCGATTTAAGACGAAGATCTACTGAGGAGAGCTTTTAGTAACTTCATCAACAAAAGGTATGTGGAGACTAAAACTTATCTATCACTCAGACGTCTATTCTATTTTTATCTCATAATGAGACTAAGTCGTATAGCTATGTAGACTTTTATATTATACACATTTGATATTTCGAGCCGAGTTTATCTCGCTTATCTATTTCTTGAAATACGAGTTGAAAGCTTTTTTCTTTAGCTACGTTCATCATATTCTTGACGAGTTTAGTTGGAAACAATCTATTTGTTGGAAAATAAATAATAAGTCAAAAGATGATCATGTGAAAATTGCCTTGAAACATCTTACATGATTTGTGTGAGACAGTCATTTGATGTCGAATCAGAAAGTTTCGTATTGATCATTCGATCACTTGAAAAATACTTATAAGCTAATGGTATGTGTGAGACAACCATTTTCGTCTTCTAAGGATGTTTCAATGATTGAAGGGAGTTTAGAACAATTAACCTTTGTCTGGACAAAACACAGTATGCACACCAGTATGCAAACTGTTTTGGTATGATTCAGGTTCGGAAACCTTGTTTGCATACCAGTATGCAAACGGTTTTAACTGTTGAAGTCCGGGAACCAAGTTTGCATACCAGTATGCGGACGGTTCTACCTAAGTTATGTCCGAGACGGCTGTTTGCGTACCCGTTTGCAAATGGCTGGCAAGACCAAGTCCGGATACTATAGTTTGCGTACCAGTTTGCAAACTTAGTTGGTTAAGTTCTAAAATTGGTTAAGTATGTTTTCATACTCATGAACAAATACATTAATAAATTAAGGAATACAATCTTTGCAAACTATGGCTTAATGTTCATGAATTGATTTCGGTATAAGTACTTTGTACGATTACGAATCAATCCGATTTTGTTTCAATTGGTTCATATATATTTATATGAGATAGTGAATAATTGAACAACTCTATTAGCAACACAATTAGATTCATTTGATTATCTTTCATGATTGATTGATCATCATAGTTGATCCAGAAGTGTTAGATGAATGTGGTTAAGACAAAAGTGTTCATATGGATAACTTCGGTTAACTATTGTTAAGCCAACTCAATATACACATTTAGGTACGGTTACCCATAATGAAAGTATATTTCATTTGTGTGTAACAAGCTAAGACCATCTAATGGTGGAGAGATATTGCTTTGGTTTTAAGCAATCTTAACTTGAATCTTAAATCAGGTTTTCATCTAACGGTGAATATTGAATGCTTTGTTACTAAGCTAACTTAGCATTGATTGAAAGCAAACCCTGTTTGAAAGACTATATAAGGGAGAACTCTAGCAACTGGAAAACCTAATCCCGACACTTTCCCGTGTCCTAGTTGCGACTAGAGTCGATCGTGCGCCTGAAAAAAATCGGAATTTACACCGGCACTAATCGGTTTATATATTTGCACATGTAATCCAATTATGGCTCGAAAAAAATATAGAAAAACTGCATTTCTAAGGCTTGAAAAATCAGATTATATGACACCCACATAAACCGATTCCCTGATGAAGCCTCAACAATCGGTTTGTAGGCGGAGTCGTATAACCCGATTGTATGCATGTAATTGCAAAACAAAGTATGAAGCATGCATAAACTTGTTTTGGCATAAACCCATTATGCACATAATCATAATTAAAACCATAATCATCCAAAAAAGTGTTAGAGACTTAAACCACCCGAAGTATTAAAAACCTAAATCTTAAATTATTTAAAAGAGATCACCAAAGATCGGGACCAACAACTTCAGCAAAGGCTTGAGCTGCAACCATTTCTTCAAACAAACCATCCAAATATCCGGTGTGCCCTCCTAGCTTCAATCGCATCTCTCCTTCTCCTTGCAAACCTGATGAGCTCAACGAGCTCTTCCAGTGCAAGCTTGTCGGCCAGTGCGAGGGTCTGCTCCAAACAGGTCTCACAGCCATACCAGAACTTATAGAGGCTTCTAGGTACCATGGCCTGTGGTACCCTGTGAACATCCTCCTGGTTGAGTTCTCGAGAATAAAATGCTAAGTGGCTGAAGTCCATATCTACAAAAGAAAAAGTAAAAAACCTAGTTCAATAATCGGTACATCGGACAACATATGTAATCCGATTCTAACATGAAAAACACACAGAAAAATGAAACTTATAAAAACCGATTGTGAAATGGAATCTGAAGACACAATTTCCATGATCGGTACATTAAATACGTACATAAAAACTGATTGTAGGAGCACATAGATCAATAAAATTATTACCCAGAATCGGTTTATGCTAATGCACTTATAAACCGATTCTGGTGATGTCTTTTCATATTCCGATTTCTACCCAGAATCGGTCGATAATAGTCATCCTACAAATCGATTCCGCTGCATGCTCTTCATGGATGAAAAACAAAACCCAGAATCGGTTGATACGATAGATCTACATAAACCGATACTGGGTAAATCAGATATTTTGATTTTCAAAATTGAAATTTTAAACATGTAAGTCAATGAGTAAATGCTAATAATAGAATGGATTGATGGAGATTTACCTTTTCTTGGTTGGATCGGAAATCGTTGGAGAACAAAAAAAAATTGATTAGGGTTTATGAAATTTGGAAAGATTATATGAGAACAGAAAGTTCTTTTTTTTTAGGTTTTTATGTTTTTTTTTTTTTTGCTGAAAATGGTAAAGGATTAGTATTTATGTGGGTTACTTTTAGGAATTAATTTGAGACTAGATTGGTCTTTTTGTTAAATTTAGCACACCATAGCTATCGGTACAAGTCGGGGGAGGAATTTAATAGTCCCCCGAAGCCCCAAACTAGGAAGTAGGAGCCGGAGTAGGAAGGTTTATAAATGGAAAACATAAAGTAATTGTTACAATGTGACTGTGGCACACCACGTCAAAATCCAGCTGGGAATGAACGTGCAAATTCGCTGGCAAAAAGGTTGCATATCTAAATGATGAGAAATGTTTCATAATTTTTCGTTGTCTTTTGTTAATTACGCACTGGGCGCATATTAGAATATTTGGAATAACAAAAGACATGCTAATCAGTCAAACTCAACTTAGAAAAACCTGCAAATAAAGTTAAAAACCTCATCATATTCTGACACACCAACAACATCTCATGCTAATTTGGAACATTTTAGGTCAAAT
Organism: Papaver armeniacum; assembly: GCA_023531295.1. NCBI lineage: Eukaryota > Viridiplantae > Streptophyta > Magnoliopsida > Ranunculales > Papaveraceae > Papaver > Papaver armeniacum. Next base: position 189,382 of record JAJJWW010002157.1, on the reverse strand, counting down.
CCCAGCAGACCAAGCAAAACCCTAATGTGATTTTACCTCAATTGCATCTTTTTTCTGGAAAATTCAGCTCAGAGGAAGTGTTCTTGGACATTTATACAAGGGGCGAAGCTGATTAGTGGAAGAATCTCCGCCGTTGAAGATCAAGATCCTGAAAAAGAACAGGTACTGTAGACTTTTTATTCATGTGCTGGTAATATAGAGAGAAAGAGAGAGAGAGAGAGATGGGAAAGGGAGGAGGTTGTGTACCAAGTAAGAGTAGAGCACCATTGGGTGTACCGAACAATGAACCACCAACACCAAGAGGTGTTGCTGGATTAACGCCAGTTGAACAAAATGATAATACTACATTTAGTGGTTCATTTGAAGAAGTAAGATCATCAACACAAAATGAAAAATTGAAGATTTTTATTGTATTTCATTCAATGTATGGTCATGTAGAAGGAATGGCAAAAAGAATGAAAATAGGAGTCGATGGAATTGATGGTGTTGAAGGCATTTTATATCGTGTGCCCGAGACGCTTTCACAGGATGTTTTGGAACAAATGAAGGTTCCTTTATTAGATGAGGAAATCCCTATAATTTCTGCTGCAGAATTGGTTAAGGCTGATGCTATATTGTTTGGGTTTCCAACGAGGTATGGGAGTATGTCGGCGCAAATGAAAGCGTTTTTCGATACTACCGGAGGATTGTGGAAGGAACAGAAGTTGGCTGGAAAACCGGCTGGTTTCTTTGTAAGTACTGGTACACAAGGTGGAGGGCAAGAAACCACTGCGTAAGTTTACTCTCTGTTACCCTGCACTCATAAAAGATTGATATTGAGCAGAACGTTATCATGTATATTACCTTCACAGTACTCATTGATGGGTTTTCGGTACTTTAATATTGAAAACTGGGTGGAACTTGATGCTTAAATGAGACAATGAATTTGGCTAGTAAAATGAAACATTGAGGGGATTAGCTCCGAGAGTTTCTACATGCTTAGGCATATAATGTCATACCACATTAATGATCTATGCACCATAGGCATAGGGTTCGTACAATTTTTTTTTAGGGTGACTATCTGATAGTGAAGATGAAGACTTAGCTGCAAAAGGATTTCGCTTGGCAGTGATCCAATTGAGCTGTTACCCTGTCGTGTAGGTCACCTTGTACTGCTACAACTTACAAGTTACAACTATGATTGCCAGGTAGAGGAGAGTGGAAAATGTGGCACTGGAGATGTTTTAAACTTCTCCTCAAGTAGGATAACAGAGATAGCAAATTTCGCTCCTGTAAATTCAAGCAAATCTCTCTTTTTTTTTTCTTTTTTTTTCGTCCTGAACTCCTACTCCTGTGTGTCTCTTTTTTCCTGCAACCGTTGCATTACGGAGATCATCCATCTATCCATCAATCTCTCCAGAATCCTAAGCTCTTGAATATTTTTCCTGTTTTGCGCCATTAAATTAATCAAAATGGCTGCAAGTTTTTAGTTTTGCAATGTGTTCTGTGCTTTCATTGTATATCTCTGCATCTTCCAATCGTGCCCTCTTGCTATGTCGGCTCCAATAAGATGAATATTGATATCTGCCACAGGTTTGACGCATTTAACTAACAAGTTAATTTAGGAAGCCAACATTCTTTTTTGATTCAAGGGAAGCCAACATATCACTATTTGAATGGCATGGATCCTTGTATGTCAGTTTCATAGAATTTGCGAAATTTAACGTAGCCTTCTCAAGTGAAAAAGTGTTGGACCAAACACAATAGATATTGTATATCTAACAATGGTTTCGTACTTGGCCTTCAATAATTAGGTTGACATATAGCCTTTTGCCATATATTTGTCAATTTGCTTGCTTCTAGTTAATTATCACCCCTCCTTCATTTACTTTCATTCTCTCTGTCACACAGTTGGACAGCGATTACCCAATTAGTGCACCACGGAATGCTATTTGTTCCCATTGGCTACACATTTGGAGCAGGAATGTTCAAGATGGATTCTATTAGAGGGGGTTCTCCATATGGTGCTGGAGTTTTTGCAGGTGATGGCACGAGAGAACCTAGTGAGACAGAACTGGCACTCGCAGAACATCAGGGACAATACATGGCTGCCGTGGTCAAAAGGCTGGTCCAAGCTTGAGAATTTCGGTTAAATATAAATATAAATAACATTGATTACCTTGCCCATTGCTATATTGAAAGAGCATTTTGTCTCAATTTGTGATTGGTCCTCAGCGTTTGATGTGTTTTAGTTTCACAGCGTGAACATTCAACATTTTGTTTTAGTTTCACCATTTGTTTTGTTTCTTCTTTCATTCATACTGATTTTACACCCATTATTTGTTCAGATTGTTGTATATGGATTGGGATTCTTATGTTTCACAGATTTCCTTATAAATAAATAATGAATAGTGTGTTGTGTTCCTTGATTTCTGAGAATACAGTTCTTTGGATGACTTAAAAAAGGTTGAGAAATATGTTCTCTCTCTCCATTTAAATTGTCTGTACGATGGATTTAGTATCCCGGCCAAATTGGGGTATATCCAGATTAATTCGGGTATACCTAATAAGACAAAACTCAGGTCATTTAGAAGTAAAACAGGCCACCCCTTAACCATGTATTTTCTAAATGGCTAATATACGGTTGTTTAATTAAAATTAAAAATTTTGATTAGGTTAATTAATTGAGTAGATTAAAACTTCTGAAATTATAAATTTAAGTTATGAAATTTTAATTTTGATTGAACTCAAGATTTTTTATGAAAAAAAATTGTTCTGAAACTATGAAAAGTCGGCAAGGTCGACGAATGAAGAGATGCCGACTATATTTGGCCGGCGAAGACGACGCCGACTAACTTTGGCCGGCAGGGTATTCAAATGAAGACAATGCCGACTTTATTTTTTTGACACACAGGAGACGACTAATATTGGTCGGCAGGCCTACAAAAAAAAAAAACCGTCGGCTGTTGGAAAAATGTGGAATCATGTATTAGTCGGCAAGGTCTACAAAAATACCCTGCCGTCTGTTGAAAAATACCTTGCCGGCTGTTGAGAAAAATGTGGAATCATGTATTAGTCGGCAAGGTCTTCAAAGAAATACCCTGCCGGCTGTTGAAAAAATTTGCAGTCGCCATGGCTATTATGAAAAGTCGGCAAGATATGCATGTTACGACCTTGCCGACTAAAGACACAGAAATCATAATTTCCGATTTCTAACCTAATATAACAATCAAATCACATAACACAATGATGGGTTTAAGTTTAGACATCACTTAGGCCTATTCCTATGCATATGGCAAACATCATGTTTTGCCATATATGCACCCACTATGGGTATGCCAAACTGCCAAACTCATATGCATATATGTCAGGAATAACATATAGGCATACACGACAGAGTTTCCAGCGAGCGATAGAGTTTTCATCGCTCGACGGTCAAGCCAGCGCTCGCTGGTCTTTAAAGCGCCAGCGCTAGTCAAGCTATCGCTCGACTCTCTGATCATCACTTATCAGATCTTCATCCAACGACTACTCCCCCCCCCCCACACACACACACACACACACATAAATACTTAATTTCAATCTCATTTCAACTCACACCAGTATTTCTGACGGTAACATTGAACCAAGGTGGACCATTTTGGGTAGATACCATCCGCAAGATAACAGCCATGAGTGTACTGGTGGTCGTTAATCATGAAACGGACTTGGGGACAAATTCCATGCTTCAAATCTTCAAACAGAGGCGACTTATGAAAAACATTGATATCATTTTGTGAACCCGGAAGACCAAAAAAATTGTGCCATATCCAACAATCGTAAGAAGCAGCAGCTTCAAGGATAACTGTTGGTTTTGGATAATGACCTTTATATTGACCGGCCCAATAAACATGGCATCCTTGCCATACCCAATGCATACATTCGAGACTACCTAGCATTCCTGGGAATCCCCTTTCCTCATTCTCCCTCAATATTTGTCTAACATCTTTCTCGGTTGGTTTTCGTAAATATGTTGGACCAAAATGATTAATCATTACTTCACAAAACAATGAAAGGTGAGTGAATGAAGTTGTTTTACCCATACGAATATACTCATCGTTCGCATCCGCTGGTCTGCCATAACCTAGAATCCTTAAAGCCGAAGTAACTTTTTGTTCAGGACTATGACCTCTAATATTCAGTGCATCAAACTGATAATTAAATTGAGGTTCTACTCGACAAAGCTCTTCAATAATCTTTCTCACCAGATGCCGAGGCACACGGAATCGACCTTGGAAATCTCGATTAGAGTACACACAATTGGGAAGAAAATAATCGTGCATCAGCTTCTGATGGTAAAATTCCCTCCCTCAATACGTATACCTTATTGAGAATACTTCTTGTGGCTCTGGAACTCTGGGTATTTGGCCCGTATGTACTAGCATCAAAATGTCGATGAGTTTATTATCTTCAGCTTCATCGTCAAGTTCTTGCAACCTCCTTAGATGCATTTCTTGTTGTAATCTAAACCGATTCATAATAACATTCCTCTCTTCATTGGATCTCGCCATTGATGATTATGAAATTTAAAATGAGAATAGAGATAGAGAAATTTGTGAAATATAGGTTGAAGTAGGTGTGAGTATCTTGGAGAAATACGAGGGCGTATATATAGGAACCAGTAGGGGGAAATAGCCGTTGCAAAATATCCAGTGGTCGATATAATTAACGTCGCTAGATTTAATGTATAACCCCAGCGATAATCTCAATATCGCCAGCGTCATTCATAATATCGTTCACTAGAATGACTATCGCTTATTGGTTTTCCTATAGTGGCGCAATTGGTTTGGCATGCCACCTGGTATGCCAAACAGTTTTTTTTTTTTTTTGGCATGTGCATAGGAATCGGCCTTGCAGTCTTCTTTTCGCCGGTAGAATCAACCATTTTTTTGGAAAATCAAAGTTGAAGATTTTCGGTTGATGGAAGAAATGGAAGAAGATGAAGGGGAAGAGCAGAGAGATTAGAGAAGAGAGATTAGGGAAGATTAAGAGTTTTTTAGTTGTTAATTTTAGGGTTTAATTTTAAGTTAATTAGTTCAAGGGTATTAAAGTAAAACCACCAATTTTGACCACCCCTTAGCAAGAGCACTAGGTCCATTTAAATTTGAGTATACCCCAATTTGGTATGTTAGTAAAATCACCAATTTAGTATGTTGCGGTCAAAGAAAAGAAAATTTATTTATTTTTAATCAGAAGAGAAGAATTTATTAGAAAAAGGAATGTACAGTTTACAATCTACAAGTAGTAGAGAAAATGAAAGACTAAAAACAGAAGATTACATGAATATTGCATCCCAGTAATTGTGATTGAACTTGAAAAGTTCAAATGTACTCTCTTACCAGCAGCACTAGCCCAAGCTAAAATTTGGGTTTTTACCTCAATTCATAAGTTTTGATCAGTTTTAAAAGTGTGTCTCTTCTCGAAGATTCTACAACTCCTTTCATTCCATAAAGTAGGAATAATTGTAGCATGAATCAAACTCCAAACTAAATTGCCAGAATTTGAGAAGTTAATATGGTGCCAAGTATGAGCTAATATATCCATATTTGGAGGCAGTACCCAAGGCCAACAAGTGCTAGGCGAGACCATCGAGCAAACTTAATATACAACTTTACAATGGAGGAAAAGATGCTCTTGTGTCTCTATACCATCACCATACATAATGCAACAATTATGGATATCAATTCCTTTCTTTTGCAGATTATCAATTGTATTCAACTGCCCATGCACTAAACACCGGACCAAAAAGTTTATTTTTGATGGAACAGCTGACTTCCAGATGAAGGCAAGAGGGAAGTTGTAGATAGCACTTTCTGATATAAGTTTAGAATATAAAGTTTTAACAGTGAAGATACCTGAGGGATCTAATGACCATCTTCTAGTATCAAGGAGATTGTCTAGAGCAGGAGGAGAGTCGCCAATGATCAGTAAAAGCTCAGCAAACATATTTGCTTCAGTCCCAAAAAAGGTTCTCTTGAAATCAAACTTCCAGTTTCCATCTAGAGTTACCATGTCAGCCATTTTTAAGTTTTTCACTCTAGATAACTTGTAAAGACAAGGGAATAAGCTAGCAAGTGAAGCATCTCTAATCCAGGTATCATTCCAGAAAGAAGTGTTTTTGCCAGAATGAATAAAAATTGTTGAATTGTTACCAACAAGATGAGCTGATTCAGAAATAGTTTTCCAACAGGAAACTCCTTGAGAGCTTGTAGGTTTACCTGGAATCCAGCTTGAAAAATCATCCCCATATTTATCCACAATGATTTTGTACCATAATTTATTCTTATCCATACCAAATCCTTAGCACCATTTGACTAGCATACACAAGTTCATCAATTTCAGTTTGCAGACACCCAACCCACCATGTTCTTTGTCAACTTGCACTAAACCCCAATTAATAAGATGAGAAATATTAGAACCAGAAGCATTGTGTTCCCAAAGGAAATTTTTCATCTTTTCCTCCAAAATCTTGATGATAGAAGAAGGAGCTTTAAATAAAGAGAAATAATACATAGGTAGTGAAGAAAAAATGCATTTCAGTAGGGCAAGTTTTCCACCTTTTGAAAGTGAAATCTATCGAGAAACCGAGGTTACTTTAATCTGGAACCGGCATGTTTCCATAGAAGTAAATTCCATGAGACATCTTACTTTTAGATAACTTAGCTCGAATCCGTCTCTTACATTTAGATTAGCATGATCGGATAATACTAGCACGAATATATATGATAAATACGATAATAGACAATCACACACAACACAAAGATTACGTGGTTCACCTTTGTAGGCTACATCCACGGCCAAAACCACCCCGAGAATCTTCATTATCATAACAAGTTATTATATCGGCACACATCATATAATCAACTAGTTATATAACCCACTGGCGCTAAACGTTAGAAACAACAAGACATATTACGAAGAGTTTTCCTCTTCCTTTGTTCTTCTTCTTCCATAAACCTCCACCGCCATGGTTGCTTCGACTTTAGACAAGAACATGAAAAACATCATGAATTATAACTTCTCCCATATGAACCCTAGAAACCCTATATTTCTTTCATATACGTTCTCACTACAAGTCACTCTTCTCACATAAATTTTTCTCATCACCAACCATTGTAGGACACAACGGTTGTGACCCGAACACTCTCATAAAGAGAGGATTCTCCAAGAGAAAATGGATTTCTACTCACAATATAATCCCTCTTATATAGTAGACAAATCCTTGATCCCCAAGTCTTAGAACTCCTAAAAATATATTCACACCTTAATTAGGAAATCCTAAACTAGGAAACCACATAACTTGGGAAACACCCAAGTTACGTTCCAGCAAGTTCTGGAATCTTCATGGAAGAAAACCCCAACAATCACCACCTTTTGTGACGTGAACAAAACCTTCGTCTTCACTCCAACAAAACATGAATGTTTACCACCTTATACAAGGCCATCCTCTCGGACATCATCATTAGCACGAACCAAAATTGTCTTGTACTTTGAGCTTGAACCACCACCTAAGCCAAATTCCTTCTGTGCACTTGCACCACCGGAATCGCTATTTGTCGATCTTCTAGCATCACCACAAACAACTTCTTCATATAATTTATATAAGTTTTCGCATGACTTGTATAAAACTACTTTGTCGCCATGATCACTCATTATTCCACCTTAGTAGAATACTTCTTCTTCGACACATGTCTAACACTTGACATTGTTTAATCTGAGCCACCAAACAATTCCAGGCGGACTTAACCAACTCCAAGAACCAACAATCTTGAGACATCCTCCATGTAGACAACAAATGCTGCAACCTTCATATGTTGTGTATGAACGATTGTCACTTAGCACCACCATGATTCAAAATATTCTCCTGACAATATTTGCAGACACCAGTTGAACCCACAAACGATCTTCTCTTGCAAAGAAAACACCTTCAACACGAATCATAGTCACATCAAGCAAAGTTGTTGAATCTTTCTTGATGTCTTCCTATTCTTTGTTCGAACTTGATTTACTCATCATCTTCCCGATCTATATCATTCTGCTACGAACCAAGACTTACTCTTCTTTGAATCCTCTTGTTCAAATTACCGAATCACTGTCATCTTTATCCACGCTCACCACACCACTTGTCGAGAAACCGAGGTTACTTTAATCTCGAACCGGCATGTTTCCATAGAAGTAAATTCCATGAGACATCTTACTTTTAGAATAACTTAGCTCGAATCCGTCTCTTACATCTTTAGATTAGCATGATCGGATAATACTAGCTCGAATATATATGATAAATACGATAATAGACAATCACACGCGACACAAAAATTACGTGGTTCACCTTTGTAGGCTACATCCACGACCAAAACCACCCCGAGAATCTCCATTATCATAACAATTTATTATATCGGCACACATCATATAATCAACTAGTTATATAACCCACTGGAGCTAAACGTTAGAAACAACAAGACATATTACGAAGAGTTTACCTCTTCCTTTGTTCTTCTTCTTCCATAAACCTCCACCGCCATGGTTGCTTCGACTTTAGACAAAAACACGAAGAACATCATGAATTCTAGCTTCTCTCATATGAACCATAGAAACCCTATATTTCTTCCATATCCGTTCTCAATACAAGTCACTTTTCTCACATAAATTTTTCCCCATCACCAACCATTGTAGGACACAACGGCTGTGACCTGAACACTCTCATAAAGAGAGGATTCTCCAAGAGAAAATGGATTACTACTTACAATATAATCCCTCTTATATAGTAGACAAATCCTTGATCCCCAAGTCTTAGAACTCCTAAAAATAGACTCACACCTTAATTAGGAAATCCTAAACTAGGAAACCACATAACTTGGGAAACACCCAAGTTACGTTCAGGAATCTTCACGGAACAAAACCCCAACAAAATCTGTCTCCAAAAAGAAAGTCTTGCATCAAACTTTTCTATAATGGGATTCTAGATTAGCTTAGAGGATGCTTTGGCCCCAAGTGGCATTCCCAGATACATAAATGGGAGATTATCAGTAGCACAACCAAATTCAGCAGCCCATATGGCAATTTCAGGAATATCACCAATAGCAATCAATCTAGTTTTAGAAGTATTTACCTTAAGACCTGCAATGTACTCAAAGCACTGTAGAGCTGAGAATAAATGACGTAACTTTTCTTTCTTATGATCAATGAAGAAGTTAGTGTCATATGCATAGTGTAAATGGTTGATAATAATACTGTCAGAATTGACAGAAAATCCACTAAACGGATTTAAGTTAGCATCTCTATCCATATACCTAGAAAATCCCTCCATTGCAATATTGAAGAGTAAAGGGGAAACTGGACACCCTTGTCTTACCCCTCTTGAGCTACTGAAAAATCTAAAGGATGATCCATTTATGAGGACTGAAAATGAGGCAGTAGAATAACAAAATTTTAACCACTTATACCATTTAGCTCCAAAGCCCATTTGATGTAAAACAAACTCCAGATATTTCCAACTTATTCTGTCAAAGGTTTTTTCAAGATCAATTTTGCAGATGATACCAGGTTTCCCAGATTTTAACCTTGAATCCACCAGTTCATTTGCTATCAAAGTGCCATCAACAATTTGTCTACCCTCAATGTAAGCACATTGTACAGGAGAGTTAGCTTATCCATCACCAACTTGAGTCTTGTTGCAAGAACTTTGGCAATGATTTTATAAACACTTGTCAAGAGACAAATTGGCCTGCAGTCCTTAATGGTTTCAACATAGTCTTTCTTTGGCACCAGAGCGATGAAGGTAGAATTATGCTTGATATCAATTAGACCTGTAGAACAAAACTCCATTATGTCAGTTTTGATAAAACTCCAGCATTTACTAAAAAATATGATGGGAAACCCATCAGGGCCGGGTGCTTTGTGAATGTTGTGAGACCTTGATTGCTGTTCAATTTGCAGTCTAAAACCAAACCAAGAAATGGCCAGCCAGAGTCTGGTGTGCATGGAAAACGATTGTTGCCTTCTATGGAAGCCAGGCTTGTCTGGTGGTTGTGGTTGAGTTGAGACCCTGGTTGCACCTAAAGTTCTGACTTCTGATTCTTCTCAAGTAAAAGAATCTGAACAGTTACCGCTGCCTTGTCATTGTAGGAATATGGGCGTACCCGATTTTAATGGGTTCACTCTAGTGAAGAGATAGCTAGTGCCAACTGCCAACCAAAGGGCAATTGGTCTAGTGGTATGATTCTCGCTTAGGGTGCGAGAGGTCCCGAGTTCAACTGCCCCCAATGTTTCCTTTTGACAAGGGCAGCAAAGACTCCATTCTAAGATTGCCCCAAATATTTTCTTTTACTTGCGGGATTTGTTTTATGGAGCTCAGTAACCATGGCTCCATAAAGATACAACATGATAAAGTGAACTCGCCATTAAAAACATATACAAGAAATAAGAAATTTTTAATTCAATTCGAATGTAAACAGAATGTATTGCAAACGCTGTGGGAATTATTTTTATTGATCAGCAATTCAGCATCATTTTATTTGCAAGTAGAGAAAAAAACAAACATAAGTGAACCCAAAATTCTAATCTAACTTGTTCACGGAAAGAGTATAAAATCTCTTTTTAACATATTTGCGGCCTATGAATTCCATCCAATAGTGAATTGCATTGATCCGAATCCGATCTTACCTTTATTAGCTTCAATGTTGATCAGCAAGAAACCCAGTTTTTATGAGTACTAATCAAAGCAGATAAAAGACCAGCAGAAGCTAATAAAAGTTTGTTCGAAATAAATCCTTTTCCATCTCGAATATCAGATAAAGCCATTAATCCATCAGCAAAATCCTGAACAATCGAAAGTTTCTTCATCAACTTCTTCTCTTCCACTTTTTTCACTTCTTTCATTTCCTCAAAAAACACATCTCCTCTCAACATAGCGATCTCAATACTAGATTTCAAACGCTTTTCCCATTCAATTATGACTTTCAAATCCTTAATTTTTAAACTAATACTACCAAAATAACCTATAAATTCTGCCCAAGCACTAATCTTTTGTAACCTATACGCATATTTTGAGTCAATTAAACCTGATTTTGTTAACCAGATAAATTGTTCAACAAAAAAATATAAACCTTCACCCCCATAAGCTATAATTGATAAAACCTTTTCTTCATTTGAATCAAGATTTGAGTTTCTTAAGGAATTTAGATCTTGAACGAATTTTCCTAATCGAAAAGCTTTTCGACTGACACCAACACTTGATTCGAAACTTTTGAGGCGTTGATTTAAAATTAGGGTTTCAGGAAGGACTGATGATGCTAAAATGAATTTTGAAGCGTACCTTGAGATTTTAAGAAGTTTATCGATTCCATCTCTTTTTGCCAAGTAAACTTCTAAGTGGGTTAGAAAATCCCTCTCTTTCTTCATCGTTCTCGCCGAAAATTAGTCTGGATTGTAGGGTTTTCTTTTCCGTGATGATGAAGAAGACATTAAACTTTCGTGTGAGCTGCAGAGAGTTATTGCGAGCATCAAATGGTTCCACGAGCGTTATGCACGTGTGTGATTTGGGTATTAAGGTAAAATCTGTATGTCTTAAACATAGACTGTTGGCCTAGATAGATAGCCTGATAGAGTGATAGTTTCCCGAGAACGGTTAAACTCAGATGTCAGCTATTGATTTCGGATTTGGCGTTGATATGTGTGCCAACTACATTTACCTTTCCAATGACAATTATAGTTTGAAAATTATCCGTTTTTCCTCGAAAAAAAACATCCGTTTTGACACACGTTATAGCCGTTTTCCTAAAATTAGTTTGAAAGTTTTTTTCTTTTAAATAATATTTTAACGTGTGTTTTTTAAAACTATTTTCCCGTTATCACGTACGTTGTAATCGTGTAAATAACTTTCTTACAATTTCTTTGAGTTTTCTTTTTCTGGATTGAAAGCTTAAAACTTATTAAAATTTTAAAGTAATAAAGGGAAACTACGTGATTAAAAACCGGGCCAAATTGGGTATACCCATTTTGTTCGCAACCATAGAAAAAAAGAAAAGTAGTGGGTTAAGGGGTGTCTAATGTGTATAAAGTTACCTAATTACCCTTCCCTTAATAATAACCAAAACCATCCCTTTTGGTTTTAGATCCAAACCTTATTCTTTCCTACTTCTTCTTCATCAAATGAAAAAAAAATCGTCGATTAGAATTTTTCATTGTTGATTAATTCTTTAAAACTCTATCTAATACTTCAATTTTATGTTTGCATGTCAAATTAGATTAGAAAAATCGAATTTGTGAATCTGCAGTTGCCACGCCGGCAAGGTGTTTGTTCAACGACCTTGCCGACTTTTCATGTTTAGATGTAGTCGTTGTCTTCCTAGGTTGAATACCATGGCGGCTTTTCATATCTGGAAATGCCATTTACAGGGTCGGCACGATATTCAACCTTAATACCATGCCGACTAAATGTGTTTTTAACAGTCGCTGGTTTTGAAAGTTTTACCCTGTCGACTAATGCTTTGAAAATGTTTGTGTTCCTGAGTCCATATAGTTATAAAGTTGGCATGGTATTTGAATACAACCGTGCCGGCTGTGTATTAGTCGGCACTGTATGGATTGTAGACCATGCCGACTAATTGTTTGGAAAATCATTTGTATTTCTGTGTTCCATTTTGTTATAAGCCGGCATGGTATTCGAATACGACCCTGCCGACTATTGTTTAGTCGGCATAGATTGTAGTTATCGACCCTGCCAACTAGTGAAGCATTTAAAACAGTCTCATGTGTGTCAAAAATAAAAAAAGTCGGCATTGTTATTTAGAAACAACCTTGACGGCCAAAGTTAGTCGGCATCGTCTTCATTCATCAACCTTGCTGGCCAAGGTTAGTCGGCATCTTCTTCATTCGTCGACCCTGCCGACTTTTCATACTTTCAGAACTGAAAGTGTCGATTTCTTGTTTAATTTTGAGTATGATTTCATACATCAGCTTTGCAATCCCCTTTTTAGAAGTGTTTGGGTAGTATGCTTTCATTTCCGTTGCAAAAAAATTTCATCAAAAATCTTCCCACATGAGTTCAATCAAAAACAAAATTTCATAACTTAAATTCATAAGTTTTAATCTACTCAATTAATCAATCTAAACTCAATTAATTAACCTAATCAGATTTTTTTAGTGTTAATTAAACAAGGGTATATTAGCCATTTAGAAAATACATAGTTATGGGGTGTCCTCTTTTAATTCAAAATGACCCAGGTTTTGTCTCATTAGGTATACCTCAATCTCGACAGGATTAAAAACTTCAAATTTAAAAGGGTTTTGTTATCTTGTGCATCCATGCAGAAGATAAGAGCCAATCATTGGCATGGGAAATTGAATAAACAAATAAACTATATGAGAGATAGTGTTTCTTTGCATTGGATAATGTATTTGTAGAGAGAGAAGTTTAAACTAGTGTTCATTATTTAAAAAGTTACGCGAACCAACTATGACCACCACCTTTTTTCGAACTATTCATGTATTTTTTATTTTCTCGGCGGTTCCTTTCCTCATCAGTCATCTATTTAGTGATGGAGGGAGTATTGAAAAGAAAAAAAACTTACTAACAATGTTTTTTAGACTCGTTATAATGTTTTCACGCACGTTATAACCGTTAGATAGGAATTTCATATCATAATTTTATTTTCTATTTAACCGTTATAATGGTCGTTATTTTTTTAAACAAAAAAAACACATAAAAAACTCGTTTTCCCCCTAAATAACATGTTTTTGGCCCGAAACGTGCTCACACCCATCAAAACACGTTATAACGGTCACACCAAATACTCATGACCTGAGACGTGACCCGTTTTTCAAACTTTAGTTTCGTCCAATTGTTGTATTATAAAGTAAAGAGGCTAAATAAAGTCTTTTTACTAATATATTCATATCGATAAAAGGAAGAGGAGGAGGGATCCCTTGACAGGGTCTTATTTGACAATTTTTAACATTCTCGTTTGGACAATTGGATGTTGATATACAGACGGTCCTTATATATCGTTAAATCCGGGTAACCCGCTGCCCATACTCGAATGAAATGATGTTTTTTTCCAAACTTCCCTTCCCCCTCTTCTGCTTTTAGCACACAAATCATCCTTATTTTCTCCAAGCCGAGATCTTAGATTTAGATCGGTTATTTTGAAACACGTTCTGAAAATTTTGTTTACAAAATTATTAGCAGTTCCAGGAGTAATATCGAATAAGGGTTTCCATTTGAATCTCTTCTTTTTCTTCATCGTGTATGATACATATTAACACAAACATCTGTGTTTAACGTCAATCATTAGGTTAGATTCAAATTTTTGGGGAAAGATATAAGTTAGTCATTGTGATACTAATAGTTAGAACCTAACTTTGTTTATTTGAAGATAATCATGATTTGATCAAAGAATAAATAAATAAATATTGATTTACAATCTTATTCTTCTAGTTGATTGGGAAATGGAGGACTGGAAAAGTACAAATCATTTTTAGGTTTTGTTATCACATACTACATTGTCAATAGTGGGAAAAGTTTTGTGTTTCTCTGATCAATCAAATCATCTAATTATATATGAACAAACATGACATGTAAATCCTAGATTTTACATTCATTTTGTAATCAATGGATTTTTGAACCAGAATATGTGAAATAACAATAATCCCATAAATTAACACAATTCAATTGATCAGCCTTCTCATGTGTTTTTTTAGTTTTGATTGAATCACAACCAAACTTAATATTTCTGAAGCAGAAGTTTCATTGTGAAAGAAGAAGACCGAGAGAAAATTATCGGATAAGGAGAGAGACGTATCTCATTTCAATATGGGCATCGGTAATCCGAATTTAACTCGGATTTAATGCAAATATCGGGACCGTCAGTATTTTATCATCAATGGTCAAAACGAGACTGTTAAAAAAGTAGTAAATTAAACACTGCCAAATTCATAAAATTTTCCCTTCAAAAATCAGAGGATAACCCTCGATTTGCCTTCCCTAGGTCATATATTCTAAAAATGGTTCAAATTGAAATTTGAAAATTTAGTCCCTTTTCATCTCAATCTATCCCCCTCTTAACCATCTCTTTTTATTCTCTTTCGTGCTTCTACATATCTATAATTCTTTTTCCTCTCAATCCATGTCCCTTTGACTCACCCTTAAATCTTTTATATGGTCTCTTCTGCTTTAACCCTTAAATCCCCTCTGTCTGTGGTTATGTTATTATCTTTAGGATTAGGATAATAAAGATTTTATCTCATGTCTTCAAGATTATCATTTAATGAGTAAATATGGTTTTCATTAGGGTGCACTAGATATTCTTATGTAAATTAACACTCTTTTGTTTCTATTCAGATAATCAAACTACAAAAAAATGAGAAGGAGTACTTGTTTGACTGATATTATTAGAAAATAGACAAGAATTGCATCCCCATATCATCTAACATCTACCAATCAACAAGGTAATTTTATAATTCAAAAGTTTAAATTTTTAGATGGGGTAATTACACATCAATTGTTTTTATTATATGAGACATCCAATTTTTTAAAAGTTTTCATTTTAATTCAGCAAAGACTGAGGGATATTAGATGGCAGGCTAGACAAGTCTCACGTCCAACAAATACTACTGTAGTTATTCATATATATGCTAAGCCTCTAAAGAAATCTTTTATTTGAATAAATTTTTTTGGTATACACCGGAACTGTTGGAAGAACTCTCAATAGTTAAAGTTCTATTGAGAAGATTAAGAATGTAAAGTTGGTGGTGCAATTTCAGTAGTGACATGTGTATGCTTAAGAATTAGCTAGATAGATGAATGTACAAATGTTACCCATCTTCAAATGCTTAGTGCATGTGAAAATGATTGAAATGGCAATTGGGTTATCATACTGGTGATCGAACAAAAAATATGATGTGAAATACCCGTATTTTAGATGGCAACGAGTTTGATATCGAGCATTTCTTAGCGTTGAAATGAGGTGCAATCTGCAATGTTCTCTTAACATTTTTATTGTTCAACTACTAGACATTACCTGGAAGATTTTACACCCACGTTGACCTTCTTTTAATAAGTATTACAGTATTACATTAGTGATTTAAAATTCTATAACATAGCAACGATTCCGTTTCCAACATTTTATTACGTGATGTTTGTTAGGACAACACCCTACAACAACATCAACATCCTACTACAGGATGTATGTTGGGCGATCATTCTGCATATGTCTTCACAACGATATCAACATCCATCCATAGGTTAGGCCAACATCCTACTTATGTTCTCAACAACAATATCAACATCTTATAATGGAGGTTCAAATTGAAGCAATGTCTCTCTGTAGAAGTTATCAATGGGTTTATCAACATCCAACTTATTGGATGTTGACGTTGGGTCAACATCTGTATGTTCTCAGTTTGTTCACGTTAGATATTCCATGAGTCATATCACATGTTCAGCGCGATGATTGACTAAGAGTCACACAGGGATAACACTTAAAACATGTTTGTTCCAGGAGTATGAAATCAATAATCTCAGGATTATGATTCCGCACATTCATTTGTGACTGAAAATAACCGTGGAAAATAAATCCCCTAGTTTTTAGGTTTCTCTAGACACACGGAATAAAAACCATAATCTTGGTAAATGTACTCCCCCGTTTTTTTTCCCAGGAATAAGATTCCAAATCTACCAACCAGACATGTAGTTAGGGTTTTGGTTTAACAGTTTACAACACGTGTGAAAGCATCTTCAACGGAGCTTTCATATAGTAGAAACGTTTATGTTACAGGCATCAAAATCGGAGTTATTGAGTTATACATTACTCATTGTCTTCAAAGTTGCACCACTTTCTAGTGCGGTAACTACTAACATCCCACAACACCCACTCAGTCCCCAAGGGAGTAGCATAAGCTTTGAGAATTTTAAAAGTGAGATCTTTACCTATATGATTCGAGAGATGACATCTCAACTCCTTCATAACACACAAGTTACTTTTTCCCATTTCTCTACTTTCCCCTGTTAGAAACGAACCCATATCCTCCTTTCCGGCTGAGTATACTTAAATGGTCATTGACTTGACTTAGGCAAGTGTTTGATAAATCAATATCGCGTAACCCCAAAACCTTGATTTTTTTCACTAATTTTATTATATTATATAACCTTAGAACATTAGTGTTAGAGCACTGCTCGGTCGAACTCGCATGCGTAGCTATCTCAAGCATGTTTGTCTATGTTAGTGATCAAAACTATAAGTCTTGATTTCTAGCCTATTCATAGATATCTCGGACTAGGACATAGATTGTGTAGTTGAGCTTAGACTTCACGACGTTCATCATTTGAAGACGAAGAACTACTAAGGGGAGCTTGTGTAACTTCATCGTTTACAAAAGGTATGTGGAGACTTAAACTCATCTATCACTTGGAAAGTATGTTTCTACTCCATCTCCTATATTGAGACATAAGTCGTATTACGATATAGTTTTCTATATACACATTTGAGATTTCGAGCTGAGTTTATCTCGCTTACATATTTCTCGAAATATGTGTTGGCAAGCTTTCGCTTCGACCAAGTTCATCTTATATCATGTGAAAATTGCCGAGTAACATCTTACATGGTTTGTGTGATACAATCATTTGGTGTTGTCTTGGAATGTTTCGTTATGATTATTTCAATAACTTGAAAATTTCTTTGATGCTAATAGTGTGTGAAAATGGCTATTGTCATCCTCTAAGAAAGTTCAATGATTTAAATAAGAGTTTAGAACACTTAACCATTATTGGACATGTCATGTTGTGCACTCTTGCACATATGTAATCCATGTCCGGGAACCATAGTATGCGCACCCGTTTGCGTACCTGTTGGTTTGAGAAATCCGGGAACCTAAGTATGCGTACCCATTTGCGTACTGGCGTACAGGTTCATGTCCGAGAATTTATGCTGGGATTTAAAGTTCGCGTACCCGTTTGCGTACTGGCGAAACCCAATCTTAGTCCGGGTATTTTCAAGTATGCGTACACGTTTGCATACTTGAAGGTTAAAGTTCTAAAATCGGTTATGAACATGAACATAAACATTTATATAATAAGGAATGCAATCTTTGCAAACCGTGGCTATAATTTTCATGATTGATTCAAGTGAATCAAACCGATTTTGCTTCAATTGTGTTCTTGTATAATTCTATGAGAATATAGCAATTGAACAACTCTTTAACTAGTTTCATTTGAGTCATTTGAACTAGTTATGGTTAAGATGAATAAGGTTGATATGAGAGTAATCATATGGCTAACCTCGGTTAACTATTTGTGAACCAACATGGTGTACACGTTTGGGTACGGTTACATAAACCCAAATGAGGGTACATTTCATTTGTGTGTAACAAGCTAAGTTCAATCTAACGGTCGAAAGATATTAGCTTGGTTGAATCAGGTTTTTCATCTAACAGTGAATATTGAATGCTTTGTTACTAAGGTAACTTGGATTGCAAACCTTGATTTGAAAACTATATAAAGGAGAACTCTAGCAACTGGGAAAACTAATCCCCACACCTCATGTGTGTTACTAGTTGCATAACTAGAGTCGATTGTCCTTTAACCTTAGGTTTCTATCGAGACCCTGTAGGTTAACGACTTCAAAGACTTCATTGGGATTGTGATGCCAGACCCAACTATTTTCTTTGTAGTTTCCTGTTCTGATCTTGCCCGATTCTATCGTATGAGTACAATTGAAATAATTGACTCGAGATTAATTTCTCCGATAGGCAAGATAAAAGTAATTACATACATCTTCGTCTCATCGTTTGTGATTCCACAATATCTTGTTTCGCTAGTCGATTAAGATTATTGTGAGGTGATTGATAATACTAGGCTGTTCTTCGTGAATATAAGTCCGGTTTATCAATTGGTTCCTGTTCACCTTGATTTTTCAAAAGACGGAACAAAAACTCTTGTGTATTTCTGTGGGAGACAGATTTATTCAATGTATAGACTTTTCTGTGTGAGACAGATTTGTTTATCAAGTCTTCGACTTTGGGTCGTAGCAACTCTTGGTTGTGGGTGAGATCAACTAAGGGAATCAAGTGTGTAGTATCCTGCTGGGATTAGAGACGTAAGGAACGCAACTGTATCATGAATCAGTGTGAGATTGATTAGGGTTCAACTACAGTCTAGTACGAAGTTAATTGGTAGTAGGCTAGAGTCTGTAGCGGCTTAATACAGTGTGGTGTTCAATCTGCACTAGGTCCCGGGGTTTTTCTGCATTTGCGATTTCCTCGTTAACAAAATTCTGGTGTATGTGTTATTTCTTTTCCGCATTATATTTTTTTATATAATTGAAATATCACAGGTTGTGCGTTAAGATCAATCAATTAGAATATCCAACCTTTGGTTGTTGATTTACATTGATTGACACTTGAACATTGGTCTTTGGTACCGTTCAAGTTACTCCTCTTATATTCAATCGGGCTCGCAGATTTCTATTTGCTGGTTGCGGAATGAATTAAGAGTTAGAGATATTAAACTCTTTGATATACTTTACTCTAGATCGAGTCTGACTGTCTAGTTGATTCTTTAGAAAGTGTATTGGAGTAAATCATCTCAGATTGCCAAACGAATTGTTGGGTGTGGTTGTTAGACCCCCGTATTTTCAATTGGTATCAGAGCAGGCAAACACATTAAAGACCTCATAAGTATGTGTTTGTAGCGATATGATATGGACATAAGTGCTATCTCTATAAACGTACCACCAGCCTTCGATGTCTCAAATTACTTGTGGTAGAAAATTGCTATGCGTACCTTTTTTCAAGCGCGTGATTTTCAATCATGGGTTAATGTAGTTAATGGCTATGATGCTCCCGTTGTGGGAATAGGAAATGCGACCGTTCCAAAGAATATTGGTGCATATGACGCTGCCGAGATACTTGCTACAAAGCAAAACTCCGACGGTTTGAATGCCATTATACATGCCATTACCCCAGATCTTCAGCACCATGTGACTACGTGCACTCGGTCTAAAGATGCTTGGGATATCTTAAAAACCGTATTTGAAGGAAATACCAGTAAAAAGGAAGTCAGGCTTCAAAACCTAAATTCCGATTGGGAAAACCTTCGTATGGAAGATGAAGATTCATTTGATGAGTTTAATCACAAAGTGTCTGAAATTGTTAATGCATCCTTTGCATTGGGTACGACTATTCCTGAAAAGGACATTGTGATGAAAATTATCAGATCGCTGCCATCTAGATACGATTCTATGAAGCATGCCATCGTTGAAGGAAATAACCTTGATGCTCTCTCCAGAAACACGTTGGTTGGAAAGCTAAAGATCTTTGATCATGATCATACATCCAAAATCGGAAAGGATGTTGCCTTCAAAGCACAAAAGAACACTAAATTACTTGACAAAAGTAAAAGTGTTCATGTCTCTGAGGATGATCTTTGTGAGGCTGATTCATCAGATGAAGATCTTGACAAGTCAGTCTCTTTAATGACTAGACAGTTTAGAGATCTCTTATTGAAGAGAAGTAAACGGTTTTCCAGAGATAAACCTAGATCACCAGTTAAACCT
The DNA here is from genome assembly GCA_023531295.1 of Papaver armeniacum. Taxonomy (NCBI): domain Eukaryota; kingdom Viridiplantae; phylum Streptophyta; class Magnoliopsida; order Ranunculales; family Papaveraceae; genus Papaver; species Papaver armeniacum. The sequence goes on along the minus strand of JAJJWW010002157.1, from coordinate 168,815 downwards.
CACAATCGCATTCCTCTTAAAAACATGGATGCTGACGAAGCTGATGACGAGGATATGCCACAGTGCTTTAAGTGTAAAGGTTTTGGTCATTTTGCAAATGAGTGTCCAAACCGTAGAAAATACACTGGGAACAAAGGTCTTGCTGTAACTCTTGATGAAATGTTTGATCACTATGATTCCAATGAAGACGAAAAATCAAGTGTTGCACTTCTTTGTTAAGATATTGATTTTGATAATTGTAGCAATACATACATCAATCTTGATATTCTTCCAGAAGAAGACTCAACCAATCTGGAAGAAATTAACCTTTATGTTGGAAACTCTCTGTCTGATATTTCAGGTTCCACTCTGTGTCTAGCAGCTTGCACATCTCGGGCGTCTAAATCATCTTATCCATTGACATGCTCTTATTGTTCACTCAAAGGTCATGAACTCTCAAAGTGTTTCAAGTACAAACACAAGATGATATATGTCAATAAACTTCAACGAAGAGCAAATCGCCTAGCAAACAAGCTTAAACTTGTTCAAAAAACCGCTGAGGTATATAAGATTTTATCCTCTTCAAAGAAGTTGGTTTCCAAAGATAGGTCAAGACCATTAGAGAAAAGAGTATGGTCTAAACAGTTTGATATACAGGGGTCTATGGATTCCTTTCAAAAAGGTTATGGTGGACAGATTGTTGTTCACCGCAACACAACTTGATTGTGTTGTTTTTGGTGCATCTTGTCTCATGTGCTTGATTAAAAGAGACAAGATTGTGCACACCTCGGGCTTTAAAGAAAAAAAATTTGTTTTTGTTTTCTTAGATTTTTCGTGTGAAATTGGAATTCTTTCATATTGGAAGGGACTTCCCTGTTTAATCAATAAAAGAGGGTTATTCTCGACAATTCTACTCTCTTTAAGGTTGTGATTGTGCGTGTGTGAACCTGTGTGGTTAAAGGTTCCGTAACCCCACATTCCTTTTCCTTCTCTGGAACTGTTTTCATCTTAAGACTGCCTGTTGAGTTTAAATTGTGATTTCCTCTCACAAACCCGTACACGTATGGATACTCCAAGCATCATGTGTTCTGATGGAAAATATGTTAATATGATTGTTAAGCCATCAATCATGAAGGAAAAAGAGAAATCTCCGTTATATCCAACTTTGAAAAGAAAAAGAAGGAATGTGAGGAAGCCAAGAGCCGTTCCTTCAAATTCTCAGAAGTTTTCTGGTGTTCTTGAATAGTTAAAGGAAACAAGGAAGGAGATTCAGTAAATAAAGGCTTTTGTTGTGAGAACTCTCGAAATTCAGAAGGCCCTGGTTCGACATCATCAGCCTAGAAGGTTTGTTGGAATTGACTCCTTTCTCCACGAACCTTATGTACTTATGGCTGTTAAAGACAAGGAGTTCAGGGACGATAAAGAATTCTTCAGAGGTCTCAATATCTAGTAAATCTTCTTATGAGAATTTATTTCTTGTGTTTTTTAGAAGAATAACTAGGGTTTGGAATAGCCATTATTGTGAGTACACATAACTATGTCCAACGTATTCATCTTCATGTTTTTAGATTTATTTATTTAAATTGTAAGTTTTTGGAAGATGATTTTTGCAATTTTAATCTTTATGATTTTATATATTGCAAATTGTTATGGGATATGTTGTTTACGTCCGTGAACCTGTGACTGTCCCATACTTGTTCAAAAGTTATCTCTATTATGTTGGTACGAAAGTATTGATAAAAGATAAAATGAACTTTTGACTAACAAAAGTTAATGCCTTTTATGTCATTTATTGATGGAAGAAATGATGAACTTTTGTTTACAAGGATTATGTCTATTATATGTCATTGTGCAATTAGTGATGGAAAATAGAATGAATCCTTGTGTATTCCGCAGTATTGGTCGATCTCCGATCCACATTTTTGTGCACATACTGTGTTGCTCCGTAAGTCCTCTTATGTCGAGCATGACCAATGAGTTGATCATTTTTGTGGTTGATTCAATTGAGATTTTTGGATTCAAATTCATGTTTTCATGAGATTTGGTTATATCCAAAGAAATCCTTTATTTCTTGTAAAAGCAAGGTCGCCTTTGTTGTTCTTTTGGGAATGACATATTATGGGGGAGGGTTCTTAATTAAACTTGTGCTTAATTGCCAACTTTGTGGGGAGTGCGGCTGTGGAATATTATAGGGGTTATCTTGTATCTTTATAAACTCCTTGATGAATGCATTTAGCTTCGGCTTTATGATTGCATCTAAAAGTTGGTATGTTATTCTCTTTTGGTCATGAAGTATCTCTATGAAAATTTCATGAGGATCCCACTAGTTTTCGTACCTTTGCCAATTTATATTGACAAAAAGGGGGAGAATTAATGTGTAATTTCATACTACAAATACATATGGTTTACGGATCATTATGTAAGGGGGAGTGGTTTTCATGTTGAGATGAAGTATTGACTAAGGGGGAGTGATACATATCACCATAATATTGTTGTCAAAGTTGTGATACAATTGAACTTTGATGTTGTGTAATAATACTATGACACTGTATAACAATGATTGAGAGCATTTGTTTTCTCATTGTTATCGCTGCGGATCTTCAACAACTATGATGCTGAGTTGAACACGTTTAGAATCATGGAGTACTTGGAAGTGACAAAGCGAGTCGTGTTGAAGATGCCAAGGAGATCACGCATTTGGATGAGAAGCTACAAATTTCTATTTATTTTGTAATCCATATGTATTAATAGTTTTGTCACTAAAATTGATAAAGGGGGAGATTGTTAGAGCACTGCTCGGTCGAACTCGCATGCGTTGCTATCTCAAGCATGTTTGTCAATGTTAATTAGTGATCAAAACTATAAGTATTGATTTATAGCCTATTTATAGATGTCTCGGACTAGGACATAGATTGTGTAGTTAAGCTTAGACTTCACGACGTTCATCATTTGAAGACGAAGAACTACTAAGGGGAGCTTGTGGAACTTCATCGACAAAAGGTATGTGGAGACTTAAACTCATCTATCACTTGGAAAGTCTATTTCTACTCTATCTCCTATATTGAGACATAAGTCGTATTACAATATAGTTTTATATATACACATTTGAGATTTCGAGCTGAGTTTATCTCGCTTACATATTTCTCGAAATATGTTTCGCTTCGACCAAGTTCATATTATATCATGTGAAAATTGCCGAGTAACATCTTACATGGTTTGTGTGATACAATCATTTGGTGTTGACTTGGAGCAATAACTTGAAAATTGCTTTGATGCTTATAGTGTGTGAAAACAGCTATTGTCATCCTCTAAGAAAGTTTCAATGATTGAAATAAGAGTTTAAAACACATAACCATTATTGGACATGTCATGTTGTGCACTCTTGCACATATGTAATCCATGTCTGGGAACCATAGTATGTGCACCCGTTTGCGTACCTGTTGGTTTGAGAAATCCGGGAACCTAAGTATGCGTACCCGTTTGCGTACTGGCGAAACCCAATCTTAGTCCGGGTATTTCAAGTATGCGTACAAGTTTGCATACTTGAAGGTTAAAGTTCTAAAATCGGTTATGAACATGAACATAAACATGTATATAATAAGGAATGCAATCTTTGCAAACCGTGGCTATAATGTTCATGATTGATTCGAGTGAATCAAACCGATTTTGCTTCAATTGTGTTCTTGTATAATTCTATGAGAATATAACAATTAAACAACACTTTAACTAGTTTCATTTGAGTCATTTGAACTAGTTATGGTTAAGATAAATAAGGTTGATATGAGAGTAATCATATGGCTAACCTCGGTTAACTATTTGTGAACCAACATGGTGTACACGTTTGGGTACGGTTACATAAACCCAAATGAGGGTACATTTCATTTTTGTGTAACAAGCTAAGTTCGATCTAACGGTTGAAAGATATTAGCTTGGTTGAATCAGGTTTTTCATCTAACGGTGAATATTGAATGCTTTGTTACCAAGGTAACTTGGATTGCAAACCCTGATTTGAAAACTATATAAAGGAGGACTCTAGCAACTGGGAAAACTAATCCCCACACCTCCTGTGTGTTACTAGTTGCATAACTAGAGTCGATTCTCCTTTAACCTTAGGTTTCTATCGAGACCACAGAGGTTAACGACTTCAAAGACTTCATTGGGACTGTGAAGCCAGACCCAACTATTTTCTTTGTAGTTGCGTGTTCTGATCTTGCCCGATTCTATCGTATTGAGTACAATTGAAATAATTGACTCGAGATTAATTTCTCCGATAGGCAAGATAAAAGTAATCACATACATCTGCGTCTCATCGTTTGTGATTCCACAATATCTTGTTTCGCTAGTCGATTAAGATTATTGTGAGGTGATTGACAATACTAGGCTGTTCTTCGGGAATATAAGTCTGGTTTATCAATTGGTTCCTGTTCACCTTGATTTATCAAAAGACGGAATAAAAACTCTTGGCTATTTCTGTGGAAGACAGATTTATTCAATCTATAGACTTTTATGTGTGAGACAGATTTGTTTATCAAGTCTTCGACTTTGGGTCGTAGCAACTCTTGGTTGTGGGTGAGATCAACTAAGGGATTCAAGTGCGTAGTATCCTGCTGGGATCAGAGACGTAAGGAACGCAACTGTACCCTGAATCAGTGTGAGATTGATTAGGGTTCAACTACAGTCCAGTCCAAAGTTAATTGGTAGTAGGCTAGAGTCTGTAGCGGCTTAATACAGTTTGGTGTTCAATCTAGACTAGGTACCGAGGTTTTTCTGCATTTGCGGTTTCCTCGTTAACAAAATTATGGTGTCTGTGTTATTTCTTTTCCGCATTATATTTTGTTATATAATTGAAATATCACAGGTTGTGCGTTAAGATCAATCAATTAGGATATCCAACCTTTGGTTGTTGATTTACATTGATTGACACTTGAACATTGGTCTTTGGTACCGTTCAAGTTACTCCTCTTATATTCAATCGGGCTCGCAGATTTCTATTTGCTGATTGCGGAGTGAATTAAGAGTTAGAGATATTAAACTCTTTGATATACTTTACTCTAGATTGAGTCTGACTGTCTAGTTGATTCTCTAAAAAGTGTATTGGAGTAAGTCCTCTCAGATTGCCAAACGAATTGTTGGGTGTGGTTGTTAGACCCCGCATTTTCAACTAGGCGTATGCTAATGCCTATTCAAATATGCATACATGTTTATGTATTTTTGGAATATGAAGGAATTCAAGTAATATATGAAATATACTGAATTGATATTCTTATTTCTTGCCCTTTCTTTTCTAGGTTGTAATAACTAAGCGAGTAGCAAAATATCCGTTAGAGTTCAAGGGTAATTCGTCAATTATTGTTGGTCATTGATCACTCAAAGGCTTGTTTGTATCATGAAAACACATTTTTTTAATCCTTAAAAAGAGAAATTCAATAAATAAGAGAAGAAACAAGGGCGAGACACCCCACTTACGATCGACCGAAGAAAGACCCTTACAAAAAAAAAACTCTAACGTATTAGCACAACACCAAACTAGAAAAAAAAAGGGTGAAAATGAGAATGCCAGCCAAAGAAATTAAAATAAAACAAAAATCCTAGTCAATACGGATCAAGGACGACCTTTCTGCACCTCCTTATATATATAGTTAACTAAAGAGATGCACCTGAATAATGCTTTTGTGACTTAACCACAAACTTAACGAAAAGTTGACACTGACTACTACTTGATCTTTATATGAACTTATACTTTGAAAAACTTTTAAATTTCTTTCCTACAAAATCCTCCAGATTATTGTTGTTGGAATAAAGTTCTAAACTAGAGTGGTTCTACCTCTACCCATTCCGGTCCAAGAGTTAACTAGGCTACAAATACTTTAAGAAGTTACCAGCTCTAAGCAGGGTTGGTCCTGAGGCAGGGAGATATGGGCGCCTGCGCAGGGCCCTACCCTGACCAGGACCTTTTGTTGCGAAAACAGATGCCCCCTCGATGTACTTTAGGGGTGAGCAACCAATGGGTAGGTGCATATTTGGTACCACCCGTGCCCAATCCCTTAAAATGATGGATTTTAGAAATGCACCCGTGTCTAGTTCATTACACGGCGGGTTTGATATTGGCGGGTGAGTGGATGAACCGGGTGGGTGGGGTGGATTGACGGATTTCAAAACTTAATTACACAAATTTAGTATTTTTATAGGGCATGTGGCCCATGGATGTGCGGTCCATTAGATAACTAGGTTTTCCCTTTCCTATATATAGAGAACATTGTATGTATATAATCTCTGATGTCTCTTTATCAATAAGAAGTTTTCTCCTCCATCTCTATTTCTTGCTTTAACCCAATTGATACTTATCATGCCCGATGCTACACCGCAGAGCAATTGGATTTTTTTTTTTTGCTACACGGATTGCTAATGTTGAAATCGCCGAAATAATAAGGTAAGTTGGATCCATTTTGTCCTAAATTTTATTTATTTATTTATTTTTTCTTTCCATGATTGATTTCGAGAAGAATATTCATGCCATGATCTGTTTTATTCAAATCCATAATGTGAAAATGGTTTTGAATCTGATGTATCCCATGATTACATCTTAATATAACATCATATGATAATATAATACATATATACATATATATATATATATATATATATTCATATTTGAGCGTGAATGAAGAATTCTAATCTGCGCCTCTGTCCATCATTTTTTTTTGTGCGGCGCTTGATTACACCTTTTCCTCACGGAAAAGAGGAAGAAGGAATTAGGTCAGGGAGAAAGGCCCGGTCAGACCCTGAAGCTGAACCAACCCGGCCCGATCCAACCCTGAGTCAACCGGCCCGGTCCAATCCGACTCTAACCCGACCACTACCAAACCGGTCTAACCCGAACCGGCCCTGTCCTGTTCCAGCTTCCTTTCTGTGTTCCGGTACTGTTCCTGTTTCAGCTTGGTTTTGGGACGTGCGCGACCAAGGACGTCCTGGTTTTGCCTATATACAGTAGGAACCAATGTATGAGGTATGTAACTAAAACTAATGTGGGTTTTTACATCGAATACCTGATGGGCTTATTTTATTTTATTTAGAACATGCCTAGTTCTGTTTTAAGATAAGTCCATACTATATAAACGGTCAATTTAAATTATTTTTGTTGATCTCAATCATTAAGAATTTTGATCTTAATGCTATTTGTTCCCTTGAATATGATATTGGCTATAGTTGAATGATGTTTATTTTTTGTTCAATTGGTTGTACCAACTCAATTCCAATGTATTCATTTGGGGCTTAGAAGTACTTGAGCACCATTATTGGATACTTGATATTTTCCCAAAAATTTGAATGTTCCGTGGAATGTATCCACTTGCTCGACTATTAATCTATCAGTAGTTTCAAAATATACGTTCAAATAAAATCACATGTATTCCAATTTTTATGGAAGAACTCACAAAAGATGATATGAGTCATAAAATTTTCATTTCTCTACTGCATCGATAATACTAACGAACCGGTATATGTTGAAGTATGGCAACAAGAGAATTATCTTTAGTAATATATTCAACCTAAAGTAAGTGGTTGACATGTGTAGTGAGATTCTCTTGGCTTATTAAGATAAAGAAATTTCTCAAATTAAGCTAAATGTAGCAAAATTGAAAATGGAAAGAACCCAAAAGTAATGAGGGTTAGACGTACCGACTCATATAAAGCGTGTGAAAAGGGACATATATATCATGAAAAAAAATATATAATTATTTTTCTTTTTCCCCAATAGTAATGACACCAAAGTATAGGTATCAATTGAACATGGGATCAGCTAAACTGTAATTCTAGCTCCCATCATGAATAAAAGAGTTGGAAATGCACCTTGGTCATAGGTGTTGGTATATACAATATAATGTGTATGTGTAGCATAGTGGAGAAGTATTCATTCTCATTATTACTCCACTTGAAATTCAGAAACGGATGCCTCTGAGATAAACTGATAAGAAATGAGGAAATTTTGTTGCTACCATGGATCGATTTGAATTGAAGAGTTGGGGTTTGATATGCATCTGAGATGGAGTAAGGGTTCTTAAGTTGTATTTGAATCTGATTGAGAAGTAGGAGAAATCGAACTGAGAATGGGTTTTGGTGGTGATATGATTGGTCCTGGTGATGATCAAGTCTGGCTATGGTGGTTTTAAGATGAATTTGGTGGAATTAGAAGATGGGTGTTGTTAAGACCGAGAATTTGAGAGAAGGTTATGAGTCTGCTGGTGATTGAGTTACAGAAAATAGGGTTTCAGCTAATAGAAGGGTGAGTTCTGAATCTGTGCTACAATGGCGTGATACTGAGAATGAAGATTGAAGATTAACAGAAAGTTATGGTTCTGTTAAGCCATGAACTCAGGAGAAGAATTGGTTTCTGCTGGTTTCAAAAGATAAAGTTGAGGTTTAAGTTCAGGGTGGTGAACTCGCAATGGATTTGTAGTAACTATGTTACTGAGTTGCAGTTGCAGGTTAACAGGAATTGTTTTGAGATTATGAAGCTGCTGGTGAATCTGTGGTTGAGAAACCATAAGATTAATCTGTTACTGCAAATGAAGAGAATCTGCTGCTGTGAATTCGTGAAGAGCTCCTGGGTAAGAAATCAGAGAAGAAGGTATGGGTTCCGAGCTGCTGGAAAAAAAGCCGAGAATGAGGGTTTGCTGTTGCTGAATCTCGGAGAACAATGGGTTTGTGAAGAGATGGATCTGGGGATTGTCTTTGTGGCTGAATTTTGAATCTGTGATGATTGAGAAATGGGTATGAGGTGAGATGCTTGTTAGGTTACAGGGATGGCTTGAACTTAGTGTTGTAGGTGCACAAGTATGGAGTTGGAGATGTTGATGCTGTGTGTTTGCAGTGAAGCAAAGATTCAGGTGCAAGAAGCTGAAGTTGCAATGGCTTGGGATTTTTGCTATGCTTTTATTTGAGTCACTGATGGCTCAGGTAGAGAATGCAATGCAGGAATGTATGAACTTGCAGGTGAGATTGAGAAGTTGCTGAAAACCAAGTGATGGTGTTGGTTGCTTCAATTGCAGGTTCTGGTGCTTGTGGTTTGAGCTTGGCATAGTGCAGCTGTAGTCATTCTTTGCCATGGGTTGTGATTATGCGGTGAGGTAAAGCTGGAGTAATGGTCATGGCAGAGTTATGAAATTCAAAGATGAAGATGATGCAGTGTATAGCGTGGTAATGAAGTCGGTGCGGCTTCGGTTGGCCGTGGTTCGGGTGCCATGAATTCATATGAACTAGTGCTAGGAATGAATGGTGCTTGCAGCTGAGTTGAGTTGTTCAGGTGGAGCTTGGCATGGGGATGCTGGTGCAGGGGACTGATGGTTTGAATTCAGGCAAGCAAGGATAAGGCTGTGCAGGGTTTTGTCTCGGGCTAACAATGATGAAATTCGGCATGGATATGGAGTTCGCTGTGTGTTTGTTAATGCACGATGAGTTAGATATTGAGTCCGTAATGAACTGAGAAGAGAGACAGAGAGCTGGAGTTCGGGTTTCTGCCAGAGAAGTGTTGCTCGATGCTGGGAGATTACGAGTTTATCGAGTTGCTTTGCGGGGCGAGGAATGAATGCAACATGCTATTGAGCGAGAATGAGCATTGCGAGGCTTGATTTGAGCTTAAGGAGAAGCCGTGTTCTGGTGGTTCTTGTCTTGAGTTATCTTCAAATGGGTCAAGTGCGAGTGGTGGAAATGAGGTTACAATGCAAGGCTATGAAGAGAATGAGATGAATTACAGGTGACTAGAGCAGATGGGATTGATGGGTTCAGGGACTGAATGGTTGGTGTTTGTTTTGAGTTGGTGCTGCAGTGAACGGGGAATGTTGCAGGTTTGACACTGAATCACAGGCCAAGTAAGGCAACTGAGTTGGTGCTGCTGCAAATGGAAGAGAGTGAATGAAATGGTTTAGCTGGTTGGTAAGTGGCAATGCAAGCCATGATGGACAGAAGCACAATGATTGTGCTACAAGCTCTGGCCAATGCAACTGGCTCAGGGCAAGGTCACTCAGCTCTGCTGAGTCTGACCTGGGTCTAACTCGTCCTAACTCAGCCCATATTCAGACAGTGACTCGGTCTGACTCTGAGTTGACTCGCCGATCCAACCGAGACGACTCACTGAACCGGTGACCGGGCGGACTTTGCCGGTCACCTGAACCGATTTCCGGCGACTTTTCCGGCCGATTTCCGGCCACAATACCAGTTTTTCGGCGAGCATATTTTTGGGATATATTTTCACATGGGTTTCTCACACATGGTTCATGGGCTTGGTGGATTTTTCTTTGGTGATGGACTTTGAAGACCTAATTTTGGAAAGTGTGAAGGCTATAAGAAGAAGGAGTTTCTATTCTTTTGGGATATCACGTATTTTTCTACTGGAGTTTTGGAGGAGAGCGATTCTACTAGGGTTTGCTTCCATTTTATTTTACATGTTCTTCATCTTATTTTTGATAATAATTATGTTGAATCAAAATACTATGAGTAACTAAATACTATTTATTGGTTATGGGATAATAAGTGGATTTCACAAATAAGATTTGATTCAATGAATTAGTTTTGTCTCAAGTTTATTGTTTATGATTCATTGTTAATATTGATATATGATTTGATAGTTTGTTTGGTTGAGTCCGGAATCAATCCGATCTACTTTCATATCTAGAGCTATATTAGGGTTTTCAATACGAAAACGTTGTCTATCCCTGATTTTGAGTAGCATAAATGTGGGTAGTGCTTGTAGTGATATATCCTACTAGTCACATATGAATCATAACTTGGGTTAAATCGAATTAGTGCTTTTACACATTTTGGTTGCCTTGATTAGTCTTATTCCATAGAACTCATTGCTTTTAGGGAGTTAAATCTAATTGTGCTTTTACACTTTAGGTTGCTTTCTAGGAAGAATTCACATATGCATCTTTTAATGAAGTTGTGATGAAATTAGGGAATTAGCTGGATACTCTTGCGATCAAGGTATCCTAGGACTTTTAGTAAATGAGAGATTAAAATTTCAATTCTAGTCATTGTTGATAATTCAAGTTTGTGAATGAAACTATCCCGTGACCAATACTTTCTCCTTATTGATAAATTTTATTATTACTTTGCTTTCAATTTATTTTTATTGCTTTGAAACATCAACATCCCCCTTGGTTACTAAGAAACCTGAAAATTTGCACAACAACAAAAGGCCTCTCAGGATACGAACTCTTTCTTATTGCATACTACTTTATTTTAGTGAAGCAAGAAAGTGAAATTATTTTTGACCGGGTGACAACCGATCAATAGTAACAACCAATTTTCACATCAATTTTAATGGTAACAAGAACTTTGCCTGGCCAATTGACTACCTTATCGAGCGCAGCACTTCTCATTTTCTTTTTTCAAGATAGAACAAAGACGCAGCAAAATCTCTAGATGTACCAAGAGATAATCACACCTTGTTAAATTCCCAAGTAACCCGTGCAAATGGATATCATGTGGAACATCAAAATGATGAGAATGTAATTGATTGCATCTTTTATAGTCTCTAATATATTTGGAAGGAAATATATTTTAGAGAAACTAATGAGTCAATCTAGTGCAATGTAATTCACTATAATATTTGGATTATTGAATCATTTTGACTCCGACAATGAAATGTTGGAAACTGACTCATACAGGCTTTGGGCATAACCATGAAGAAACTTTGGTTGTGACATGATGATTGTTTTGAAAGAACTCATACAAATATCACTTTATTCGAGTGAACGAAAATGGGAAAAAGATTGACAGAATGCAAAGTGACGACATATCTCTCAATAAGTGTTTTCTAAATTACTAGATGCACAACCCCCCTTCCCATTATGCTTTTAGGTAAGAAAGCATATCACTCATTTTTACAAAGTCCTCAGTAAAACAGGATCGAGACCATCCTAAGATGCAAATGGTAAAAATTCCATATTACAAAGAAAACAAGGTGAACTTTAGAAAATATTCATGCAGAATGCGGACCATTAAAGTGACTGATGGATCTGGTGAATGTTTTGACATTTTGGACTAGTTATAGTTCCCAAGAAATTTGCGTTTGAAAACTCCTAGCACATATTACACAATGCAAAGTGCAAAGGCTAACCACCCTTGTTAATGCTAGAGAATTTACATCAAAAGGACTTGATGAATATTGCATGTTTAATAGGATTAATGCAGAGCATCTTATACCCAATGGTCTCAAGAGAGGCTACCATCAAAAGTTACAGATGGTGCCTAAGGAATAGGTTATGCGTACCAACCTATCTTTTATTGCTTTGGGGATATGCAATATTACACGCATCTTACTTAATTTGTTTTTATAACCCAATATTAGTCAACCTTTTCTGCGTACCAGTTGGTAACTGGATTTAAGCCTGACATTCGTGTTTTTACGCATTTTTTGGTTGCACTATATATGTGCCATTACGAGTCCACATCGTACTATGATGGGTCACGAAAATGATTAAGTAATTTTGTTGGATATTCACTCTCAACAATTACCCGCATTTTAAAACCTTTGGCAGGAGATCTCTTACCGGGTTGTCATTTTAATGAGACAATCTTCCCGTCGTTAGGGGGAGATAAGAAAAAGTATTTTCTAAGGGAACGTCAGGAATTTTCGTGGTGTGTTCCCACTGTGTCTCATATTGATTCTAGTACTCCACACATGTAAACGTGAAGTGACAAAGAATAATCGATTTTCAGAATGTACACTAACGTCTCTAAAGTGACAAGATCACACATACCAGCTGCAAATATTCTTGTAAGGTTAGAAATCCTCAGTATGGGGTACACCACAGACTAAGGTGTTGCAACTACACTTGGTGGAAGTGTAGTTGAGGTCGTGGCTCTATAAAGGAAGATGGAGAGACCACCAGGTTCGATCAATGCTCACCTAGAAAGGAAGTAGGTGAGTAAGGCACAACTTATTTATATCATCAGAAATCATATCATAATATTGTCTCTGAATATGTCCATGAATCAAATGGGAGGACGCTCCAAAGTTTTAAATGATTCTAGAGAACAATGAAATCCTGACGGATTATGAGAATGCACATGAGTCAATGGAAGGATCATGCATGCACAATGATGATATAATCCATAACTAGTTGCTCCAGAAGTAGAGCACAATGAGATCGAACCATTCTTTATTTTGATTAATTTCAAATAAATAACATATTTGGCCTACACAATCCAGGTAGAACTTAATTCTTTGGCAAATATACGGGTATTTGGTGTGGTAGTGCTAACCAAACCAAGTGTAAAACCTATTGGACATACATAATTAATTTGTCATAAAGCATAATTAGAAGAAAGTAGTCTTAAAGTACAAAGACTCGCCTTGTGGCGCGATGTTTCTCACAAAGCCCTAGAATTGTTCTCTTGTAATGAACGTTATAGAGTTCTACTACTTAGTTAGCTTGGTAATTTCAAAAGGACTTGAAATGCAGCATATGTATGTGGTTGTTACGTATCTCTAAAAGCATCAAGAGATAGAAGATATTTACAAAAGTACTTGATAGACTTTTGTTTCCCAAATCAAATGACTCTAAACCACAGAGTGCGTTTATAGTTAGATAGAACGCTCACTTATAGATTCAAGCAATCAGGCGGATGTGGTATACCCGTCTAAGTGGCTATTTGATTTGGAGGGGATAGACAAGTAAGTTATTTTTCCATGCGTGTTCATAAGAAAGTTCCTGATTTGGGATTGTAGCTATGTATGTTGATGTTACAGACATGATATGTACTCTTGATGTAATAAGAGACCTTAAAAGCTATTTGAAATCCGAAAGCTGGATCGAATACTGAGCTTGTGGTATATTACCCACCAGGTTGCATTTTTCTAAAGTTTTCAGGCAATTTAACAAAGACATGCATCCTGATAGCACTCCCATGATTAGTCGAGGTTCAAATGTAAGTATGTGACCATTTAAATAAAGGAAGATGACGAAGATGTGTTGGGAGATGAAATTCCCTTATCTGAGTACAATAGACGCATTTTTGTACTTAATATAATAATGTACTCGATTAAATTTTACATCCTCAGGGAACTTGTTAGCTAGATATAGCTCCGCGCAAACGCAACGTCATTGGAATGGTATAGTGAATGTAATCATGTACTGAAAAGTAACCATTGACGTAAAATTGTTTTATCCCTGCAAAGACATAAAAAGGAATGCTAATGAAAGTGCAATCCAAAAGTTGTTTGTAGGATCATAATATCGCAACATACAAGACTCGCGGGATTAATAAACGACATTGTCGCGAGGCGATCTTGCAGGAGCTAAAATAAACGACGCAATGAATAACGACCGCAAAACATAAAGAAGACGAGAGACTTGGCGAGGGTTAAGGAGTGTCGCGAGAATGAATGTTTGTGCACTTGCGACACTTCGCGAGACATTCCCGAAAATAAAGGATAGCTTAGCTGTCATCCACTATGTATTACCCTATATAAAGGGATAAATGAGTCTGTTGGGGGGGGGATCTTTTGAGAATTGTTAGACAAGTCATTAGGAGAGAGAAAGTTTAAGAGTCTTTTAACTTCTAAGTGTAATTCTATTTTCCTGTGTAAACACTTCATGAATCCAATCAATAAATGTTCTTGATCTTTCATCTTCTAATGGATTAATTAGGCAAAATCGAGTAAGGAGTGTAGTGTGGGAAATCCCCGCTACTACATATGCGCTAGAAAACGAGGACTGCAATGCGAGAGATTGACGTAGAAATTGGAAGGAATTTGGATTAACAGGAGAAAGATTTGGAGAAGATACTCAAGAATTCATTGGAAAAGAAAAATGGCTAGAAGAAGAAATGTACAAGGGCAACCAACGATTGTAAGAAGAAGTGGGAGACTTCTTTGGAGAAAGGAGGAATGAAACAGGAGAATCATCAAGGATGAATAGGAGAAATGATGGAGAAGATCAAAATCAGCCACCAATCTCCCAGTAGCAAACACGGCCGAGGATTATGATAGAGTAAGTGTACATACTTGGAGATCTGATTCTGAAGACGAGGGAGAAGAAGAGCAGCAGTTGGTGAACAATGGACAAGGAGGAGGAGAGCAAGAAATGAATGGAGAAATGAATCTAGGTAACGAAGAAATCGCAGCATTAGAAAGATTGAGACAAACAATACATGAGGAGAGACGGCTAGAGGCAGAGGAACGAGCAAACTTGACAAGACAGAATCATGAGTTGAGGATGGAAAATATGAGGTTGCAAAATAGGAGATCTAGAAGTAGCGTGAGATCAAGTTCAAGATCGAATGGAGAAGAAAGAAGGAGAGTTTTACCAACAGAAAGCACCGACGAAGAAACACAAAATCCGAATATAGAGCATGGCGAGAGAAGAGAAGAAATAGAAGATCGTTATATCCCTCGGTAGAAAATCTTCAAAATGAGCGGAATAGGGAAAATCAAGGAAACATGCAACTCCAAGAATTGAATGACCCAAATCTTTGAAGGGAGAATAATCTTGCATGGGAGAGAAGAATTGAGAAGAAACCGAGAGATCGAAGATGACATTGAGAGACACTACATTGAACAAGCGCGACTAGCTCGCGAAAGAGAAAGAATGAGAGCGAAAATGGAAAATCAAGAGATGGAAGAAGCAATCCGTAAGAATAACCATGACAACCGCGAGAGAAGAAGGGAACAAAATCGTACTAATAGAAATATTAATGAAGAATATGAGAGGGTGCAGATGAGGAGAGCTGAGAGGCAACCAAGAAGAGAGAACAACCGATATAATGGCGTGCGGAATTGACGAAAGAAACGAAGAAGAGCGTCGCGAGGAAAGAAGAGGAGAAAATAACGAGCGGGAAGGTCAAAATAGGCACGAGCGAAGAAGGAGAGAAGCGAGCTAAAAAGACCAGGTAGAATCAAATTCCGAGGCAAATGAACAAATTTTAAGAGAGCTGGGTGAAATGAGAGGATTATGAATAATAGAAGGGAAGGAGGAAGGAGACAGTTAGACGAAGCCATTGCGGGCTGCGAAGAATCCCTTCACGCTAGAAGTACGAGATGGGAGGAATACCTCCTAAGTGCAATCTACCCGCGTTAACCAACATCTTTGATGGAACAACCTCGTGCGATACAACATATTAAGGCTTATATGAGATGTATGTTACAATGGGAAAATCATGATGCCATATTGTGCAAATATTTCGCGTCAAGCTTAATAGGAGAAGCACTAAAGTGGTTTGAAAGTCTACCAAGGAACACAATCACATCATTTAACCATTTACAAGCCACATTCCCTGGGAGCATACATAAGTAACAACTCTTCACGACCCGAGCATTGAAGATGTATTCGGTTGAAACAAAGGGTTGGCGAGAGCTTAAGGCGATTGACAATAAGATGGAGAACCATGTGTAGCGAAATGGCGGGACGGGTTGAGGAGAGATATCTCATCCTCTCATTTGTGAATGCTCTCTTCGCGACTAACTTGTTATACATTCAAATTTTTAGAGTCAAAAATACAATCACGATGGCAAAACTGCGAGAATTACAAGAAGAATATATCACCTTAGAAGAAAGACAGAATGAAATGAATTCTTATCCAAATCGCGAACACAAACTCGAATGTGCGAACGCAAGCTTGTTACCTCGCTTCATCAATACAAAGGGCGAGCACTTCGCAAGGGCAAAAGAAGGTGGAAGGTCAATGAGAGACAGCGGAAGATAGTAGCTATGGGAAGCCATGACCAGGGAGGAATTTGAACAAGAAAGGAACTACTATAACCGTAATGTGACAATAATAAGATTCGAGAGGGCTAGACAATGTGCAAGAAACTTATGGTGGACGAAGGCAATATAACCATGGAGGGCGTGAAGCGCGAGAATAGTGTGGGAACCAATTAGGATGCCTCCACTTGAATGCTAGTGTGGAAAAGATCTGGGAGGCTATACTCGTGATGGAAGAAGTACCAAAGACCTTGGAACGCTGGGATGGAACCACCACCAAAGCGACGAAGTCATGAGTTTTGTTCTTACCATCGCTTCCATGGACATCAAACAAACGACTGCGAGAAACGTAAAGAGAATTATTCTCGAATGATTGATCAAGGGAAACGAATCACTTTCTAAAAGGAGAAGAAAAAGGCCGGACATTACCACCACCACCAGAAATGCACAGAACGATGTCGGCGAAAGGAAAGGAAACATTTGTGATAGAAATCGAACGAAAGCCAAAAATTTGAATTGCAACTCTATCGTCCACTCTTATCGCACAATCGAAGATTTTCATGACAATGTGCTCGATAGAGTCTTTGCGAGAGATGCGATGATAAAGAAATAATGAGCCCAGCGAGAACGAGCCTTGATTAGAAAAGTGGCGGTGAAGACTATTTCTTTCTCTGCAGATGAAGTGCCAAAAGGAAGAGAAACACATGATAGCCGTTGGTTGTGAAACTAGAGATTAACCCGAAACCATTGATGGAGAAGATGATGAGGCAGAAGCTTGCTTGGGCGATCAACCGACTTTAATCGACACCTAGGAAGTTCGGTGAATATTCTCTTCTACCATACTTACAAGACGATGGGAGGAAAAGATGAGGATTTGATCCCCTCTACATACAAGATATATGGCTTTAATGGCACCGCAAACAAACCAAAGGGAGAGGTTCATATGAGAATACCTCTACAAGGATTATCAATCGATATTTTATTCTGTGGTTGACGTGGAATCTCCATACAATGCGCTGATTGGGAGGCCATGGCTTCATGAAATCTTGGGAGTTGCGTCAACATATCATCAATGTATTAAATTCCCACATCCAAATGGCATTGGTATTATACAGGGAGATTGGAAGGAGTCGCAACAATGTCATGAAGTAGATGTAGAAAGTCACGAAGAAAGGAATGCCAAAAGAAAAGGTTGGAAACAACATGTGAGAGATGAGCAGAGAAAAGAAAAATTGATGGTGGATGCCATAGAAGTAAGGATCGAACATACCTCGCGAGGTGAGTGCCTAGAGACAGCGAATATTATGGCAATAAAGAAGCAAAGGATATGAGGAGCAGAAGGCATAAGAAGTGAATAATCAACAAAAACAGGAGAAAAAGTAGCAATTGAAGTAATGATGTGCGAGAATCTCAGACCAAAGAGTATATGGGAATTCAATTAAGAAAGAAAAATGAAAATACAAATTGTGCGAATACTTTGCAAACAAGAATCGAGAAATAATGAAACATGAATGATTGAATGATTTAACAAATATGAATAAGTAAAAGAATGGGACGAACTTTTATGGCGTACACCCTAGTTCGCGAATAACATTTCGTAAGAGGCAAATGTAAGACCTAAAGTGCGTCATAATGGGGGTATCTCTCGACATGGCTCGGGGAAGGTTACACCGCTCCCGAAGCCCGAGTCATGGAAATTTGGGGCCCATGAAAGCCTATCCTAAGAGGTACCTTGGATTCCCAACTATATATGTAGGTTATACCCTGGTTGGGCGACCGAGGGTCTCTTCTTAGAGTCGGTGTATGCTCAAGGCGCCGGGGTACACGGTTGAGCCGCGAGTGCCCGGGATGGATGAACCTACCCTGGCCATTCTTGGCAAGTCTTGGCATGCGTTGCACTCGCTCAAGAAAACTCCACTTAGGGTGCGATCTCGTAACCATAAACCATATAGGTATAAGGGATAAGAGGTCTACAAAACAACCGGTTGTTGTTAAGACCGGATGGGAGGAGCTAGTCTTGTATGGCCGATGTTTCGCCTCCTTGAAGGGGCAAATCCGGGAGATGATAAGGGCGACGCTCTCCATTAGGGGGTGTCAAAGCAGACGCAAATGTCATGAGGCTTTGTTTTCAAGGAGACTTAGGCTTGTCATATTTGTGCAATGATCCTGCAGAGGCAATAATACTAACGCGAGGGTAAGGCGAGATCAATGGGTCTTTACACGAAAGTGTACGGACGTCCTGCGATTTCGTCGCAAGACAGCAATGTCATGGGGCTTTATGTTCGCAAGGATATTTAGGCCTGTCATATTGTCGCAACTAAAACATCCTGCAGAGGTAAAAATACTTGGAAAATGATAAGGCAAGATCAAGGGGTCCTTACATACAAGTGTAAAGACGTCCTGCGATTTTGTCGCGATAAAAGGTGGCAGGGGAGGACCTCTAATTAGGGAGGTCTGACTTGGAAGACCACACATAAATGATAAGGCAAGGTCAATGGGCCATTGCATGAAAATGTAAAGGCGGCTTGCGACCTTGTCGCAACAAGAAAAAATAAAGTGAAGACAACCAAAAGCATGAGGCGACATTGTCGCAACGATACATTTTAAAAACAATGATGACAAATAAGTTCTTTCATCCGACGCTAAATAACAGAGGCAAGTATGGGAATGGGGAAAGTGAAATATTGTTATTCATCTTCTGATGAAAGAGTTATACATCAATAATGTTAGCCGATTATATCACAAGGAAAAATCCAAGAAATACACTATAATAAGGATACGAAATGTACGATATTACAAGCGAAAAAAGAAAACAAAAAGAGTTATTTACGTGGCGATTCTTCTTCTTCATCCGATTCTTGATCGATTATTCTCATCGCCTTTAACCTTCTTCTTCGCCGACCTCGCTATCGAAACGTCCGAGACAGGCGATTCTCGGAACCTTTTCAAGGAGACAGGGATATGAATGCGAGAGGGATATTGTGATCCTTACAAACATACTCCATGCCTCCATTGCAAAACGAACAGCATCATTGTTAAAATTCTCCACCGTTGTTAGAAATTGTTTCTTCAACTGGAATATCTATTCTCGCGAAGGAGAGATTCTTTCTGAAATTTGTTCTTTTTTCGGTTTGAGTTCTTCAATTCTCCGCCGGAAAATTCCCCACAGTTGTTCTTTCTCAGATTCAAGCTCTCTAATTCTAACTTTGAAGCCTCTTCTCGATTCTCGCAAATAAGTAACAAAAAGTTAATAATTTACAAGCAACATTACGAAGTAAGAAGTAGTAAGGTGTAATAAATAACCTTCTCTATCGTATATCATATCTTTAATCAAGGAAGTATGCTCGCGTGAAGACTAACATCAACACCTAGGTTATTCCTGGCATTATCTAAAACTTTCGCAGCCAGGCCAATTCATCGTCACTATTTATAACAAGGAGGGAACGAATTTGATCTTCTCGCTCACTAAGCAAGGAATTTCAGCGAAGCAATTCATCCCGTTCAATTTGTAGTTCAAGGAGAGATTTTTGAAATGTTGCTAATGCTGTGCACCATTGTTAGCAATCCGATCTTTATCATCTATAAGATCACTAATTTTCTTCCTCAAAATTTTGATTTCTTTATTGGACTCTAGAAACATTCGTTTAAATTGGTTGGCAGCACTTAAACCGAGATCTATGTTCAATTTCTAAAAGACGATATTTGGTCCTCAAGTTCATTTAATGAAAGGGAGTTAATTTTGTTTGATGAACTACTTAAAGATGTGTTGAGGTGAGCGAGAAGAAGGTTATTATCCATAGGATCAGGAAATGTGTGGAGAAGAATAGCCTCATCGGAGAGATTATATACATCTGCGAAAGTAATAAATTAGGTAGCAATAAGCGACCGTTAAAATAAAAATAGTAAAAGGAGGTAAAATTTTATACCATAAAGTTGCTGATTAGCGTTTTGAAGAGTGGACACCTTATCCCTTTGGGAGTTAAGTTCGGTGTTTAACTTTTGAATTCTCTCGTCTTTATCGCGAGATGACGCAGCTTCGGTCTCTAATTCTTGAATTTTCTTACTCAATTGCAAATTCTTCTTTTCAAGATTGTTGCGTCTTCTCTCAAGGTCTGAGGCAACTACAAAGGAAGTTCTTCCAACCTATAAAAGAAGATAGAAAAATCATTAAAACATATATATATACTTAAACAATTTAAAAGTTAGCGAGGAAGTATGATCAGTACACATACCAAAGACCCAAGTGCATTCAAAAGGTCGGGAGACACAACCCTAGAGACTCCATTGAATGAATTATTGCCTTCCAAGAAAGCGAAGATTACACACGTTTGCGAGAGCCCCGCAAAGAGAAGCTAGGGAGCATCTCCCATTCCTTGAAACAAATGCGAGAAGATGCTAGATAACTGATCCATGGAAGAACTGGTTGATGGAATCTTCTTGGCGAGAGAAGGATTCGAGTCATGGTTATCCTCGTCGGAAGATTCAGAACTTGAGCTAAGGCGAGAAGAGGATTGAACCTTTCGCTTCTTAGTTAAGGGGGCAGAGGATTTACCCTTGCGAGCGACAGTTTACCCTTACTTTTAATCTTCGCGACAGAATAGTTTCTTCAACTCCAACCTTCGCATACACGTAAAGATAAGAAACGGAGGCAACAATACTTTTTTAAATAAGAAGAAAGGAAGTGATTCTTACTTCACTCGTAAGCGATCGAAGCAATGTCAGAGTATCCTCCGACGGATCCTTTTTGTAGCTTCTTTTCAACCTGGCTATCTGAAAGATTTCACAAACTCAGCAATTATAGAAAGAAAGTTACGGAAGCCAAATTTGAAGTTGGAAACATACCTCTTTCTTCTTCTCTGGCCATTTGAATTCCCAAGGATGATACCCTGCGAGATTCGCAGGAAGAACATGCGGGCCCGCGATATATGGACCATTTAAAATCAAGGGTACAACCCACCATTTCTCATCCTTGGAGTGGCGAGGAGTAGTATTATTACCCGGATGCCAATCGATATCCTGCATGAGCAATTTATCCTCAGGGACATTATCCTTTTTCTTCAAGCGAACGCCCCAGCGAGATTTCGCATTCACCATAGTTATCACCGAGTAATTTTCAAAAAAGTTTTCCACAAAGTGTATTTCTCAACACTATTTCCAAGTCTGCGAATTTGGGATTTCGACGAGTTAGAATATAAAGATCCTTTGCTCCGCACCGCTGTCGCGAACTCAAGCATCGGCGAATACAATCGCCACTTAATTGGTAAACGGCGAGAAAATTTTTCATGGGACAAAATTTCATAAAATAAAGGCAACTCAGGATTGTACAAGGGAATAGGAAGTCCCGCGAGAAGCTGACCTAGCGAGACTATAATCTTTTGATCATCACATTGATGATCAGAAAACAAATTTGCAGAAAGAATAGATGAAGGTTCCTGATTAGGAATGGTTGATAGAGTAAAACCCTTCTCAAGCGACTTTTGTTGAACTTCTTCAAAAGAAGTTTTGTATGCACGAATCGATGGCAGCCATTTATCGGTATGGGAATGGAAGGGAGATTGGAGATTAAGATCGGCGCTAGAAAGGATGAAGAAAAGATTTGCGGTAGCGGGAGCGCAAATGCGGAAGGAGAGAGAGTCAAAGAAAGGTTGCAGAGAGAAACTAAAGAATGAAAAGAAGGGGAAAAGAAAACTATATATAGGGAAAAAGATCCTCGAGAAAAACGAGGTCATTTAATGCGAAGAGACACGAATGGTCAAGAATAAGCGGTTGAAAGAGACGTGTCAAGAAAAGACATTAATAATCAAAATCCGTGTAAAAGTACAAAACTGAAACGGATAAAGATAAACAGTCGGGCAAGAATATTATAAAAACTCTTATGATACTCCTCCCCTCGCAGGAGTGACGGGAGACGATACTTCGTATATATCTCAAAGAAGCTTCGGAACTTCGCAAAAGAATAGAGGCAAGTACGTACTTTTCAAGTCCAGTATTCTTCAGCTCGTTCCTTCATCAACCAAAATCAAAGATTGCTACCACAACAGATTTTTCCTTAAAGATCGCTCTTGAAGCAATATTTAAGGAAAAAGAGGCAAGATGTAGGATCATAATATCGCAACATACAAGACTCAGCGGGATTAATAAACGCCGCTGTCATGAGGCAGTCGCAGGAGCTAAAATAAACGACGCATTGTTGATTATGAAGGAATAATAATCTCTTCTCAAACGAAAGTAATCAGGGGGAGATACGGTAGGCTATTTTCCAGGTCATTAAGGATATTCAATTTCGAAAAGTACATGACTAAAGTAACAGTCTAGAACAACTCTGAAAGTAATCAGGGGGAGATGCTGACATCAGGGGGAGGATCCAAGGATATGATGTCGACATATTTTACTTTGAAATTGAAGATGTTTTGTACTCTTTTTCCCTTCGATCGAGAATAGTTTTTCCCAAAGGGTTTTGTTACTCGACAAGGTTTTTAGCGAGACAACACTAAAAGCATCAAGTATGTTGAACATTGAAGACATAAAGATCGCGTGGATATTACCGAAAATATCTGAATCAAAGAAATGAAATGCGATAATCTGTTAAGCAACGTAACTTCCAGAATCAACAACATGGTCTTATAAACATTCAAGTCACAAAAGTAAAGTGTGATAAACTCCTTTTGAATGCCTTAGACTAATAAAAATTGTCTGACATCAGGGGGAGAATTTAATGGTGTGTTGAACTATTTTCCTTCACCGAGGTTACTTTTTCCCACAGGGTTTTGTTACTCGGCAAGGTTTTTAATGAGACAACAACAAACACCGGGAATGTAATTTTCCCAACTAAGGATATTATCTTTCCCACAAGGATTTTCTGCCTTAAGAGTTGTGAAACAACTAGTCAACTTCAACGGAGCAAAGTGATCATCTGCAACTGATCACCTTAATTTACTTGCATATGTCACGTTGTACTCTTTCCCTTCGTCAAGGTTTTATCCCATTGGGTTTTCCTTGTCAAGGTTTTAATGAGGCAACATATTCGAGTCCAACTATATTCTAAGTTTACTTAATATTGTACTCTTTTTCTTTAGTTCAGGTTTTGTCCCTCTGGGTTTCCTTGATGAAGTTTTAACGAGGCAATTAACTTAGACTCGTCGATCTTTGAAAATCGTATTGCATGTGATGAACTACATGTAAAGTACGTGACAACATGTTAAGTACTACATGTGAAGAGTTTTATCAAGGTTTTATCCCACTGGGTTTTTTCTTGTCAAAGTTTTAATGAGGCGATTGATTTCGGCACAAGTCATCAAGAAGAGGACGACATTTGAAGAACTACATTCAAAGAACTATATGTGAAGTACTATGTATAAAGCTTTGTTATTGAACCGCACAAGGGGGAGTGTTATAGGGCCCGTGGCCCATGGATGTGCGGTCCATTAGATAACTAGGTTTTCCCTTTCCTATATATAGAGAACATTGTATGTATGTAATCTCTGATGTCTCTTTATCAATAAGAAGTTTTCTCCTCCATCTCTATTTCTTGCTTTAACCCAATTGATACTACAAAAAGTATTATTATTTTGTCAAATTTAGGATTGTAATTATCTGTCCCACTTTCCTAATCATCCTGCAAGTGATGCAATGTGTGTAAGAATTTCCATACAAACATGCAACACTACAATTGTTGTTGTTTGATCTGTATAAAGCAATAAAGATGTGCAAAATTATATTTGTACGGCCAAATGAAATGTGAGTAGTTTTCTTCCACAGTTCCACATAACGCCAATTGAAATGGTTAAACATGATTTTAATCAATAAGCAAAGATATTCAGAAAATACATAATTTTAGATCTTTTTTCCTTGTTTCCAATATTTCAAATGACATCTATCATGCACATGTTGTTTAATGTTTACGTTGTTAACTACGGGTCGGGTATCCAACGGATAAATTATGTACCACCCACATACAATCCATGAAAACAACTGGTTTTGAAAATTTATCCACTTCAAATCTACCAAAATGAAAGCTGGGTATCCACTCGCTAAATTCGGATTGGCCCCGATAAAATCTGCAATTATTTGGGGTGAACATATAAACCCAAATCCGCCGAACCCAACCCAACCCACCTGCAATTTGGCTAGTGGACACCCAACCCGTTCATGGATTGGTTGGACAAGGATGCATTTTGAAAATTCATTAAATAATGGATTGGGTGCAGATGCCGATCTAAAAATCCATTAGACACCCGCACTTGATATGTTTAGGATAAATATAGAAATCTGAAAATATGAACGGGCATTCTAGTATTTTGGTGGTACTATATAAATTTTTAAAGTTTTATTTTTAACCTAGCAGTTCATTAGTTGTGCTGACTAAAGTTGATTAAAATCATCAAATCTATTGCAAGTGGTAAGCAGCACTGAAGTGAGTAACAGGAAAAGCATATCAAAGCTTAGTCGATTTCTTAAACAACTTGAAGTCCATTCACAAACAAACAATGTATCCTCGATTGGTCGTATACCATCAGGTTCACCACCACTAATAGGAAGTCTTATTCTTTTGTCCTTAAGTTCTCTTATGGTTTTCTTTGTTGTAGCTTTTCATCAGTGCTTCAGTTCTCTGATAGGTTTGATGTTAGTGTAACCACGAGATGAGTATTTGGTGGACTTTTGATTTTGCTTCCTGAAAGTTTCATGATACATGTCAACTTTTATTATTTTACAGTAAAATCGTTTGTTTTAGTTTAGTTATAAATCCGCCACACTACCCGCACCCATTCCGCGTACCCGCCCACCATTGGGTGTCAAATATGCCCGTGTGAACGCCAACTTTATTCAGCTATTGCAACCATTTGAGAAGATCCACAAGTACTCTTGTGGCACTGCCATCCTTGCACACTCGTTGAACGAGTTGAGAAAGGCTTCCAGGGCTGACAGGAACCAAATCGGAGGGAACATGGCTTTTCTGCAGGCATGGATATATTTGCACTTCCCAGTATTTGCTGCAAGGGCTTTTGTGAACAAGGAATGGGATGGTAAGTGTTATGGAGACATGTACATCTACAAGAGTAAGGAAAAGGACCAAGATGCGGTTTATTTGAAGTTGCGACGCCAGTTGGACACCTTGACGACGAAAGATGTTGTCTTTGACCCTTACAAGAGGGGTTTGGCCAAAGGAAAAGGAAAGATGGTTGGGTGCAAAGAGCAAACTGATTATTTTGGGCCGTTGTTTCACCCAAGAGGATATGTAATGTATAACCCGACGAGAGTCGCAAGACAATGCAGATACATACAAAAAATCCCAAAGGAGAACAATAAGTTTCAAATCGATGAGAATAAAACCAAGTCATATGACAATGATATTGATATTGTTCACGACACTTACCATCATGTACATATTGGAATGACAAAAGGTTCAACGGATATGCTATGGATGGTCGATTGAAAACAGATTATGAGGCAATTCCGGGTTACATGCCGTGGTACCTCAATAGTTCGCATACTCGAGTGATACGAGTAGATGACAGGCCCCAGATAGATTACAAAGATACAACTCTCGAATTCCTGGTGCGTCTTATTTCTCAATTACGGTTTTGTTAATTATTTTAGCATTATTTGTTTAATGTTTGTTGTTTAAAATGGAAACAGAGAAGACGAATCGGGCACTTGATATCCCAAGAAAGACTATATATCAAGCAAGGGAAAAATGTTAAGGCCAATGAAAAGCTGATTGATGAATTGAACAGTCTCTAAGATGTAGAAGCGGGTGCAAAATTTGGGGAAGAGGTGGAGGAGGAGGAGCCAAAGAAAAAGAGGAACCCAAAAGTACTCTGAAGGTGCATCGAGCAGTGCCCCAACTGCTAAATGAGGACGAGGTGGTCGTGGAAGTGGTCGTGGTGGGGATGTTGATGAATGAATGGTTTCAAACTTATGTCTTTAACTATGGATAATTATGGTGTCAAAACTTATGTCTTAAACTTATTGTCGAATTATGTTTGGTTTTATTCCTAGTTTATGAATGACTGAATCTGGTTTATTTTGAAAATTGTTTGTGTTTGTCAAAGACGCGACAAAAGAACCAACTACAATTTTTGTGTGCAAAAAATGCATGATTCAATAAGTTTTTTCTGCCACAATCGGTTTACATGTACCTATATAAAATCCGATTCTGACAGTTCTCCAGGGGGGCAATTACAGAATCGGGTTTTGAAGTTGCACCACATAGACCGATTCTGAAAATTTTGTTCACCTGGTTTTTAAGTTTTCATAATCGGTTTATAAGGGTACTTTTAAAGTCCGATTCTGACAAAACAACAAAATCCAAAGTTTTACAATCGGTTTACGTGGGCATCCCATGTAATCCGATTCCTGTGAGGAAAAGTGACAATGTTTCTGTATCTTTTTTTTCCAAGAATCGGATTACAAGTGACATATTAAAATCCGATTATTGAGAGGCAGATTTTGACAACTTTTATAATCGGTCTATGTGGGCATCACTTGTAATCCGATTCTTGCAAGGAAAAGTGACAATGTTTCTGTAGCTTTTTTCGCCAAGAATCGGATTACATGTGCAATATTAAAATCCGATTATCGAGAGGCAAAATTTTAATGATTTTTTAAGGACACAATCAGACTATGTGGACAAACCTAAACTCCGATTGTTCAAATTGAATTTGAATAAAATAGTCGTTGAGTATTTATCTATATAAAGACAACCTCTTTGAGCCACTCCCACATCACACACTTAGCCTAGAAAATGGAGTGGGAACCGCATGAAGATTTGTGTCTCGTTAAATCAGTTGCTAATACGTTCTGTGAACGTCCGAATGAAATCTATTCAATGTTTTGGAAGAGAGTTAAAGAGTTCTTTTACGAGCGTACCGGGAATCCCAATAACCGCAAATGGAGAGACTTGTCATTCCGATTCAACTACATAAAAAGTGAAATGCGAGAGTATGTTAAAGTTAGAAATATGGTGTACCAACATCATCCACAAGCTCCTCTTAGAGAAAAAGTGAGCAATCCGATAATATTTATACTTATGTCATCGTTAAAAGTTCGCATACTAACATTTAAGAATTCACTGAATTTCAGCTGGAGCGTTTCAATGGGCTATGGAGAATTCGTAATGGGGAAACTAAGTTCATTCACCACAGAGAATATACGACGTTGTATCGACGTGCTCGGAGGTTCATTGACGAACATTTGATGTGTCAAATTCTACAATACCCATACTGAATCCTATCCTATATATGTAATGCGCCAATTTCCTAAACTATGTAATGAATATTTTGTTTCTGAAAGTAAGGCATAATCGGATTATGTGGGCATATATAAACACCAATTCCATTAATCGGTTTATTTAGGTATTGAAAAAACCCGATTCTGGGTATACTTCATCTTCTGAAAAAACTCAACCCATAATCGGTTTACAACTACACTAACATCAACCGATTCTGGATCAAGTTTTCAAAAAAAAAAAAATTAAATTTTTTTCAAGTTTTTGATGATGGATTAATGGTAGTTGATTTCAGGGTTAACTTGATTAAACATCATTTAATCACCCAAATTAGCACTAATCAGTCAGGGGTAGTTTTGCCATTTAGTAAAATAATTGGATAAGGGGTTATCCATTTTACTTTAAATTATTCTTTTTTTGTCTTGTAGTGGTAGGGCCTAATTAATCACAGTAGGCCCCAATTTAGCTATCTTATTTAACTTTATACAGAGTATATATTTCTTATCTGATGGTTGCAATTTTTATTTATTTTTCAAATATAATTTAAACCTTTTCGTCAATAAATAAATAAATAAAAAATCTCTCGAACCGTTCAACGAGAGAATACTTGCTGAGAGAAGAGTTTTCGTGAGGGCCACAATCGCTGAGAAAAGAGTTCTCACGTTAAACCTGGAGAGGACACTTGGCGATACTCTATTGGTCAGGGGTTATAACTTTGGAAAAGTTTTCTCGCCAATCTTTTCCTTTTGTTTTGTTTATCTTCTTTCGATCCTTCTCCTCTCCTCTCAAATCCTCTCAAACACAGACGAAAATCATCAGAGCATACGATTTTTTCTTCCACATATACGATTCATATTCGAACATCTTCTCACTCATATGTTAGTTCAATTTCAAAGCATACAAAACCATTAGTTTTTACGTCTGTTTTTTTTCCCTCTGTGTTCTATGTTTTAGCGGCATCTTAATTTTGTGATTTAGGGGGGCGAAGTCGAATGAGAAAACTGTGAAGAGGGATAGCAGAATAAAGGTAAACTTATGGAAACCCTATAATTTTTTTTTATTTTTTATTTTTTTTTTAATACGATTCAATTCATAACCCTAACAGACCCTTTCTTCATGCGAAGGAATCGTACTCAGATCAAGTATCGTGCTAGAACGTATAAACGATCAGGTTCTTCTTCGTTTTTCTTCTGCAACAAATCATGGATCTTCATCATCCAATACCGGAAGTAAACAAGGAGGTCACCAGGCTTGCATGGAAGGGTGAGCTTGCTCTTGGTAAACCCTAACCCTTTTCTTTCTATCTCTTCGTTTCTCTGGATCAATAAACCTTAACCCATGTTTTGTTTTGCAGGTAAAATCAATAAAACATTAGTAGGGAATGAGATTTATTTCTCAAACACAACCGAGATATCAAATAAGCGATATACATCAGGTATTAAACTTTCATACTATTTTGATTTTCTTTTTTCTTATTTGAATCTAGGGTTTTGTTTTTGATTAATATCAAAAAAAAAAAAAAAAAAAAAAAAAAATCTCCGTGATGGGCTGTGTAGAGAGCTTAGAATTATGGCTTTTATTTTAAGAAAAAACATGTTGATATATATGATGGCAGTGTCTATGATGGATGTGGTTATGGAGTCTGTGATGATTATGATCGATGGAGTTATTGACTGAGTCTGAGAATATGGAAAGATGAATTGAGATTGTAAAGCTGCTGAACATATTGATGCTAAGAAAAGATGGTCTTTAGAAAATTGAGATTGTTAGGGAAATCATTTTGATTAGGTGCACGAGTTGTTGGTTGGATTGACTGCATCATTATACACTTGATAAATAATATTCATATTTGGGGTTTAAGGTATAACTCTGATGATGGGGAAAGATTTTTGTAAAGGCTTTGAAACTGTTGGAGTTTGGTATACAATTCTTGAACTTATGGAATTATATTCCTTCTTTTACCTTCAAAAGTGTGGATTAGTTGTTTATTTTGGTTACTACATTTACTAATACTGGGTACTGTTTCTATGTTTTATCAGCAAGGACTTTGCACGATACCTTCCAGGACTGCTCATGCTGTTGTTGTTGAGAGTAAACTTAAGTCCTGGCTCAAAAGTGAAGCCTGCAGAGGTATGGGTTTACCATTTTCTGCAAGGACTTTGCGTCGACACCTTCCACTACTGCTCATGTTGCTGTGGAGCTTAAGACCCGACTTTGGACTTTGGAGCTCATGCTCACTCTCATTGTCTTAAGGACTTTGGAGCTCATGAGCAGTAGTCGACACCTTCCACTACTGCTCATGCTCACTACTGCTCATGCTCACTCTCATTGTCTTAAGGACTTTGGAGCTTAAGACCCGACTCAAAGGTGAAGCCTGCAGATTTATGGGTTTACCATTTTCTGCAAAGACTTTGTGTCGACACCTTCCAGGACTGCTCAAGCTGCTGTTGAGAGTGAGCATGAGTCCCGACTCAAAAGTGAATTTTTACCTGCAGACGTATGAGTTTACCATATTGCAATGTATTTTCTCTTTTGTATTTATGAATATAATTTGGATTTTAGAAACAGGGCATAATGGTACAAATCTTATCGTATAATGGTACTATATGCGAACAGATCAACTCATGTAGTAACAATTTTCAATCCTTATTAGTCACGCAATTTCTTAATTTATCATTTTGTATTTATAGTTTTCTTTGTCGTTAACTATTGGCATGCTAACATAATCACATCTAAGTTTCTCGGGCGAGGTACCACGAACTGATTATTGTATTCTCTAGGATATTATATTGAATGGAAGCATCAATTTATTTTGTAGGTAAATATTTTTCTTTTCCAAGTTTGAATATTCTCATGGAATATAGTTTCCTGCTAAATGTCTTTAGATTTAACGATTAACCATGTACAAAGTGCGAATCATAATGGGAATGTTAATGTTGATTATCCATTAGAAGAGAACATGTCTACTACGTCCTATATAGATTTGGAAGCACAATAAAACACATTCTGACCAGAAGTTATGACATCCGAGGTTTGAATTTTGTTACATTTGGCTCATTTCTCATAAATTAAAGGAAAATTGTTTCTCAGAAGTAAGACGTTAAATAGTGCACACTACGTTGAAATGAACATACAATAAGAAGCTGATGAATTCGAAAAATGGATTCAAAAATTAATTTTCTGCGAGGCTTTATAAGCACACAAAACAAGGCCTGAAATACTTAATGGAGTCTACCAATACAGTATCTTGCTACGAGGCCTTTAGTTCTATTAGTAATTAGTAAGAGCCGGTTCTGATGGATAAAGTAGATACATTCTTATTCATCAAATTCTGTTTTGGTTAACAAAATCTGAATACTACAACATAATCCAATTTATGTATATCCTTTATGGTTACAACATTTTGTATGTCTTACATTACATCGATCTTCATACTTACTTCACGGGCTCTGTGATGAAGGTGAGTACATTCACCGAGGACGATCTTTGGAGAAGATGATAATGTTACAGGTTATGGCAAACATGTTTCTGTAAGAAGGTAGTACATTTTCAGCCAGTATGTACTACCTTCTTATAGAAAATGGACATACTGGCTGAAAATGTACATACTGGCTGAAAATGTACTACCTTCTTACAGAAAATGTACATACTGGCTGAAAATGTACTACCTTCTTACAGAAAATGTACATACTGGCTGAAAATGTACTACCTTCTTACAGAAAATGTACATACTGGCTAACCTTGCAATTATATGAGAAAGAATGAAACGGAAGATGATTACTGTTATTAATTGAAACAGGCACCGGAGTAACCTGACCACTACAAAAATCAAGGATACCATAAATTTTGCAGATTTAACAATTCTTGGATTTAATGTCCAGAAGATGTTGAGATATACTGTGGTGGAACACGTTAAGTATGCTGAGCGTTGCGAGAAGGTAAGAGTATAATTCACTCTTAAGTTTAGTACATTTTATTTCCAAAAACAATAAAAACATTAACTCAAATGGTACACAATTTGCAGCTAGGAAAACTACAAAGGTGTTTAACAAACTAATTGGAGAAATACAAAGTCTTGAAAGTTCATAACATGGTGAAAAAATGGAAGACCAAGGAGAAATGTGTGAATACATTCAATGAAAAATAAATGAATGAGCTCTACCCTCTCTCCTCCTCTAACGACTAGTTTTCTTCAACCTTCTCTTCTTCCTTCCTTCTGCAATTATATCTATTCCAATGCTTTCTGAGTAGATCTCCCATCTGGTTTTTGACCCCAAGCCAGATGGGAATCTAGGAAAGGGGTTTTCGTCTTCCATTGTTGTCCTGTTTCTGTTCATATTCTTATAATGGTCAGTAGAGATTGGATCTTGGCCCAACCTCATTCATCATATGCATCCTGCATTGAGTTAGTAGCATTCATTCTTCGAGTTTCTTATTCTCTTATTCATCTCATGCATCATCGGTACATATAATGTTAAAACTACGATAAAACTATGCATCATTAGGATATTTCAGAGCTCTATATTTTTGCATTCTTTTTGAAATTCTACCTTTTTCTGGGTTCTTGCTGTTCATGTTTATCTTTAGCTAGGAATTCTGCTTTTCTAGTTTTTTTACAGAATGATAGATTTAGTTCTGATAGTATTTCAATCAAATCATCTTTGAATTCGTGAGTCGTTGCCTCGAGAAATTTTAATATCTTTAAGACTAATATAGAAATAAAAGGGAGCAGTAATAACATTACTGAGATAAAACAGCTACAAACTTAAAGACAAATTCAACAACTCTTAGATAACCTAACACACAAAAGCGTAAAACAATTTCTTCTTCACCTTCTTCTTCATTAGATTCTTGGATACTAGGCCCATTAGTCCTCTTCCTCAGATTCGTCCACCTCAATTAAACCCCCATCTCTTTCCTGTTGATAAATAACGGATTTTTCATGCACGTATGCATAATCCATGCCTGGTGGATATTCTGATAGGAAATAAGCAGATGTCACTGGAACACCGGTAGCCAATCGAGTTTGTAAGTCTTTGATAGCATGTTTCCCAAGCCTTTCTTTCTCTGCTGCGCTCAAATTGCATAGTGCCAACCTTTGTGCTTGGACGGGATATAAGAATGCTTCTCGTTGACAGACAGCACATCAGTAATATTGCATTCGATGCAATTGTCCCTCTTGACAGCGTATCACCTTAGTAGATGATATTGGAGCACCTAAAGGAATCCTAAAATGATTTCATGCCATCTCTTTCGATTTCTCTTCTCTGAAAATTTCTTTTATGTGAGTTGCTTTTATGGTTACTGAGATCGAATTTATACTCTCAGTAATTTCTTGGTTCTTCCTCCGCATTAACTCAATTGCCATTTTCTTACGTTTTATTAAAACTGATTCATCCCCCTTATCTTCTTGTGTTCTTCGTTTTCTATGTGAATTTGAGTGATGGAACGGTGCATTGAGGGGATTCAGGCTATCATAGACATTTCTTAAGCCGCTTGCCTAGTTATTACATATACTTCCCTATTGTCTGGTATCATCTTTTCATATTTCTTTCCCTAAGATCCCTATTTCTCTTTAGACTCTAATAATCTTTTAGACTCCCTATAACTTTGATTTAACCATTCCTATTCTCTGCTCTTAGCCTTACGTGTGGTTTAGTCAAACTGTTTTTTTACACTTATTTTATGTTGTCATCGATTACTGCTAAGTAATACCTGTCTCTGATTTAGACTACTATATGCGACTCATATCTAAGATATAAAAGTTCTCTGAAACCTAGTTGCCTTTAGACTTTTGCTGTCGGTTTTTGATTGGACGAGGTTTTATCCTTAATTTTCTCAATTCCTTATCTTTTTTTGCTTTTACCAAGAATTCAAATTTGTTGGTATATTTCAGACAATGCTTATATTCTTGAGAAAATCTAGTTTCTCTCTTATTCAGTATTCATTGCCATCTATCTCTCATCTCATGCGAATTTACTTCTTCCCTCTTTCCCTTTCAAAATTAATCTCATCTAACTCTGCTTCAATTAATCATCTTTCTTATACATTATGAGTGATTACAACTTATATAAGCATCTCAGCGGGCTTTCTGTAGCTCAGGGATATGCCAATTACACAAATGTTGGTATTCTACCTACTCCACATGCGTTAATGAGAGATTTTGGCATTAAAGAAAACATCATCTTAGCTAGAATTTTCTCAAAAGAAACCTATAAAATTGAAGATATTAGAGGAGTCCTTCGTCATTTTTTGGGGGCTTAATATAGGATTTCAAATCAGAGAGGTTGATCCAAATTTATTCATTATTACTTTTCATACAGCTGATGACCTTAAATGGATTGCTTTGAACGGTCCCTGGTACCCTTACGGTAATGTAATGTCTGCAAGATCGGCTTTCCCAGGTATGCAAATATCTACTGAAGTTGTTAAGGAAATCCCACTTTGGGCTTGCATTTCTAATACAAAGCATGAACATAGAGCTGGTGAGCGCATTGGCCTGATAGCCAATAGGATTGGTATAATTAGCAGAGTTGAAAAAGGAAGTTTTGATTGCGAACCAAGATTAGTCTGGGTTAACATTGAAAAACCATTGGTTAAGAAGCTCCTTGTAGAGTTGCTAATTACCCTGTCAGAGAACTCTATTTCTCCCACCTCAACCTACCGTCCAAGTTTTGTTCTCACTGCAATCGTTTTGGACATAAGATCAATCAGTGCGCTATCCTTCAGCATAGTGATGCGTGTCGTAGGTGCAATCAAATTAATTAATGTTTCCACTCAATTAAAAATAATATAATGGAAGTCAAGTTCGTTCCCACGAGGAGCAAGAGATATTAGTTGTAAAAGTTGTCACGAAAGGGGGGTGTAAAAAGCAAAAGAAAATAAACAAAGCAATTAAAATCGAAAGTTGAAAACAATAAGAGAGACAAGATCAAGGAATCCTTCTTCGTTGCAAAACAATGATTAAAGTTATGTTCTTTTCTACTTGTTATTAGTCACATTATCACCAACCGTAGGATAGCGGTCCGCTTAGCTAGCCCCAAAATCCCTAATTTCACCGAGTAACAGTCCGCTTAGTTATCGATTCTATTCAAAAGAACCACCCTGAGGTTCGCTTACAAGATGTAATTCCCTGAATGCATTAAGATTTATGAATTTAGGTTTAGTACTAGTAGTTAAACTCGGTTCGCTTGGTTCACTTTCTAGCGTTGTTTCTACACACAATTGCTCCACGGAATCCCTCCGCAAGGTCTTGTGTTTTCTACTTATGTAAAGTGTCGAGAACGATTACGTATTCCCTAACTTATACTAGATATAGATCAATTAACAAATCAATTTAGCGTGCACTCCAAACAATCTATCAATCAATCATGAATGAATAAACATTCCTATTAGTAAAAACAATCGATAATCATGTGAAAAATCTCAAGATAGAATTGAAAACAAAAACTCAAATCATGTTAAGAACTAGGAATTCATCCTCAATCAATAAGAAAATTAGCTACTCATGTTTTTGAAATTCACACAAATAATAATTATTAAAAGGAGAATTTTCAAGTTCACACAAATAATTAAAAAGAAGAATCTTAGAAAAACTATCAAAAACACAAGTGTTGTGTGTGTAGAGAGGTGTCCAAAAGATGTAGAAAACTTCTCTATTTATAGGCTTCAATATTCTCCAACTCTTCCAAGGAATAGAATCCTTTTCCTTTAGCAATTCAATTTCCAATTTCAAGTCTTTCTCTTCTTCCATCTTCTCTTTCCAAATTTGAGTCCAATTCTCCATCCAATTCCTAGCCCAAGTCTTCACACCCATGAGAGAAGTCCATAGAAAATTCTGGAATTTTTGCTTGCCGGAAAACTGGGATTGTGGTCGGAATTCGGCCGGAATAGTTGCCGGAAATCGGTTCAGGTGACCGGCAAGGTCGCCCGGTCACCGGTCAACGGGTCGGATCGGGTCAACAGCGGGTCAACTCGGTCAGGCCGAGTTAAACACCGATTCAGATGGCTCAACTCAGGAGTCAGACCTGAGTCAGTCAACTCAGCTGAGCTAATCATGTGAGTCAGGTCTAACTAGCCTAAGCCTAGGCCATGTTGCACAGACCAGTTCTGTTGCACTATCATTGAGCTTCACCAGCTCATATCCAGCCAATATGGCCCTTACTTCTAAACACCAGCTTTAATAACTTCAAAACCACCAATTCAGTTCAGCTCAATTGCTGCAACTCATTCTGCACATTAAAATTCAGGTGCACACACAAATCCTCCAGTTCTTGACCGACCCATAACAACCAACCCTATAAAGAATCTTCAACAGCTCATACTTCGTCTGTTAAACCATCACTTGACACCACCAACACATCCCATGAAAACAACTTAGCTGCATCAGCTTGAACACCAGCCTAACTGCACCCATTTCTCACTGTTCCATAACCTGCAATCTCATTTCAAATGACCCTGCACCTGTAGCTTCTCTCCATGAACTGCACTGCACAACTCCAACTTCACTTTGCAGCTTCAACAGCTGCTTTTCAACATCTGTAGCTCCATCTCTTGGCTGACTGCCAACACCCATCCTGCAACCTCCATCTGAGCTTCCATATCAGTTAACAACAACTCCACTTGCTACTTCATCTGAGCTGCAATCATCTCCCAGTTCAAGCTCAAATAATCTGCAACACCAACAGCCTTTGTAGCTCATTGCACCATCCGCATCACTAACCCATTACAGCAGCATCACCACCTTCAGAAACTCACTCGACTTCACCTACCATTGTAGTTCTCAAACAACAGCTACCAATAGCACATCAAGCCAATGTTACCAACTCCATTCTACTTACAACTCAAATTCACAGATTCATTCCCTTCATCCCTGCAATTGAACCTTCTCAGGCTTCCACCCATCTGCTACTCTGCTCAATCAACCACAGTTCATAACCCATTTGTATTCGATTTTAACAGCATCAACAGTTCTCTCTCAGATTCATCTTCATCTGCTCATCTTCAATTCAGCGCAAACCCAGTCTCTGTTCCCTTCAATTGACGGCAGAAGAAAAACCAATTCCCGTCATCTTCACAAACCCATTCGAACCCTAGCTTTTCTTTCATGGCAGTAATAACTCACAGAACCAGATCCCCTTTCTTGTTCTTGTAATAAATGCATCTTCTTCTCTGGATCTCGGTCACCTCACAAAGCAGCAGAAATGACATACACTTCACCTCCGATCGAACCCATCTCACATCAAATGAGAATCGAATAAAGATCGGCTAAGTTCTTCTTCTCTCAAAAACCCATCTCTGAATCTCGAGCTTCACAGCAGCAACTTCACTTTGTCTCAGCTAACACCGATTTCTCACTCTGTAATTCTGCTCAAAACCCGTTGTTCTTCTTCATCTCCTGAATCAATTTGAACACAAATTCAGCTCTCAATCTTTCCAATTCTCGATCTGTTTCATCGATTTACTTTTTTTTCTGATTTAGTTCTCTCAGTTTCATAACAGCAGCCAAAGCTTTTCTCACTTTCAGGTGAAGCGGGGAAGAGAATGATTGAGAAGAAATCTCTTCTCGATTTAGGGCTGGAGAGATTTGGGGCATGATATTGGTACTCGGGCCCTTCTGATAAGGGGTAACCAAGTTTCTAGCCCCTTATCCTCAGCTGGTCTGTCTTTAATACTCCTTCCAATAGGGTTGCCCCTTAACATTGGCTGGGCTCCATATAGTAATCGCCCATGAAATGACAATTTTGCCCCTTTTTCTCAAATTGGGTAATTTCTTCTTCTTTTCCTCCGTGCGACTCCAAAGTAGCTACAAAACTCAAAACAAGCGTAAAATACAAAATTCACACGAAAAATAGCAAAGAAAGCATAAACAATAGATAATAACTAGGATGTATTCTACACCCTATCACATAGACCATTAGAAGATATCTACGACATCTCCATGACTTCTCCTGGGCATGCTGACGATATTTTCGTCTTAGATAACACTCCGATCAAAATTTGGAATCCACAGGATAACACTGATGCTCATGGTAATATGGGATCAGTGGAGAAGTTTTTGGCTATCCCTGGAACTAGAGAAACTTTATATGAGCTGTACTGAGAAGAACATCTAGTAGTTGAGCAATATCTCATGAATCAATCTGCATCTAATCGAGATTATGAAGTTCTAGGTCCAGTAACTTACGATGAAGAGATTCCATTAGCTTCTAATTCAATCTTAGGAAATAGAACTTTCCCGTTTAACTTGCCTGAGAACTTCATACCGTTGCATGGATCAAACTCTGAACCTGACGAATTGGGTAACTCAGAGACTCATAGAGTTATTAGTTCTATGGGACCGGTTCAACTCAGCCCAGAACAAGATATTGGATTGCAACAGAATTTAGCTATTCCGGAGATATCTAGAACTAAAACAGAACCAATTCAAGTTAACCGTAGATTGTCGTTCTCATATCCTCCCTTTGAAGATGCAATGGAACATCTATCTTCTCCTCCCTCAATTGAATCCATTGCATCGTCATCTTTAGCATCTCATAATAAGTCATCAGAGTCAAACATAATTGCATTGCACCCATCTATTGCATCTCCATTATCTCAGCCCAAATCAACTTTTACTTTATCAGTCCCAGAGTTCTTATCTTCTTCCTCATCTGAGGAGCTTCGCATTTTGGTTTCTAATTCTGACAATTTGCATACATTCAATCAATATGGATCCAATCTCAAAGAATATAATCAGGCAACAAAAGACTACTTACCAATTCCCTTCTTTCTAGATTCCCCTTCAGTGCCTAAGGTCGAAAATCAGGTAACCCTAAACTCCTCTGAATTTCAGTTTCTTTATATATTATATTCTTCTCCCAAGTTTTAATTCGCTGTCTGCTTGCTCAATTGATGCTCCTTTAAATAATTTGAATGCATTTAATTTTGATTTGTGCACAAATTTTAATTTCTAGTTTCAATCCTAGCATAATTTGAGTAGTGTACTAGTCTTAGAGACACATAGTGAAAAATAACTGAAAATCTTTGAAAATTAGTTCAGCTCTTAGTTTGCAATATGAAAATTATTGCATGGAATGTTCAAGGGTGTGGTAACCCTTTTACACAAAACCACCTGAACCAGTTAATTAACAATGATAAACCTGAAATTCTTTTTTTGTCTGAAACTAAATCTAAAAGACACCTAGTCAAAAACATTCTTAAAGAGTTCCCCAACACACATATAGTAGATCTTGTAGGTTTAGCTGGAGGATTAGCAATAGGTTGGGTAGATGGGTTTTCTTTTGAGATAGTATAATGGAACCTAAATATGATTAACATTCTGGTACAAACTAATTCTGATTCCAAACCTTGGCTTCTAACTTGCTTTTATGGAAGTCCTTATCCCTCCAACAGAAATGTGGCTTGGGATTTCCTCTCTGACATTGCCAACTAAGTAGATATTAACTCAATGCCATGGGTTTTACATGGAGACCTTAATATGATCTTTAGTCAGGAAGATAAAATAGGGGGCTTACCTTTCAAGAAGTCTGATAGTGAATACTATCAAAATATTCTAGATAAAGCTGGTCTCATTGACTTAGGCTTCAAGGGTTATGAGTATACCTGGAATAACCATAGAGAAAAGAATGCTAATATCCAAGAAAGACTTGACAGAGCTGTAGCCAACATAGAATGGAATAATAAATTCCAATATGCTGAATTATCACATATTATTGTTGCAGGTTCTGATCATTGCCCAATAGCTTTGAACTTAGACACTACATACATTAAGACATCCTATACTTTCAACTTCTATGATACTTGGCAAAAGGAGAACTCTTGTGTTCAAACTATCAAAGAGTCTTGGAATCATATCATAAAAGAAAATTCTACAAACTCTCTGATCTTGAATCTCAAGACTGTTCAAACCAACCTAGATTACTGGAGAAAACACATTTTTGGCCTTCCTTCTAAACAAATCAAACATTTACTGGCCCAAATAGACAATTTAAACAAGTCCAATTTTGTATACCAAAAGGAAGACAAGATTAAAGATAAGCTTTCTCAACTAGAAAATCTCTATGCAACCC
This sequence comes from Papaver armeniacum, assembly GCA_023531295.1. Taxonomy (NCBI): domain Eukaryota; kingdom Viridiplantae; phylum Streptophyta; class Magnoliopsida; order Ranunculales; family Papaveraceae; genus Papaver; species Papaver armeniacum. Next base: position 128,832 of record JAJJWW010002157.1, on the reverse strand, counting down.
AAGAAGCCATAGCAAAACAACAATCTAGGGACAACCTTGTTCAATTGGGTGAGAAAAACACTAAATTCTTTCACACCAAAACTCTGAAAAGAAGAAAGTGGAACAATATTGAGTGCCTTAAGAGAAAAGATAATGAAGTATCCTTTAAAAGAGAAGAAATTCAAGAAACTTTGAAGGACTACTTCTCACATCTTTTCTCTGCCCCTTCTCCTCCTCCATCCCATAACCCTTTACTCTTTCATAACATAGTCCCTTGCATCTCCCCTGAAGTGAATGCAACACTAAATTCTACTCCTTCTGTAGAAGAAATCTGGCAAGTAATAAAAAAAATTAAAACCAAACAAATCTCCTGGCCCAGATGGATTCCCAATCAGTTTCTTTAAACTAAATTGGGAAACTGTAGGTGAAAAAGTTGTCTCTTCTATTCAATTTTTTTTTGAAACAGGTGTGCTTCACCCTGAATTCAACAAAATAATTTTATTCTTAATTCCTAAAAGTAGGCATCCTAAAGATCCAAGCGACTTTAGACCAATTGTACTTTGTAACACTATATATAAAATTATAGCTAAGATATTATCAAATAGGATGAAACCTCTTCTCAATGCTTTAATTTCCCCATTCCAAGCTGCATTCCTATCTAAAAGGAAAATCTCTGACAATATCATCATTGCTCAGGAGATAATTCATTCCTTTAAGAAAAAGAAGGTTAAACATGTTGGAATGGGCATAAAGATTGATATGTCCAAGGCTTTTGACAGGATTGGTTGGAACTTCTTGATTTCCTCAATGAAAGCCTTTGGTTTTGATAATAATCTTTGCAACCTCATTCACCAATGTATTTCTACCTCTTCTATTGCTGTCTTACTCAATGGAAGTCCAGGAGAATACTTCAAACCTTCTAGGGGTCTCAGGCAAGGAGATCCTCTATCTCCTTACTTATTTATCATTTGTATGGATATCTTCTCCAGAATGCTTATAGCAGGGGAGGAGGAGAAGTTTGTAAATGGTATCAAAATAACTCCTAAGAATAGTCCTATTTCTCATCTTTTTTTTGCTGATGATTGCCTGCTATTCATTAGAGCAGACTTAAAGGAATGTCACAACATCCTTGCTCTAATTGATTCCTTTGGTAAAGCATCTGGTCAGCTCATTAATTTTGAAAAATCTGGGATATTCTTTAGTAAAAAAGTTCAACCTAAACATAAAAGAATGATAAGTAAACTTTTAAAAATAAAAAAATTTAATCCTTTAGACTCCTATTTAGGAGCTCCAGTCTTCATTACCAAAGCAAAAATAAAACTTTTTGATGGTTTAGTTACTAAGATGGAAAACAAAATAAAAATCTGGATGGGCAAAATTCTTGTTCAAACAAGTAAACTTGTCCTAAATAAGGCAACTTTAGCAAGTATGGCCAGCTATCAAATGAGTTGTTTTATACTACCTAAGAAAATTACAAATAAAATTGATGCCCTACAGAGAGATTTTTGGTGGGGTAAAGAAACAGACTATAAGGGATATTACCCTAGATCCTATTCTTGTCTATGTAAACCCAAACACAAGGGAGGGTTAAGGCTAAGAAATGCTCATAAATTTAATTTGGCTATGATAACTAAACTAGCTTGGAGACTCTTAACAGAACCAAAAGCTTTATGGGTATCTCAGTTAAAACCTAGATATTTTAGGAATGTCTCACCATTCAAGGCAAAAAAACCAACAACCAGCTCATGGATTTGGAGATGCATAAGTAAAGGTATCCAATTTGTGGAACAAAATAGTATTTGGGAAATAGGGGATGGTACTAACACTAATATTTGGGATGATAAATGGATCCCTAACTTGGAAAACAATCTCAGTAGTTGGAAAACAGTCATAAACAATCTCAGTAGTTGGAAAACAGTCATAACTCATTCTGGAAAAAACTATGGAGTCTAGATATATCTGACAGAATAAAAATCTTTGCCTGGAAATGCTTACAAAGTGCACTTTCCACAAACCTGATGTTATCCAAATTTATGGAGGATGTACATCCAAATTGTTCTTTTGGATGCAATGAAGTGGAATCTGTAGAACATCTTCTGATTTTTTGCCCCTTTGCTAAAGCTGTTTGGGCTGCAGAACAAATCCCGTAGAACCTTGTTTTAATAGCACTACCACCTTCTTAGATATTTGCAAGCAATGGTTGTGAAAACTAAATCCTACTATCTCTATAGAATTAATTTTAACAAAAGCTTGGTTTATTTGGAAGGAGAGATGCAATACAGTTTTTGAAAAAACTCAACAATCTAGTGCTCAATTAAGTTTAGAAATACAAAGATTCTTAGACTTTTGGTATAAAGGTAATCATTCTGTCACTCAGGTGAACATTGGCAACTCAACTTCTCCTACTTGGTCCCCTCCCATGAAAACACAATTGAAAATCAATATAGATGCAACTTGGGATTCTATGACTATGTCTGCAGGTTTTTCTTTAATTCTCAGGAATGATGCAGGTGACTTTGAGCAAGGACGAGCAGGACCATTCACAGCTTCTACCGCTGAAGAAGCGGAAGCAATAGGATTGTTGCATGGAGCAAAATGGGCAGTTGAAAAAGGACTGGCCAACTTTTTGGTAGAAGGAGACTGCAAAAACCTCTTTGACTATTTGAATGGGAAAGAGTCAGGAATTGAATGGCAGAATAAAGCCATAATGGAAGAAGTCAAGAGTGAATTTAATCTTTGTCAAAACTTTTTAGGTTTTTTTTTATGCACCTAGAACTGCAAACAATGTAGCAGATACTTTGGCCAAGGAAGCCAAAGCTTTTAGTCACATTTGAATTGGAGTGGTACACCTCCCTTTTGTATTAAAGATGTTCTTGAAGTAGATAAATCTAATGTTAGAATGGAAACCACCATTCCTACATTTGATGGCTCTACTTACCATGATGTAAAGGGTTACTAACTCCCTAAGTTAGTTCTTTTGAATGTACTTAACTTACAAAAAAAAAAAAAAAAAAAAATGTGTGACAATTGGGTTGATTTAGTATCGCTGAATTTAAGTTAAATAAGTGTCCAATAAAAGTAAAAGTTAAGAATATTATATGCACAGTTCGTATACACATCTCCCAGATTTATTTTGTTTATTACTTCGCGTCTTCCTTAAGTCCTTTTTGTTTGTTGGACTCAAATCAAGGCATCATAAAAAAAAAGTTGTTGTCATTGGTGAGGGGATGATGGGTTCAGCAATTGCCACCGTGCTTATCTTTTATTAATAATTAGTTCAATCCCACGTACCTGCGGGAGGGTACAAAAGCAATAGAAGGTTTTCATTTCATTTCATTAGCGAAACCGAATTTGGGCGTCCCAATTTTATCTAGAAACTTGGCGAAACCAAATAAAAAATGTATCGAGATCAAATCGGGGCGAGGCGAGGCGAAGCAGAAGCCGAGCTTTACCAAATCAAATCGAGACGGGGCAGGGCGAGGCGAAGCCGAAGCCGAGCTTTACCAAATCATATCGGGACTGGGTGACGTGAAGCCGAAGCCGAGCTTTACTCAACCATATCGGGACGGGACGGGGCGGGGCGAGGCGAAGCCGAAGCCCAGCTTTACCCAATCATATCGGGGCAGGTGAGGCGAAGCCGAGCTTTACCAAATCAAAAATATGTTTCAAAGAAAGAGGTAGTGATGCATTGTATTTGTAGTTGGTGCATAACTATGTCATTCTATTTGTAGTTGTAGATTGAATTGATGAACAAAGTTTAAGAAACCGCCCGGGCGTAGCACGGGCACAAAATCTAGTGTGCACTCACAGTGGGAATTGTACTGTTACATGTGGAGCTATCGTTACTGGCAAATAGGCTAAGAGCTTCTCCAATGGTGAATGTGGATGTTTCATATGTGGCATCACTTTTAAGACATCCTCTAGGTATAAAATCCTAAATATTAGGAAAAAATAAATTTTATCTCCAACCCATTAGATTGTTTCATCTTTCATTATTTATTTGTAGGCATATAATTGGTTAAAATTATTTCCATTATTGTTCTCATTGATTTTTATTAGTCAAAGTGTGACTAGGATGGGAAGACATCCTCTAAGTGAATGTCTAAAACTAGAGGTTCACCTAGAGGATGTCTAACTTTTTTTTTGCCACCTCATCCCCACATCAATGGGTTGTAGATGATTTTTTATAAATACTAGTTTCTCACCCGTGCGATGCACGGGTTTGTTTATTGCTTATGGAATATTTATTGCTCTTTTTAAATAGGGAATATATTACAAAACCAAATTGTGTAAGAAAATAAAATAAACAAAATTTCATAAGTTCTGATGAGAGTTATCTTTATTATAAGCTATTGTGAAACAAAAACAAATTTTAAAGCACAATTCAAAATTCTTGATAGTAATAAAATTTTATTATTTTTTTAGCTCTGCAAATAACAAAGAATTGATTGAAAATGGCAAGCAAGGTAAATTTAAACTATTTGGTCGGGATTAAACTTTTTTTGGCTGGTTGAATAAAACCATACCATTCGTATCAAATCAAAGATTCACACTCCTTTTGCCTATGGTTTCTTTGTTGTGTCTTTGTATGTCTCTTCTTCTTTTTTTGTCGATGCGAAGTTCTTCAAGGTAGATATAAGTTTACTTTGCCTTTTCATACTGTTCCACAAGTCTTCTCTGTTCTTCTTTTTGTGAATTTGTTGTTTTCTACCATTTTTGTTGTTCTTTTTGATTACCGCGTGTAGGTAGTGATACTCGTACTTATATATTACGAAGCTTTTCTAGCTTTATCGTTTTTTTATTTTTTTTGGCTAAAGATCGCTTACACTTGGTTTTTATATACAGAAGATAATTCGGGTTTAATGTTTTTTTCTTCTCCATATTTTGTTTCCATATTTATTCTAATTTTTGGTTAAATTCTAAATATATCTTCGTTACACAAAAAAATATATCTTTCGTGTTTATTTAGGTTTCTAAATAGACATGGTTTATTTAGGGTAAGAAAGATATCGTTTTACACGTGATTTATTTTACCCTAATCTAGAATGTAACTATTGAAATTAATTTACTACTTGATTTACTATTTAAAATTTACGGGAGTAAAGATCTAAATTCATATGGTAATTATCCCACACCATGTAAAGGATGATGGGAAGATTGATTACTTTACGATCAGTTTGTAAATATTCTGGACAAAACTAATAAATTAAGGGTCAATGCGCTGGGACTTCTGAGATGCGTCATTGTTTGGCAATTCAGTCCATAAATAACAGAGAATATCTTCTATTACACGAAAAACTACTTCACAATAATGTTTCAAGTAAAATAATTTATTCTCTGTTCAGAAAATGGTAGCATAAGAGCAAGACTATAAGAACTATAACATTTACAAAAAAGGAAACCATAACAAAGTTGGAATTGTTTGTGATTTCTAAAAATCACATTTAAAAAAATCTATTCCAAAGAAAAATAAAAGCAAAACTCATTCCTAAGAAAAATAAAAGCAAATCTCTAATTAAGTATCTAAATCACTTTAACCTTCTATTCATGATTCTCATTCCTATAGGTCACTGCTCGGAGAATAATACGGTTTATAGACCCGGTATTTTCACAAATGTGTTGATGGACAATAATTTTGGTATATCCATCTTGTAAATCATTCTTTCCATGCCACCAACAAAGCAAAGTTTTCTTCTATTTGCATTCTACAAAACATCGCCAAATTATTGAATTGATTTGCAATAGACTTCAAAAAAATAAACGTACAGTGGAATGAGAAAAACCAAAAAGCTTAAAAATCAATAGAAATCAAGATATTTCTAATAGATTACATACCCGATAGCAGCAGCGGGCAAAAAAGAAGCAACACCAGCTGGAGACAAAAAAAAAAAAAAAAAAAGCAATCGAATACATTTTTGAATGATACTTGCTAAAAACAATAGTAACAAACATCAGATGACAAAAAAAATTTGCTTCATAAATAAAAATAAGATGACAAAACCCTAAAAGAATATACAAAAAAAAAAAGTAAAGCGAGAACTGGCACAAAACATAAAGAGTACCATGCGCGAAAATATATTAGGAATCCCATTAGAATGACATTTGCAGCGCCAAGGTTTCAAGGATACTTGCAAATTACCAGATGGAAGATTAAACAACAAAATAACATATCGGAAAAGAAAAAAACAAAAAACGAAGCTGTTATAAGAAGTGAGAAGCGGCATTGAAGATGCTGCTTGGCTTATGCTCTAATAATTTATATAAAGACACTTCCCATAAATAAAAGGATTTTGTTTCTTATGAATACTAATCAATATCTAAATATATTTGAGATTTTTTTTATTTTTGGCTAGCTGTTCTTTTTCCCATATTTTGTACTTTGGATTACATTTGGCAAGTTCAGACTATAAAAATCAGAGTTTACCTAATTTATGTAATATTTTATTTCCATAACTAAATGGGTAAATATTATTTTTGGATAGTTATATCTATTGGTTGAGTATTTATTTTCCAATTTTGAGTATCTTCTAGACGTCCAAAAATTCTATACTTATCAGATTCCATCTTACACAAAAAATGCAACTTCCTAAATTTCATTTTCCCTAATAAAGTTGACGAAACAGCTTTCCGGGATTGAGAATCCTTTAGCCGTCTGTTTTGTATTTTTTTTTTTCTCTGCAAATTTTATTTTCTGGTGATTTTTACTCCTAATGATGTTGTATTATTTTTATCTATACAGGATTAAAAGAACCCTCGAAAGAAGATTTCTTGACTCATGTGTGACATCCACAAATCAAATTTTTTATTTTTAATCATCAATATAAATTTTGTATTTTCTTTTAATACCAATTCAAAGTGTAATTGCAATTAGTACGTTAAAAACTATAAATATTCTAATAAGGTTTCTTCTGCAGGCCTGATGGAGTCTCTCTCTGCAATGAGAATGGTTTCCTCTTCAAAGGAAGAGGGGCAAGATATTTTTAATAATCTTGCAGATAATCACAAGGAGAATCTTTTTCTCATGTCTAGCGTTAATTTGTGGACTTGCATTGTTTTTTTATTTGGCTAAGGTGTCTCAAGTTTTTGTTGCTCTTGAGATGCCCTGTCCTGCAAGTTAGCCATCTCTCTTTTTATTTATTTTTTTTATTTTTTTTTTTTTTTGTGTGGGGGGATTTAGATGTAACCGCTTGCACTGGTCTTTTTGTTTTTCAATCTAATTATATGTAAAGAAAAAAAATACAGCTACAATTCTTTTTTTTCAAAAGAAAATGATGGATTTTCTTATGAGTGGAAGGGAAGAACAAAAACACCACGCACACTGCCTCCCTCCAAAAGTCAATCACGAGTATGCAAATTCGGCACTCTACAAACCCAAATACATGCCCCTCTACAAACTCAACCAATACTGTAGTTCCATTTTTTTCATAATTAATTAAATTTCCAACAAACATCGATGATACAAAACATTGAACAAATAAATAATTAACCGCCATAGCAGGGAAAGGAAAAATAGCCCGACTAACCGCCATAGCCGTAGATGATCTAGTTAACATATAAAAACTTAGCACCAAATGGAATCCAACTTAAATTATACCCTTGGTCCTCCACACGCTGAAAATATCATCAAGAATTGCAAAAAAAAAAAAAAAAAAAAGAATGACTTCATATTTTTATTATCGCAAAATTATTAAAACATAACAAAATAATAGATGAGAAGAATATGCATGTATGTACATATTACCTGCCATTATCGCACGGAGAAAATGTATATGCTAGATATATAACTATAAAAGGGCAAACTAAATTTTGCAACCATAATAGATGAGTCTTCTTCACTGCTACTTCTATCTTTCTTACATCAATCAAGATCTATTTAGTTACCTGTAATAACATAAAAAGGGAAAATAAACAAACAACAATCATATATACACGATCGATAATAAAATTGATAAAAAAACCTTAATTTCCTGATGATTTAGCAACATGTGAAGAAGTAACAACCTAAATAAACAATGGCAAGAGCAAAACACGTTTTACGCCCAAAACATATGGTGCTTGGTTTGATATCGCAAAAATATTTGCAAGAATTAATAGGGATATACCTTGATGTTGCTTCATTTGGAACAACTGCAACAGGTGCATGATCGAGGATACCTACAAAACAAAATGACAAATGTCATAAAAAATACTAAATCGCAGGAAAAAGAAAAGAAATAACAACAAAAATTCAAAAAGCAATGTGGAAACAAAAGGGTTTGGCTAAAAATGGAGCTTGGGTTTGTTTGATTGCTTTATATAGAGACACCAGACCCAAAAATAAAATGATTTTATTTTTGATATAATATTAATTAATATCTAAAATTATCTGGAATTTCCTTTTTATTTTGAACATAATATTAAGCAATATATGCATTTTTCCCGATTATATCCATCTATTGTAATATTTTTGGCAACCTCAAGCAAAGAAAACCACAAATTTACCTATTGAAGTATATTTTTTTGCCAATCGTAATTGAAAGTATCTTTATTAGTGCATTTAATTTAATATTTTCCTGAATAAGCAATATTAAAAAGTATAGTAATAAAATCAGGATATTCGGAAGAAAAAAGATATTATTTCCGCACTTATGTGCAATTTCTTTTTTGTAGTTTTTATATTTCGGATAGCCACTATTTTTGGATACTTGCATGTACTTATTGCAATTTTTGTGTCTAAAAGATATTTGGCATATTCTACATCTCATAATGGAATCTTTTTTTGGTTTGTATTTACGGAATGAATAAAATTAATGTTAAAATCATTATTATTGTCGCATTTTTCTACTAAAGCTTTTGTTTTTCTATTCTAAACTTTTTGTTTGATATCATGTATTGATTATCACGATTTTCTATTAATAATTTTGTATCTTTAATATTCTACAGGACCAACAATTAAATGTTTTAGCAAAGGGGAGGAAAATTCGAAATATTGGTATGCATCCACGACTCTAAACATTTTTATTTTTAATTTGGGCTATTGACTTTTGTAGGTGGTATATAGGAGAAATCAAAATTGAAAAGTAGATTAATTTTAGAAATTGTGAAGGGGCTAGGAAATAGGAAAAGTGGGGATGGGAAATAGGGAAAACCCTATAAAATATATTGTGGAGAAAAATATATTTTCTTGAATTTTATTTCCACATTTTTTTACAATTGCCATAAAAATAAAAATGGTGGGTCAGAATCAACCAGAAGCTCCGATTAACCACGTCGCTCGAAAAAACTCTATTTTTATATAGAGAGTGGTTGTGCATCCTATGTGGATGAAGACTTTTCCCCTCACATACATTCCTTTGGAGAAGCTCTAAACCAAGATCTCGGAAAAAGTTGTAGTGCAGAAGTTCAAAACGTGGCGTTAGGGAGCAGGATTAGATTGAGAGAAACGTATAATCTTAAAATCTCCGCTACGTGTCGCAAAATTATACAACGAGCCATAAACCAACAACTTTTCAGGATTCCGATAGAACTGTACACTCCGAATAAAACGACGAAAAATTTATTTTAAATTACTCAACTAATCCATCTTCTTAGTATAACCTCATTATCCATTCTCTTTTAAGGAGTATTTTGTTATCAATTCTTTTACTATTTTATCAGTCTTCTTCCTACGAATTTGGTAGAAACAAAGAGTTCTGAAGAATAATGGGAGATCCTTTAGATGGATTAAGGTCTTTAATGGCTTCACATAACCCTCCTCTTCATGCTATGATTGTACCTTCTGAAGATTATCATCAGGTCAACTTTCTCTCACCTTTTAATAGTCTTATTCGATTTCACCTATTATTCATAGATCACTGTTTGTGTATCGATCTCCGATTGGTCAAGTCATTATTGATGATTACCGAGTAAAACCCAAATGAGTGCATCCTATGTTTTACACAAAGTTTCAATCTTTTCGATGTTTTTTCTAATGACGCCATACTAATGTAAAGGAAATTATTGTTGATTTCTTGCAGAGTGAATATGTTTCTGCCGGGGATAAAAGGCGCGAATTTGTTTCTGGGTTCTCTGGAAGTGCTGGTTAGTATAATATATTGATTTTACTTCAATCCCATTCAACTGATGTTAATCTTTGTAGCTTTGGGTATCTAGAAATCTTGAAAAGTTCATGAAGTCTGATTTTTATTGAATATTTGAATTTTTCTAGGTTTGGCCCTTGTGACAAAGGATGATGCACGATTATGGACTGATGGACGGTACTTCTTGCAAGCAACACAACAGCTGAGTGATCGATGGAAACTCATGCGTATTGGAGAAGATCCAGCTGTCGAGACATGGTTAGCTGATGTGAGTAATTGCTGCTGCACTGAGACGTTTGCAGTGGAATATATAATTGAGTATGCTGAAAATATTATGATTATTTTGGTGTAGATATGTGCTAATATATCTAATTTTTATCTTTCCCTACATCACTAGAATCTGCCAAACTATGCCACTGTTGGGGTAGACCCGTGGTGTGTATCAGTAGATACTGCACAAAGATGGGAGAATGCTTTTGCTAAAAAACAACTAAAACTAGTTCAGCTGGGAACAAACTTGGTAGACGACGTATGGGAAAACCGCCCACCTCCAGAAGTTAATCCTGTTATTGTACAACCTCTAGAATTTGCAGGTCGTTCTGTTGCAGAAAAATTGAAAGACCTGCGAGAAAAGCTCCTGAAGGAAAAAGCTCGTGGTATCATTTTCACAACACTGGATGAGGTAATGCACAATTTGGTGCTTGGGTGAATGGCTTTCCCGTTGGCCGTATCGATTTCATTTTATTGAGCTTGATTATATTTCATTTTGGAACTTTTGCATCTATTCAGGTAGCTTGGCTATACAATGTTCGAGGAAGTGATGTTTCCTACTGTCCCGTTGTTCATGCATTTGCCATTGTGACAACAAATTCAGCTTTCTTTTATGTGGACAAAAAGAAGATTTCTACTGAGGTCAGTAGTTGATAATGTGTTATTATGGAAGGAAGACTTGTTCGATTGGATTTTCATTTACAATATACATTGTTGTCTTAGCACGGGATACATTGCCCACGATTTCAAAGGTTCTATTGTTAGGTTTAGATTCTATTTGTGGATCTGTTCACTAAATGATCCCATCCTTATTTTTGTGGAATTCAGACAACTGATTTATGGTGCTTCTTTTTCGATACATAGGTGCACTCCCATATGGAAAAGAATGGAATACAAGTCTGTGATTATGAATCAGTAAGCTCAGATGTGGCCTTGCTTGCATCTGGTCAGCTCAATTCTGCAATCAAGGGATCTCAGACTGAGGCCTTAAACAATCAGGAAATCAGTTCTTCTCGTAATGGTGAGAATGGAGCCAAAGAAACTAATCTCGACCTCATATGGCTTGACTCTGGTTCATGCTGCTATGCATTGTACTCAAAACTGAACTCTCGCCAGGTTCTTCTCCAACAGTCACCTTTAGCCCTTCCGAAAGCCGTCAAGGTAAATCTGTGAAACTGCATCCGGAATTCACATTTCAGAAAATGTATCCACATTATGCTAGGTCGAGCAAATTGAACTTTATTGTAGAACAAATATCAGACACGGAATAAAGTATTATTTTTTCGTTGATTAATAAATGACGTTGCAGACATTTTGAGTTAGTTGATTTCACCTAGAGATGCTTGCTTATTATTCTTTTACCACATATTGGTTAGAACCCTGTGGAGTTGGATGGCTTACGCAAGGCACATATTCGAGATGGTGCAGCTGTTGTGCAATACCTTGTCTGGCTGGATAAGCAGGTAGGTTATCGTTCTTCATAGCTAAGTGTTCTATAATTGGAAAAGCAGTAAAACGTTATTGTTCTTTTTTCATGTCATCTTTTTACTGAATGCAATTATCAAGCATGCTTGTCAGACTTCCTCTGCAGTTCTACCTTTTTGCTTGTGCCCTTGCGCCCGTTGTGAACTTTTTGAACTATTTTCATAGAAGTTATGATGCATGAACCTCTGCCAACTTGCAGATGCAATCTAATTATGGAGCTTCTGGTTATTTCATAGAATCAGAAAAAACTAACAAGAGAAAGCATCCGTAAGAACTGTATCCCCTTGCTTTTTTGTATTTTTTCCCTGACCTGAATTAATATCTGAAGTGTGTGTTAGCTAGATTGACACTGACATAACCTACAATTTATACCCTAATTCCCATAATTATTTTATTGATACAACAGGGAGTCCATAAAACTAACAGAAGTGTCAGCAAGTGACAAGCTAGAGAGCTTTCGTGCATCAAAAGAGGTGCATAACACAGATTGTGTTTGATTTTCTAGTTTAGCCCTGTTTTGTGCCTATATATACTCTAGTAGTCTAATCAATTTTCTGCATACCGTTCTGCAGCATTTCAAAGGCCTAAGCTTTCCTACTATTTCATCTGTTGGTCCGAATGCGGCAATTATTCATTATCAACCAGAGCCTGATACATGTGCCGAGCTTGATGCTGATAAGATTTATCTCTTTGATTCTGGAGCACAGGTGTGTGTGCTAATAACAATGATCAATGCTAATATATTGTCAGCTTTTAACTTTGCCAATCCACGCGGAATCTAGCTCATTTTTCCTGCTTATTGTTCTGTCTGTTTTGCTGCCTGTTTGGTCATGGTGGGGGTTGTAGTATCAAGATGGAACAACTGATATTACCCGGACTGTTCATTTTGGCAAGCCTTCGGCACATGAGAAAGCATGCTATACTGCGGTAGGTTGACTTTCTTCGCCTAAATCTATAACAGTGTTCTGCAGTCATGTTAACTTTGTGTACCCTTGTAACCTTTGTGTTAGAGATCTGCAATTTTACTCGTTTTGGTTGATGTATATGTAGGTTCTCAAAGGTCATATTGCTTTGGACACTGCCAGATTTCCAAACGGGACAAACGGTATTTTGACTATCTTTCGTATTCATCATCAGCATCATATGTCACCGCTATTTTACAGTGCCGCTAGATCATCACCATCCACATGTGTGGTAACTGAAACCACTAGCTTTAAAATATGTTTGTAGGGCATGCTCTTGACATTCTTGCTCGAGTTCCTTTGTGGAAGAGTGGTCTTGACTACCGACATGGAACTGGTCACGGGATTGGGTCATACTTGAATGTTCATGAAGGTGTGTTCAATTTGACATAACCTTGCTTCTTCCTCTATTATTTAAGGGTCTTCCTTGCACAATATAAGAGCCAATGATTAGCATTGGAGAAAGTAAACACTATCTCTCCTATTGTTGATTGTTTTTTATTTTCTCCAATGCTAAAATTGGCTCTTATCTTGTGCATGGGTTCACAGGGTAACAAAACCCACTATTTAATTATCTGAGAGGCGGAAAATTCACATTTAATTGTTTTAAAATACAGGACCTCACTTGATTAGTTTCAGACCGCAAGCTCGAAATGTGCCATTACAGGCTTCTATGACTGTAACAGATGGTGAGTGTCATTCTTTTTGTGCTAGGTTGTCTGGTGCATTACTACAGACCTGATCCGTGGACTAACAGTTATGTTGGAATTCTGTTCGAGTAATATCTTAATTTTTGTGATGCATTGGTTTCACCCAGAACCTGGTTATTATGAGGATGGTAACTTCGGTATAAGATTGGAGAATGTGCTTATAGTGAATGATGCTGACACAAAATTCAATTTTGGCGACAAGGGTTACTTATCATTTGAGCACATAACATGGGTGAGTTTTTCTAGGCACTGCAAAAAACTTTGATTTTTGATTCTCTGTGAAAAGCAAACTTATAAAGAAATCTGTTTAGGTCATTTAAATGTTAATCTCATTTGCAGGCACCATATCAGATAAAAATGATGGACACGAGCATGTTAGTACCAGACGAGATAGAATGGGTAAACACGTACCATTCCAAATGTAGAGAAATTCTGGCACCATTTTTGGACGAATCAGAGATGACATGGTTGAAGAATGCTACTGAACCTATAAGTGTTTAAGCATCAAATCTTTAGCAATATATCACGTGATGCCCAAGGGACTACCAGGCACCTGGAGGCATTTAAACTAAAGGAGAGATACATATATGCCAATCCTTCCTGAGATTCATTTCTCTGCCTTTGAGTTGAAAGTGAAGTGAAGATTTCTTAAGTCTTGTTTTGTTTAACTTGGATTTATTGATTTATGTTCAAGGTAACTGAGTGGGTCTGATTGTTTACTTTCTCATTTATATAAGAAACATCTCAGTTTTTGACCTGTTTGGTTTCTGCTTAATCCAGTTGATAATTTTTTTCATTCTCGACCATCTTAAAGCGTGTTGTTGGTTTGCGTGCTCTGGGTATAAACAAGTATGTCTCGACCATCTTAAAGCGTGTTGTTGGTTTGCGTGCTCTGGGTATAAACAAGTATGTCAAAACACCTGGGACGATGGTAAAGAGGAATTGCATTTTTTTTTTTTTTTTTTTTTTTAATGCAAATAAAGAGGAATTGTTAAAGCATGATGTTATTGCTAGAATTACTGAAGATAATTTTTTGCGGGTTTTATTGACAACCGTGGACATGGTTTACAAATTTCACCTTTAGAGGAAGACTAGTGTTAGTAGCTTCCCATTGTTTGGAGACTTCTAAAAGGGCGTTGTGGGAAGATCCACCTTCGTCCAAAGCTTGTAATACGCCGTCCTTCATTTCCATTGCCCTAACCCTCCATGGATTCTCCGCGCCTTTCTTCTCCATCAACGTTCTGATCATCTTCTCTATCTCTGTCCTACCAATCAGTTGCTTTGTTGACCAGATATGTGGTCGAATTGCCACTCCAATATCCTCTACCAGCAGTGATGCATTTAGCCTTTGTTCAGCAAACAAAGGCCACGCTATCAATGGAACACCATTGACAATACATTCGAGCGTTGTATTCCATCCACAGTGTGATAAACATGCACCCACAGCTTCATGTGTTAGTATCTCTAGTTGCGGACACCATGAAGGAACAACTAATCCCACCTCCACAGTTCTATTCAAGAAACCTTCTGGTAAGTAATCAGAAGGCTTACCTCCTCCACTGCCGGAAGTAAAGTAAGTCCCAAATGTCTCTTTTACCGTTGGTGCGCGAACAACCCAGAGGAACCGTTGTTGACTTTTCTCCAATCCCCAGGCAAGCTCAGTTATCTGCTCAGCTGTAAGAGTTCCTCCACTTCCGAATGATACAAAGATGACAGATCTACTCGGTTGCTTGTTTAACCAATCCAAGCACGTATTCTTCTTATCCCCTGAGATTGCTGAACCTTCTCCTACTCTTGTTAAAGGCCCCACTGGATAAATTGGTGGTCTCGGAATTCGCTTCAGTACATAATTCTCTTGTAAAGCTTTGATTGGAATCTGTTCTAGTTCTTCACAAGTATTGATCAGAATTCCATCTGCCAGTGGGTACCTTGACGCTTGATATAGCATCGACGAATACTGGTCATTTTGCCTATCCATCATAGGATCGATCAAGTATTCGATCTGAATGGGCTTACAACCAGGAACTTGAATTGGCTCTTTATGATCGACATACTCTCCTTTGATCTCCTTATCGAGTGTCGGTAAGTACAACGTTAGAGCAGTGAACATAGCTGTTGTTGTAATGAAAACATATTTGAGCATTCCTAGTTCATCAGCTAGTTCAAAAGCGTCGGTTCCAAAGATATCGACAATTAAAACAGTGGGTCTATGTTCCAGTGCCAAAATTGCAGATTTTAGCACTCGAATTGATTCACTAACGGTTAGTGATATCGTGGTTTCAATTCCTGATGAATCTTTGGGCAGTAATTCGGATATATCAGTTGTTGGAAGTTGAATTATTTGAAAACCTTCATTCATAGTTTGTGTTTGAAGAAGTTCAGCTTGTGCAGTAGAAGAATGACTATTTGTGATGAAGATAGTAACTTGAAACCCATGAAGAGAAAGTATCTGCTTTCCGAGTGCGATGATCGGTATAGTATGACCGATACCAGGACTAGTGAGTATTGCAATATGATGATAACAAGACTTTGATGGATTCTCCATTGGAGAGGAGGAGTCAAACGTGTGTGAGCAAAATTAATCTGGCTAGGAGGAGGAGGATATATTATAGGGTGCGACTTTGTGAGAATAGGCATGAAGCTCATGACTGGAACAGCCTAAATATACCACATTTTTTAGCTTTGCACTGAAAATTTGGATTTAACTGCCACCACATAATATTGGCTAAGTGACGACACTTTAGAATAGCTCACAGTAACCTTTTTTTTTTATCGAATAGCTGTAGATGCGCCATGTGATCCGCTAAGAAATATTTTAAATAAATAAATATACAGTATGATGCTTAGAAACCACAAAGATACTATTGCAGTTGAACTGAGTCCGACTCGGTATTCCATTTCTCTACAAGTTGACAAAGTGAATTATAGGAAGACCCACCTATGCTTATAGCTCTCAACGCACTTTTTTAAGTTCTTTAGCTCTTCTCCTCAAATTTTGGCCTTCTTCGTCACCTTCTTCCATGACCAGTCTAATCATTCTCTCTATCTCTTCACGACGAATTACTTCCTTCCCTGGTGGAATCTGGGTTCTAGCAGCTAGCTTAATATCATCTGACAAAAGTGTTGCATTCAAGTGTTGATCAGCAAACAATGGCCACGGAATCATCGGTACGCCGTTGAGGATGCTTTCTAATGTTGAATTCCACCCGCAATGTGATAAAAAACACCCCACTGAAGCGTGACTTAATATTTCAACTTGTGGTGCCCAATTTGGTAGTACCAATCCAACTTGTTGAGTACGTACCAGAAACCCGTCAGGTAAAAAGTCTGAGGGATCGATTTCCTTTGTATTACCAGCATCCAAATAATAAGATGATGGCAACACAAAATCAATTGGATTACGCACAACCCATATGAATCGCTGTTGACTCAATTCTAACCCAAATGCTAACTCGGTAACCTGTTCAGAAGATAGACTTCCACCACTTCCAAATGATACAAACAACACTGAACCATTTGGTTGATTATCAAGCCATGACAGACAATGAACCGCCTGATTTTGGGATGGACCTACTGTCGGCTTAATTATGGGTCCGACTGGATATACACTTGGAGTAGGTATTAGTTCGGCAATCTCATCATCGATCAGAGCTCGGTACGTTTCTTGTTCGAGATCTTCAAATGTGTTCAGCAACACCCCAGACAACTCTTTGAACCTAGTTGCATGTCGCAACATACAACCATAACTACCAGTGTTTGGATCCGCTAATAGCCCAACTCGGATTGGTTTACAACCCGGCACATGAACCAACTCAGTGAGCCGACTCACCAAATCGTTATTGTTCTTGACCCGCTTGATCTTTGGCAAATAAGCTAAGAATGCGTATGCACTCATGTTAGATGTACAAAACATATACTTGGACATTTTAAATTCATCAGCAATATCTAAAGCATCCGTAGAAAACAAATCAATGATGAGAACAGTGGGAATTTGTTGTGATGTTTCAATTATCCAACGAAGAGACGCGAGGGATTCACGAACAATGGTCGTGATCCGAACTACCAGAGAGGTCTCGCCAGCGACTAGATGTGTTATATCAACTGGTGGAAGATTGATGACATTGAGACCATCTTGATTATTTTGAAGGGTTGATGACTGTGGTGATTTTGAAGTTGTGGGGATGAAAAGAGTGACTTTGAGGTTATGCTGAGAGACGAGAGACTTACCTAGTTCTAGGCTTGGAATAATGTGGCCCATGCCAGGACTTGTGAGAATAGCCACATGAGTCTGCTTTGTTGGAGTAACACTGCTAGTTTCCATGGTGAAAGACAGAATGGACAAAGCCAAACCTGGATAGAAAAAATTGACAGAATACACTAGTAATTTGTTAATGGATTTCTGCAATGAGTAAAGCAAGGCGTCCTTACATAAGAACAAAGGAGCCTTTCAGATACAGAAAGAATTATTTAAGGAATTGTGACATAACTTCGGTTTCCGGAAAAAACACTCATAGCTTCCATGTTTATAAATGTAATTAAATCAAGTAATAGCCTAATTTGAAGACAGTATCTTTCGTAATAAATGTAATTATTAGGAAAATAGTTATTGCTAGAGTAACTTTTGGATTATTAATAAAAATAAAAAAAACTTTTGGGTTTTTAATCTAGGAAATTAAATAACGGAGTCCCATTGTTCAGATGACGTATTGTTTTCATTGCTTTGAGCAAGGGCTATTGGTAGTCTTCATTTGGAGTCTAACTCTTTCACATGAAGGAGGACTTGCTCAAATGAACGAGCGAACCCCTATGGGAAAAAGAAAAAAAACACTACACAGGAGACAATCCTCGTCTACTTCGAAAAAAAGTTCAACAAAAAAGAAGACAAAAATCGGGTCAATCCTATCACTTGATTTTTATCCCCAATTGCGCTTGTTGTCGTCTTCATTGAGGTTCATATTTTTTCTTTTTCGGTAAAGCCCTAATTTATCTTTTTTTATTCGATGTTTGCAATAGTAAATTGAGTTTAGGGTGAACAATCTAAGTAATCTGAATACTTAATATTAATTGATTCATCGTATAAATAGAAATTGTGGGTCTAATTTAAGTTTTAAAATCTTATCGATTTCACTCTACTAAGAAACCAAAAATGACATATGTTGTTTTTCAATGTTTTTTCCTTTTTTTGCTGGCAGGTTAATGTGTTTTGAGTAGATTATTAAGTCTTCGGAATGCATGTGGTGGGGAAGGTCGAAGAGACTGTACTGCGAAAAGGAGAAAAGAAGAAGCACAAGAGAAACAAGAAGAATCAGGGTTTGAGCTCTTCCGAAATATTTACAGAGGAGAAGAAAAAGCACATGAAAAGCAAAGGAAAAACTATCAAACGGGAGACAGTCCCCGTCTACCTCAAAAAAAATTCCACACGGGAGACTGTCCCCCGTCCCCCGTCCAAACCTAATTTTCTATATACACGGGAGACAGTCCCCCGTTTATCAGTTTTTTTTCTCCAAACGGGGGATAGTCCCTCGTCTAGTGTTACACTACTAACCTCTTGTTCAACTGAACGAGTGTGTCAATGAGTTAGGGGGAAAAGTGGAATGCGAGTGACCCATAGTGGCCTGTAATAATTTCGAATTGGTAGTTCACCCTTTCAAATAAAGGAGTTACACTACCCATAACCCTTGCTCTTAGAAGGCAAGTGATAGGTGTTATAAACACCTTAATTATTATCTATTGTTTATGCTTTCTTTGCGAGTTTTCATATAAAATATGTATCTTATGTGTGTTTTTGAGTTTATTAGGTACTTTGGAGTCATTCGGAGCGAAAGAAGAAGAAAACGTCTATTTGGAGCGTAAAGGGCACAAAGTCAATTCACATGCTAATGCAAGAAGGAAGCGAAAAACGAATTGTCAGTTTTCTGAGGCTGACAGGCCACATATTAATTGGGCAACCCTTATCCAAGTCACTGGGGGTCAATAACCAGTCCGTACGGACAGACCTACTTAGGTCGAGTGTTTTCTCAGACAACTAGTTTGTCTTTCATTAATACAACACCTGAAATTGAGAGGAGGGATGGCGGCTTTATTCTCAGAGGAAAAAAGAAATCGATGAAGTGATGCAGAGAAGAAATGGAATTGAGAGAAGAATTACAGGGAAGATTAGGAGTTATTGATGCTATTTCGGTCGATCGAAAGGAATTAGGCCATGGAAGGTTAGGGTTTACTGAAGGTGGAGAAATCAACGATCTCTGTTGCTGCCGGAGGATTGGAGATGGGATTCGAAGCCGAGGACAGATAGGAGAAAAGGGTTAAACTCGATTCGAGTTTGGTTTGATGTTGGGAGAAGAAGACGATCGATCTCAGGAGTTTGATGGGTTCTTAAGCTGCAGATTGAGGTTATGTTGTTATTGACCGAGAAACAGTGAAGATGAACAAGATTCAGAAGCTAATTGAGACTTTAAATGTGAAGAATTGGTGATGAATTAGAGACGGGTTTGATTCTGATTTCAAGATGGAGGTGAACTGACAATTCCACAAATGGAAGGAGCTGTTGTTGTTGGTGATTTGTTAAGAAGAATTTGTTGGTGTTAGAAGGGTCTGAAGTAGCAGATGATGCTCTTTATGGCAGTCTGGTTATGGTGGTTGGTTGCAGTTGTAACTGGTGCTGCTGCTGCCAGGGATTGGCAGGATGATTTTGCAGCTGCGAGATAAGCAAGAGAAGACAGAACCAATGCCACTGAGGTTTGAGAAGCTAAAGTTTGCATTGCTTTACCAGTGTGTTGCTGCTGAGAAGGTATAGCCGTGAATGACCATTGCAGGCTGAGAAGATTATTGCAGATGGAAGGACTTAATGGATTTGGATTACAAGGAAGAGCTGATGTTGTAGCTGTGATGTTTCTGGTGGTGTGAAACAAGGGACTGAAATGAGTTTGATGTTGGCGGTAATGGAATGATGCTTAACATAGATCAACGGAATGCGAAACAGTCTTTGTGTCTTGAGATATGGGGTCTTGAGCTGGTTGTGTTGGTTAAGCCAGGGATAGTCAGAGCAGGCATGAGCTGAACTATTGGCACATAGAGTTGCTGCACATTGAAGTTACAAAGAATAAGGAAGATGTGATGCTGAAGAATGTGTTAGTGGAACTGATAACAAGGGTCTGTGTCGGAATGGTTGGAAACTAAAGGAGTCGAATGAAATTGAGCTGCAAGGAATGAGCTGAGAAAGATGTGAAGCTGCTTTAGATGTATGTCTAGGTTTACAGGGGATCTAGTTATGGATTTTGTTGGTTCGAGTTTGTGTTACAGAAATGGAAGAGGAGGTAGCTGCTACTGCACTGAAGTAGGTGCAAGCTGGTAGGAGATGATGTGTTAACTTGCTGAAAATTGGCGGTGCTTGAGTCTGAATTTGAAGAACTGATGTTGCAGTCTAGTGTTGGTGATAAAATGAAGCTGCCCATGGTGTTGGAGCTGCAGTTGTAATGGGTTTAAATCTACAAAATGAGATGCCACAACTGAAGTAGATGAATGTTAGGACAAATGTGCAGCTAGTAATAAAGCTGAGAAGATTAATGGAACAATGATTGCTTGAGGCTTGAAGTCTGGTGGATACGAAGCTGAATTTCGCTTTGGTGCTGTGTATGATACAATGCAGCGTGTCATGAACTGAAATGCATAGCTGGTGGTTAGGCTTTGGCAATTGTGACAATTCAGGATGGAGATTGAGCTGTGTTGCTACCTGGAGAAACTCGTATATGGTTTAAGACAGAAGATAACCGAAGCAAAGCCGGTGATGGTTTGTGTTGGCTGTGATACGCGGTTCAGCCGAGAAGATGGGGTTTATGTTTTGCTGGTAGCAGTAAGGCACTGGTGGAGATCAAGGAAGGTTGCAACTGAAGTTTGTGTGTTGATATTGCTGGTTCTTGAGTACATAGAGGATGCAGGAGTGGATGAATGATGCTGTTGTGCGGTGTTAAATGGGATAAGCTGAGAAATGGCTCAGCGACAAAGAAAAGTGAACTGTTAGCTTGAGGGCTTGAGGTTACGGTGATTGTGGAACCGAAGCAGGTGGTTTAGTGATGTTGCAATCTGTAAATTGAAGTTGCAGGTGCTTGTGTATTGTTGAAGTTGAAGCTGTTGGTGTTGCTGATGGAGTTTGAAATGGTGAAGAGTAAGTGCAGGATACATAGACATCATGGCTGGAGGTGCACTGGTGATGCACTGTCGAGCACTGCTTATGCACAGGCAGTGGCCTTAGCCAGAATCAACTCAGACTAGTCAGATGCTGACTCTCAATCATCTACCTGGCTGACTCCCTGACTCACCTTGACTCGGTTGACTTGACCGAGTCGACTCATTTGACAGGTGACCGGGTGGACTTTGCCGGTCACCTGAGATGACTTTCCCGGCCAAATTCAGGCCGATGACTCTAGTTTTCCGGCGACTACTTTTGAATGAGAAATTTACTGGGCTATTTTCTACATGGGTATTCTCACACTTGGATTTGGTGGATTTTGGAGATTGGACCTAATTTTAGAAGTTGGAGAAAAGCTACAAAAGAAAAGTTTTTCTACTTTCTTTGGGTTATCACGTATTTTCTACTTGGAGTTTTGGAGAGCGGCGACTAGGGTTTGCTTTTCATTTGTTTTTCATCTTCTTCATTATTTTATTATTGATTATGATTATGATGAACTCAAAAGCTATGAGTAGCTAAACACATATTATTGGTTATGGGATAAAGTGGATTTCACAACATGATATATGATTCAATGAATTAGTTTTGTCTCAATATTTTATTGTTTATGATTCATTGTTAATATTGTCATATGATTTGAATACTTGTTAGGTTTATTCCGGAATCAATCCGATTTGCATTCATTTCTAGAGCTATATTAGGGTTTTCAATACGAAAAAGTTGTTTATCCCTGATTCTAAGTAGCATAATTGTGGGTAGTGCTTGTAGTGATATATCCTACTAGTCACAAGTGAATCATAACTTTTGTTAAAACGGATTAGTGCTTTTACACGTTCGTTTGCATTGATTAGTCTTATTCCGTATAACTTATTGCTTTTAGGTAGTTAAACTTGATTGTACTTTTACATGTTAGGTTGCTTTATAGGAAGAATTCACATATACATCTTTTAATGTGGTTGTGATGAAATCAGGGAATTAGCGGGATATTCTTGCGATCAAAGTATCCTAGGACTTTTAGTAAATGAGAGATTAAAATACCAATTCTAGTCATTGATGAAAATACATGTTTGTGAATGATACTATCCCATGACCAATATCTTCTCTTTATTGATTATTCAAATTATTTTATTTGCTTTGCTCTATTTTATTGCTTAGATAAAACAAAAATCCCCCCTTGGTCACTAAGAAACTGAAATTCTATAACAACAAAAGCCTCTCTGTGGGAACGAACTCTTTCTTATCACGTACTTCATTTATATTTAGTAGAGTGAGAAAGTGAAATTATTTTTGCTCGGCTGACAACCGATCAAATTTTGGCGCCGCTGCCGGGGAGGCATACGGCTTGTTATTACGTTTTAGTTTCTTATCATCATTTTTGCTTTTATCTTTGCCTTTTGTTTTCTTGCCTTGTTTCTCACTTGTTTGCGAGAATTATTTTCAGGTACCTAATCCCTGGCTTCTAAAGATTGGAACTATCCAAGGTGAGGGATAGCCACTCGAAGAGGCACAATACTCCAACCAAGTCAAGATACAACAGAAGATCAAGAGTTAGAAGTGGAAGAAGAGTTACAAATATAAGGAGAACAAGAGGTTCCATTCGTAGACGAACCACAAGTTGAAGAAGAAGAAGCAATGGGTGATGCAAATCGTACACTCAAGGACTTGGCTTCTCATAGGCTTGATGCACAACAATGGTGTATCCAAACTAACTCAACCTTTGAGATCAAGCCGGGGTTGCTTCGAGAGTTACCAAAGTTCCATGGCATGGTGAATGAAGACCCAAACAAGCATATTATGGACTTCCATACCATTGTCAAGGCCATGCTTCCAGCGGAGACTGATGCCGATGGTGCAATGTTGAAAGTTTTTCCGTTTTCTATGGTGGATAACGCTAAGGATTGGTTGTACTGTTTGCCATCCGGAAGTGTCACTACATGGAAAAGGTTGAAGAAAATTTTCTTAGAGAGGTATTTTCCTGCATCGAAGGCTACTCAAATTCGCAAGGAAATTTGTGGGATGAAGCAAAATATGGGAGAATCTTTGTATGAGTGTTGGGAACGATACAAGAGATTGGTGGCAAGCTGCCCTCACCACCAATTTAGTGACGCTATGATTATCCAATACTTTTATGAAGGACTCCAATCAAGTGATAGGAATCTCCTTGATGCTGCATGTGGTGGTGCACTAGTGAACAAGACGGTGGCACAAGCTAGAGAGTTGATTGAAAACATGGCAGCGAACTCACAACAATTCCTGAGTCGTGGTTCGGATGTGCTTCTAAGAAGAGTGAATGAAGTGAGCGAGGTCGAGGATCTTCGTCAACAAATGGGTAACATGACAGCAATGATGCAACAAGTTGCAGCCGCGGTTATACTAAGTTCTCCTCGATGTTATGAAGACGAGCAAGCTAATGCGGTCTTTCCAAATCAACAAAGACAGTATGATCCCTACTCCAATACGTATAATCCGGGATGGAGAGATCACCCCAACTTCAGCTATGCTAACAAGCAAGGAGAGGCTCAACAACCCAACTTCAACCGACCGAGTGGATTTCAACCACAACAACAACAATTTCAGCAACAACAATTTCCACAACAACAACAACAACAACAACCTCAAATGGGGTCCAATATGGAAGAGATGCTGAAATCTTTTATGCAAAGAACGGAGAGTACGGTTAAGGATTTGCAAACTCAAGTTGGTTCTATGGCTATTGAGTTGAATCAATTGAAGGCACAAAATGGTGGGAAACTCCCTTCTCAACCTATCAACCCAAAAGGGGACGTCAATGCTATTATGTTGAGAAGTGGTACACAACTTGTGCAACCCGAAGTTACTGATTCGGGTAAGGTGGAAACACCAAAGGAACCTGTTTTGGAGGAGAAGAATGATGATTCTCCCCAAACTTCTGAGGTACCTATTCCTAACTCTAAAACTCCGGTTTCTACTTATGTTCCTCCTTTACCTTTCCCTCGCAGATTTGCAAGTTCCAAGAATGCGGAACTAGAAAAGGAGATTTTAGACGTTCTTAAAAAGATCCATGTGAATATACCACTCATTGATGCTATTAAGCAAGTTCCAAAGTATGCAAAGGTGTTGAAGGACTTGTGTACCAATAAGCAAAGGCTCAAAGGTAATGAAGTGCTGAGTGTGGGGGAGAATGCTTCGGCAATATTACAACACAAACTCCCACTGAATTGCAAGGATCCCGGTAGCTTTGACATTCCAGTCACAATTGGTGACACTATATTTGACAAAGCAATGTTGGATTTAGGTGCATCCGTAAATGTTATGCCTGCATCTATGTATAACTCACTTGATCTTGGTCCTCTTAAAAAGGCTGGAATTGTATTGCAATTAGCCGATCGCTCTAATGTCTACCTAATGGGTATTGTTGAGGATGTTCTTGTGCAGGTTAATCAATTAGTTTTTCCAGCTGACTTGCGTGTTAGAGATGAATGAAGGTTCACCAGACTCGTCTCTTCCATTGCTAGTTGGGCGTCCCTTCATGAAAACGGCGAAAACCATTATTGATGTGGACAAGGGAACGTTGACTATGGAGTTTGATGGAGAAACAATACGTTTCAACATTTTCAAAATGATGAGATATCCTAGTGATGTCCACTCTTGTTTCTCCATTGATGTTATGGATACAATGGCACAACAAGTGTTTGAATTGAATGGTGAAGATGCTTTGGAAACCGTTTTAACTACATCCATGGATTATGGTGTAGAGTGTGGTAATGAAGTCAAGGAAGCCCTTGGTGATCTTAATTCACTACAAGGATGTCCGGAAACTCATAATATCTCTTTTATTTCTTTACCATTACCATGCAGTGATGAAAAGCTTGTACCTTCAATTGTTAAATCTCCAAAGTTAGAATTGAAACCTCTTCCCGATCACCTAAAGTACTTGTACTTGGGTGACAAGGAAGATTTACCTGTGATTGTTTCTAACAAGCTTAGTGAATTACAGGAGCAAATTTCTAAGGGTGCTAAGGAAGTACAAGATGGCCATAAGATGGACAATTGCCGATATCAAGGGTATAAGCCCTGCCGTTTGTATGCACAAGATCCATTTGGAGGACGATGCAAAGCCTACAAGGGAAGCACAACGTCGTTTGAACCCCCCTATGATGGAAGTTGTGAAAAAGGAGATACTCAAGCTTTTGGATGTGGGTGTTATCTACCCCATATCCGATAGCAAGTGGGTGAGTCCGGTACAAGTAGTACCAAAGAAATCAGGCGTGACAGTGGTGGAGAATGATAAGAATGAACTTGTTCCAACTCGTGTGCAAAACGGTTGGAGGGTTTGTATTGATTACAGGAAATTGAATGCCACTACTAGAAAAGATCACTTTCCTTTACCATTTATTGACCAAATGCTTGAACGTTTAGCTGGACACTCTTACTATTGCTTCCTTGATGGCTATTCAGGTTACAATCAGATTGTGATAGCACCGGAGGATCAAGAGAAAACCACTTTCACTTGTGAATTTGGTAATTTTGCTTATAGAAGGATGCCTTTTGGCTTGTGCAATGCTCCAGCTACCTTTCAAAGGTGTATGGTAAGTATTTTTTTTCAGAATATGTTGAAAACATAATCGAAGTGTTTATGGATGACTTTAGTGTCTTTGGTGATTGATTTGACCTTTGCTTGAACAACTTATCTCTAATCCTTGAACGATGTGTTGAAACAAACCTTGTGCAGAATTTGGAGAAGTGCCATTTTATGGTAACTCATGGCATAGTTTTAGGCCATATAATATCTTCTAAAGGCTTGGAAGTTGATAAATCTAAGATAGACCTTATTCGTGCTTTAACCCCTCCCACTACTGTGAGGGAGATACGCTCTTTTCTTGGTCATGCAGGTTTTTATCGTAGATTTATCAAGGACTTTTCCAAGATAACATCACCACTTTGCAACTTATTGCAAAAAGTTGTGGTTTTTAACTTTGATGAAAAGTGTGTGGCGGCATTCAATCTGTTGAAAGAACTTTTGATTTCAGCCCCTATCATTAAACCACCGGATTGGAGCAAGCCTTTTGATCTCATGTGTGATGCAAGTGATTATGCGGTTGGTGCGGTGCTTGGGCAACGTGTGGGGAAGATACCTCATGCTATTTATTATGCTTCTAGAACGTTAAATGAGGCCCAACAAAACTACACAACCACTGAAAAAGAGTTGTTAGCCATTGTTTTTTCTTTGGAAAAGTTTCGCTCTTATCTAATTGGTACAAAATTTGTTGTCTTTTCTGATCATGCAGCACTTAGGTACTTGCTAATGAAGAAAGAAGCGAAACCGAGGCTCATACGATGGATTTTACTCTTGCAAGAGTTTGATATTGAAATCAAGGACAAGAAAGGAATTGAGAACACCGTTGTGGATCACTTGAGATGTCTTGCTGTGGACAAGGAAGCTATCCCATTGCGTGAAAGTTTCCCGGATGAACAACTATTCTCAATTGCCTTTGGAGAACCATGGTATGCCGATATTGTCAATTACTTGGTGTCTAAGCAAATCCCAAAGAACTTGTCTCGTGCTGAGAGGGAAAAACTTAAGAATTTGGGAAACCAATACATATGGGATGATCCATACTTATGGAAACATTGTAGTGACCAAGTAATAAGAAGGTGCGTTCCCGAATCTGAATTTAATTCTATCTTGTCCTTTTGTCACTCTTATGCTTGCGGAGGACATTTTGGGTGTAAGAAAACCGCTCACAAGGTACTTGAAAGCGGTTTATATTGGCCAACCTTGTTTAAGGATGCATATATATTTTGTACAACTTGTGATAGGTGCCAAAGAACAGGCAATCTAGGTGCCCGAAATCAAATGCCACAAACTTTTATTCAGTTTATTGAAGTTTTTGATGTATGGGGTATTGATTTTATGGGTCCTTTTGTCAACTCCCATGGGAATTTTTATATCTTACTTGCTGTTGATTATGTCTCTAAATGGGTGGAAGCTAAGGACACCCCAACTAATGATTCTAAAGTGGTTTCAGATTTTGTGCAAGCTAATATTTTTGCAAGGTTTGGAATTCCAAGAGCCATAATTAGCGATGGAGGTTCTCACTTCAAAAACAGGATCTTACAAAGCTTGTTGAAGAAGTACAATGTGTCGCACAAGATTGCAACACCTTATCATCCCCAAACAAATGGACAAGTCGAGGTGTCTAACCGAGAGGTGAAATCCATTCTAGAGAAGACGGTGAACCCAACAAGGAAAGATTGGAGCATGCGACTTAATGATGCTTTGTGGGCTTATATAACCGCATACAAGACAACTATCGGGATGTCTCCCTTTAGGCTTGTGTATGGTAAACCTTGTCACTTACCCGTTGAAATTGAGCATAAGGCGTTTTTGGCTATTAAGCAACGCAATATGGAGATGGATGGGGCTGGAAAGCAAAGGAAGTTACAACTCCAAGAGCTAGAGGAGCTTCGCAATGATGCATTTGAAAGCTCGCGCATTTATAAGGAATAGACGAAAGCATTTCATGATAACATGATTCCTAGGAAACAATTTTGCATTGGGCAAAAAGTGCTTTTGTTTAATTCTCGCTTGCATTTATTTCCGGGTAAATTAAGGTCACGATGGATCAGACCTTTTATTGTTACTAATGTGTTTTCTCATGGTGCAGTGGAAATTCGTAGCATAGCTACAGGAAAAGAACTTAAAGTTAATGGGCACCGGTTGAAACCATATTATGAGAATTTCACTTCTGAAGTGGTGGAAGGAGTTAACTTTGTGGATGCACTCCCTCTGGAGGAGTCGTAGAAAGCAAGGATATAGTTGGGCTGACGACTTTAAACCAAGCGCTAAATGGGAGGCAACCCATCAGATGAGTATTTCTTGTCTTATTTTTATTTTCATGTCTTGTTTTTAGTTTTTTTCTTGTCTTGCATTTACTTTTTCTGATTTCTTATCATATTATCATGTAGAATTTCCCACCTTGACTTACTTTGGATGACTCAATTTACATTGAGGACAATGTAAAGTTTAAGTGTGGGAGAGTGGTTAAGCATTTGCATTGTAAAAAATTCAACTTTTTCATTTTTTTTTGTTGTAAAATAGTGAATAAAAAACTCCAACTTGTGGTTAGTTTAGAATCACATAGTATACATGTCGCTAAGATTACATCGAGATTCTCATAAGAGTGACTGAACTTAGAGATGACAGAGAACATGATCGGGTTTCTTAATTGTATGAGAGTTAAAGTTGGATTTAACCATACCAGTGGAAAATAAAGTGCAGACTGAATTCGGTATTAGAGTAGTAGTCCCCTATAGTGGAGACTACCCATGTTACATCATGAGAGGCACCGACCTTCACTTCTTTGTACCTGTCTAAATTTATGCTTTTAGAGTGTGTGTCACCGTACGTAAACTCCGGGTAGAATGGTGAGCTACCCAACCTCCCACCAATGGAACCACTATTTTGATCTCTTGAGTGCTATTTTATCAATCATGATGGTGACATCGAATTGCTAACTTACATACCACTTGTAATCTTGTTCGCAGTTAGCACCATCCATTTTATCTCTCTCTACACCAACATGTCCATAGAAACACCATCATCATCAACAAGAGGAGCATCACAAATTCGAAGGAAAGTTGAAGACGTTCAAGGTTTACAAGCAACGGTACAAAAATGAGCAGATTTCAGATTCAAGTAAAGCAACAAGACAAGGAGCAGAACTTTTACAAGTTGAAGTCTATTGTACAAGAGCGAAGATTATTAGGATGAGAATTGAAGAAGTTTATGATATCGAGACATACAAGTTGTGAAGAATTGAGCGGTAAAGTACTTACACCATGGCCTTTGTACTTGCATTTTTATTTTATCTTATTTGTTAATGTGTATTTTATTTCTCTTGTCTTAAAAAAATGAAAAAAAAAGAAAAAAGAAAAAAAAAAAAAAAAGACAAAAGAAATTTTGTTAGGTAGTTTTATTATTTTGTTTTGTTTGTTTTCATTTTGTATTTACTTTATTTATCTTGCATCAAAAATAAAAAAAAAAAAGAAAAGAAAAAAAAATCATTGCATCGTATTTTGGTTTGTTTAGTCGTCTTTGGTTTTGTATTTATTTAATAAAGCCAATGGAAGAAGAAATATCAATAATGAAGTTTCAAGCAACAAGAAATTAGAGGAAAGAATCACATTGTCAAGATTTTACGAAGTTCAAGATTTCATCATCAAGAGTTGAAGACCGAAGACAAAGATGAAGACAAGGATTGAAGACCGAAGACGTTTCTATGGATGCTGTGAGAGTGGTGCTAACTGCACGCCGAACGGATAACGAGGTAAGTAAGCATATTTCCACCTTCGTTAAGTGGTTGATTTCCTTTCTTAGAGATTGTCAGAAAAAAGAGTTTTCAAAATGAATAAAAGATGTGGGTTTTCAAAACAATTCGGAGGATTTTTACCTTCCCACCATTCAAACGTGTCTCAGGGTTCTCTCTTCATTCTTACCTGGACACATGTGTGACCCATAAAAAGCTATTTATTAGAGAGCAACTTCATGACCCGTTCTTGTGAGGCAGAGTTGAGACTTTCGATCACTCCGAACCCGAATTTATTTCGATAAGGGATGGTTATTTATCTCTCAACTTTTAAGGATGAGATTGTGTTCATATATGTGTCTAATTTCTTATGACTAGTGTGCAAAATTTCTATGTCTTCTTAGCGCATTGGATGCTATCATTTCGGAGAACTAGTAAGTTGGAAAAGTAGGTTTTGTGGGTATATCTCTAGTAAACCCTCACGAGACTATAACTCGACCACTAGGGACACCTAGGGGTTTAAAGGCTTGTTATATATGCTAAGTGTGAGCGTAGCCTCGACGACACGGAGTTGTATGTATCCTTTAGAATTAGTTTTGTTTGATTTGCTCGAGGACTAGCAAAGTCTAAGTGTGGGAGAATTTGATAAGTGTTATAAACACCTTCATTATTATCTATTGTTTATGCTTTCTTTGCGAGTTATCTTATAAAATATGTATCTTATGTGTGTTTTTGAGTTTATCAGGTACTTTGGAGTCATTCGGAGCGAAAGAAGAAGAAAACGTCTATTTGGAGCGTAAAGGGCACAAAGTCAATTCATAGGCTAATGCAAAAAGGAAGCGAAAAACGAATTGTCAGTTTTCTGAGGCTGACAGGCCACATATTAACTGGGCAGCCCTTATCCAAGTCACTGGGGGTCAATAACCAGTCCGTACGGACAAACCTGCTTAGGTCGAGTGTTTTCTCAAACAACTAGTTTGTCTTTCATTAATACAACACCTGAAATTGAGAGGAGGGATGGCGACTTTATTCTCAGAGGAAGAAAGAAATCGATGAAGTGATGCAGAGAAGAAATGGAATTGAGAGAAGAATTACATGGAAGATTAGGAGTTATTGATGCTATTTCAGTCGATCGAAAGGAATTAGGCCATGGAAGGTTGGGGTTTACTAAAGGTGGAGAAATCAACGATCTCTGTTGCTGCCGGAGGATTGGAGATGGGATTCGAAGCCGAGGACAGATAGGAGAAAAGGGTTAAACTCGATTCGAGTTTGGTTTGATGTTGGGAGAAGAATCGATCTCAGGAGTTTGATGGGTTCTTAAGCTGCAGATCGAGGTTATGTTGTTATTGACTGAGAAATAGTGAAGATGAACAAGATTCAGAAGCTAATTGAGACTTTAAATGTGAAGAATTGGTGATGAATTACAGACGGGTTTGATTCTGATTTCAAGATGGAGGTGAACTGACAATTCCACAAATGGAAGGAGCTGTTGTTGTTGGTGATTTGTTAAGAAGAATTTGTTGGTGTTAGAAGGGTCTGAAGCTGCAGATGGTGCTTTTTATGGCAGTCTGGTTATGGTGGTTGGTTGCAGTTGCAACTGGTGATGCTGCTGCCAGGGATTAACAGGATGATTTTTCCGATGCGATATAAGCAAGAGAAGACAGAACCAATGCCACTGAGGTTTGAAAAGCTACAATTTGCATTGATGTAGCAATGTGTTGTTGCTGAGAAGGTATAGCCGTGAATGACCATTGCAGGCTGAGAAGATTATTGCAGATGGAAGGACTTAATGGATTTGGATTACAAGGAAGAGCTGATGTTGTAGCTGTGATGTTTCTGGTGGTGCGAAACAAGGGACTGAAATGAGTTTGATGTTGGCGGTAATGGAATGATGCTTAACATAGATCAACGGAATGCAGAACAGTGTTGTGTGCCGAGATATGGGGTCTTGAGCTGGTTGTGTTGG
The DNA here is from genome assembly GCA_023531295.1 of Papaver armeniacum. Classification (NCBI taxonomy): domain Eukaryota; kingdom Viridiplantae; phylum Streptophyta; class Magnoliopsida; order Ranunculales; family Papaveraceae; genus Papaver; species Papaver armeniacum. The sequence continues at coordinate 96,926 of JAJJWW010002157.1, read as the reverse complement.
TTAAGCCAGGGATAGTCAGAGCAGGCATGAGCTGAACTGTTGGCACATAGAGTCGCTGCATATTGAAGTAACAAAGAATAAGGAAGATGGGATGCTGCAGAATGTGTTAGTGGAACTGATAACAAGGGTCTGTGTCGGAATGGTTGGAAACTAAAGGAGTCGAATGAAATTTAGATGCAAGGAATGAGCTGAGAAAGATGTGAAGATGCTTTAGATGTATGTCTAGGTTTACAGGGGATCTGGTTATGGATTTTGTTGGTTCGAGTTTGTGTTATAGAAATGGAAGAGGTGGTAGCTGCTACTGCACTGAAGTAGGTGCAAGCTGGTAGGAGATGATGTGTTAACTTGCTGAAAATTGGCGGTGCTTGAGTCTGAATCTGAAGAACTGATGTTGCAGTCTAGTGTTGGTGATGAAATGAAGCTGCCCATGGTGTTGGAGCTGCAGTTGTAATGGGTTTAAAGGTACAGAATGAGATGCCGCAACTGAAGTAGATGAATGTTAGGACAAATGTGCAGCTAGTGATGAAGCTGAGAAGATTAATGGAACAGTGATTGCTTGAAGCTTGAAGTCTGGTGGATACGAAGCTGAATTGCGCTTTGGTGCTGTGTATGATACAATGAAGCGTGGCATGAACTGAAATGCAGAGATGGTGGTTAGGCTGTGGCCATTATGAAAATTCAGGATGGAGATTGAGCTGTGTTGCTGCCTGGAGACACTCGTATATGGTTTAAGACAGAAAAGAACCGAAGCAAAGTCGATGATGGTTTGTGTTGGCTGTGATACGCGTTTCAGCCGAGAAGATGGGGTTTATGTTTTGCTAGTGGCAGTAAGGCACTGGTGGAGATCAAGAAAGGTTGCAACTGAAGTTTGTGTGTTGATATTGCTGGTTCTTGAGTACATAGAGGATGCAGGAGTGGATGAATGATTGTGTTGTGCGGTGTTAAATGGGATAAGCTGAGAAACGGCTCAGCGACAAAGAAAAGTGAACTGTTAGCTTGAGGGCTTGAGGTTACGGTGATTGTGGAACCGAAGCAGGTGGTTTTGTGATCTTTGCGATCAGAAATTGAAGTTGCAGGTGCTTGTGTATTGTTGAAGTTGAAGCTGTTGCTGTTGCTGATGGAGTTTGAAATGGTGAAGAGTAAGTGCAGGATACATAGACATCATGGCTGGAGGTGCATTGGTGATGCACAATGATTGTCGAGCACTTCTTATGCCTGTGCAGTGGCCTTAGCCAGAATCAACTCAGACTAGTCAGATGGTGACTCTCAATCATCTACCTGGCTGACTCCCTGACTCACGTTGACTCGGTTGACCTGACCGAGTCGACTCATTTGACCGGTGACCGGGTGGACTTTGCCGGTCACCTGAGATGACTTTCCCGGCCAGATTCAGGCCGATGACTCTAGTTTTTCGGTGACTACTTTTTGAATGAGAAATTTATTGGGCTATTTTCTACATGGGTATTCTCACACTTGGATTTGGTGGATTTTGGAGATTGGACCTAATTTTAGAAGTTGGAGAAAAGCTAGTACAAAAGAAAAGTTTTTCTACTTTCTTTGGGTTATCACGTATTTTCTACTTGGAGTTTTGGAGAGCGGCAACTAGGGTTTGCTTTTCATTTGTTTTTCATCTTTTTCATTATTTTATTATTGATTATGATTAGATGAACTCAAAAGCTATGAGTAGCTAAACACATATTATTGGTTATGGGATAAAGTGGATTTCACAACATGATATATGATTCAATGAATTAGTTTTGTCTCAATATTTTATTATTTATGATTCATTGTTAATATTGTCATATGATTTGAATACTTGTTAGGTTGAGTCCGGAATCAATCCGATTTGCATTCATTTCTAGAGCTATATTACGGTTTTCAATACGAAAAAGTTGTTTATCCCTGATTCTAAGTAGCATAATTGTGGGTAGTGCTTGTAGTGATATATCCTACTAGTCACAAGTGAATCATAACTTTTGTTAAAACAGATTAGTGCTTTTACACGTTCGTTTGCATTGATTAGTCTTATTCCATAGAACTTATTGCTTTTAGGGAGTTAAACTTGATTGTGCTTTTACACGTTAGGTTGCTTTCTAGGAAGAATTTACATATACATCTTTTAATGTGGTTGTGATGAAATCAGGGAATTAGCGGGATATTCTTGCGATCAAGGTATCCTAGGACTTTTAGTAAATGAGAGATTAAAATACCAATTCTAGTCATTGATGAAAATACATGTTTGTGAATGATACTATCCCATGACCAATATCTTCTCTTTATTGATTATTCAAATTATTTTATTTGCTTTGCTCTATTTTATTGCTTAGATAAAACAAAAATCCCCCCTTGGTTACTAAGAAACTGAAATTCTATAACAACAGAAGCCTCTCTGTGGGAACGAACTCTTTCTTATCACGTACTTCATTTATATTAGTAGAGTGAGAAAGTGAAATTATTTTTGCTCGGATGACAACCGATTAGCAAGCTCTTGTGTGTTAGCTCATCTCCTCCCAAGGTAAGCCCGCTAATAAGATTCATGCTTCTGTTGGTGAGGGAGCAAAACACAGCAACGCAATATCAATCAGTATCAAAAAGATGGTCCTTAATGCATTATGTCGATGCGTGCAACAATCATCTGTAGAGCTAACGAATCAATATCATCAATATAAAAACAGCATGGATATCTCTAGGATAATGCATAGCTTCAAAAATATTGAAGCGTATAATCTCTTTATCAATAGTAAGTGCCCCACTATCGACATCAATCTGCGTTTTTGCAATTTTCATAAACAGTCTCCCTAAAAGTAAAGAAGTAGATGAACAAGATTCTCCATTTTGCATATCCAATACATAAAAATCAACTGGAAATATTAATCATTCACTTGATCTAACACGTCTTCCACAAGTCCCTTGGGATAAATGGTAGACTTATTTCCCAATTGAATGACTATCCCTGTCTCCTGTAAAGGTCTAAGATTTAAAGAATCACAAATATCAGTTGACATAACACTTATGAATGCACCCAAATCAAGTAAAGCATGCTCAAACCTCTTGGTACCAATAGTAATTGACGTAGTGAAACCTCTAGGGTCTTTGCACTTTGCAGACATCTTCTTTAGTAACATAGCAGAAGCACTTTCGCCTACCTGAGCAACCTCATTAGCAATCAACCTATATTTTTTTGTATACAAATCCTCCAGAAATTTGGCCCACTTGGTTCAGTTCTGATGGCCTCAATAAATGGGATGTTGATTTGCAACTTGCTGAAGATCCCCATTATCTCTTTATCTTGAGCTTGCTTTTTATACTTGTAAAAACGTCTAGGAAAAGGAGGTGGTGTAACATGTGTAGGAACCAAAGCCTTAGGTTGGATAGTTGAAGATGGTTTTTCGTTAGGTTCGGTTTGCACCTCTTCTTCCTTATCTAAATTCGAATCTATAATCGGTTTTGGGTCTGATTTTGGGAACGAACACAAATTAGAATTCCAGTCTAAATCACCACTTACTTAATTCTGATTATTTGGCTCTAACTGCTTTCCACTTCTCAACAACACTGCATTAACCTAGTCTTTCGGACTAACAAAGGATTGTGAAGGAAGTTTTGAAGATATCCGATCCTTCATTAAATTCAGATGGCTTACCATCTTCCCCATCTGAGTTTACAGATCCTTAATAGCAGAATCGTTCTTATGTTGATATTGTATGTTTTTTTGCAAAATTCTGTCCAGTTTATGGATATTTCCTTTTGTATTTGCATTATAACCTTCATCATATCCTCTAAACTAGAATTTTGATTATGTTGTTAAGATTGTGGTTGAGGTTGGAACTGTTATTGTTAAGAATCACTTTGTCTCCCATATGGATTAGGAGTTGCAACTTGCTTATTTACATATCTAAAATTCAGATGAATTTTCGAACCTGCATTATAAGTTGAAGAATAGGGATCATACCTTTGCTTTTGATTTTGGAAAACAAAATTTACCTCTTCGGCCTTTTATCCATAAGTAGGAACAATAATAAGTTGCACCAGTTTCTTAATATTGTTTAACCGTTGTTCTGATTGTGAAGACCCTACTATCTCATTAGATCTTTCTGGTGTAAAAATGTTGCGCATTCGAATCCATACTCTCAATCAAACTAGTTGCTTGTGAGAATATCTTTTCACTAAGTGCACCACCTAAGGCTGCATCAATCAAACACCTCTATTCTAGAAGTAACCTTTATAGAATTATTGAATGGTGAGTACTGGATCAATGTTGTGTTATAGGCAGCTTGCCAACAAACTTTTGTACCTTTCCCAGTATTCATAAAGAGTCTCTCCTGTAATCTGCATAATACCACTGATCTCCTTAGGAAAAGCTGTAACTTTTGAAGCAGGAAAATACTTCTCGAAAAATAGTTTGTTCATGTCAAACCATGTCTTAATGCCTTATCATCACATTCTAAAATACTTCAAGATGCCTATTCGGATCTTCGCCTGGAAGTCCCTTGAACTTCAGTAAATGGTGATTCGGATTCGACTTTAATTCCACTATGACAGTTAGGATTATACATAATGGTTGTGAATATAAGGATCAAGATGTCGGTTCTCGCAACTTCTTTTCTGGAGGTGGAGGCGGTGGAGGATTTCCGTTCATCATCTATTCTAACGACAAATTTTGTAGATTTATTTCGCTTTGAGTAGTAATACACAGTGTTGATAACCATCGCGATAACTGGGAGCCAAAGATTAATCACCTGAAATAAAAAAAATGTAGAAAACAATATCAAAAACTAACAATAATACCTAAAAACAAAAATCAATATAAAATTAAAAAATTAAAAAAATTAAAAAAATAAATAACAATTAAAAGCTACCAACTGCTTGCGGTCCTCGGCACGGATGCCAAACTTTGATGAATGTCGTGAGTGCAAAAAATTAAATCGCTTATTTTTACACAATTAACTGGTAATATAATGGAAGAAAGGATAGTTCCCATGAAGAGGAGCGAGTTTTTATTTGTCTTTTTGAAAAGGCGAGGGTACCCAAATATACCTCAAGCTAAAAATTTTCCTACCTATGAGTCCTTTCTCCGAAAGTGATTGTCTATGGACTGAGTCTAGACAATGCAACAAATCGGTTCACACTTCATGTGATCGTCTATGGATACGAGATCGAGACAATACAACAACGAAGTATGTTTACTTGATAAAAAGGTTCGGACTTAACCAAACACAATAGGATTGCTTATCAAGTAAATATGAATTAACGTTTGTGTAATTTACTTTAATTATAATAAAACAATTATAATGCGGAAAATAAAAGTAAATGACACAACAAGATTTTGTTAATGAGGAAACCGCAAATGCAGAAAAACCTCGGGACCTTGTCCAGAATTGAATACTCTCATGATCAAGCAGCTACACAAAATTAAACCAACTTCGTATAGTTGAGACCAAGCAACTAAACCTATAGTTCACCTAGTTCCGTCTGTATTCCCACGCCTCCAACTTATGAATAAGTCACGTACTTGGAACAATTCCTTTGGTTCGTATTCCAAACAGTAAAGGAACAACAAATCTGTTTGGTATCAACTCTCTTCAACCAAGTGATGTGAGTTCGACAAAGGCTCTTATGTTTATCTTAATAAACTCCTTCGTCAGGTTCTTAGATCTATCTTATGTTCAACTACCAAAGGTAATTGTTAAGATTTTACAATCAATACTTTTAATCACAAAGAATTATATTGATGCCGATCTACACAACTAATCAATCCAATCTATCACAAGGATAAACCGATTATAGTTGGTTCCTCTTATACCGAAACAAGTATTGTGCACACCAAAGATTATGAACCCCAAATAAGAAATCTTTAATTTCTTATTTGTCTTCAAATCTTCTTAGATCTTCAATAAACACCTGCACACAACAACTAGAATCTCTTGTGATCAATCACGCACAGAAGGGAGTCTGTTAACAATGGATTCTCACAAGATGTCTTTAGATCTACAAACAGTCTAAAGATCCTTGTCGAAACTTCGATCTAGTTTGAGTGAATCTTATATCATAAGAGAAGATTCTCAAGCATAAACAAACTAGGTGCAATCAAAGTTCAACCACCGTTAGTCAATCAAATCAATTGAAAACACAAGATAAACCGCAATTATCTAGTTTCCTACCAACAGTACTAATAGAGCTTCTCAATCCCAAAGAAGACTTTAAACTGAGCGGCCGTAAGAGATTTCGCCTAATTAGGTTACTCTCCTCTCCGAATAGGCGGCTTCACCAGTAACAACACAACCGAGGAAGTTTGCTGTCATGAAGGATTAGTTTGCTAGAAATGAAAACTTCAAGTATTTATAGACAAGGAAGTTTGGACACCAAGTAATTTCCAAAACCGAAAATATTCTCAAGATATGCAATATATTCCAAATTCGGTTTCCGTAATTCCTGGAAATGCTCTGTCCAAAATATTGACCGAAAATCTCTTGGAAAATCTCCAACTAGTAAATGCACATTACTAATTCTTATTTTCCTAAAATAAAATTAAAAACCGTAAATAAAAGATTCTTAACTTATTTATGTTTCGACCCTGGGATTTTCTTCCTTTAGCTATTAAGGAATAACTTTGAACAATTAAAGATAAGCGTTACTGCACATGTTCAAAGTATGTCGACATCCTTACTTTGTAAGTCCTCTTTCATACTTACAATCTTGAAACCGATTTGCCACACTTCCAAACAAGTTTAGAATTGGTTCATTTGACTTTCAAGAACTATGTGATTGATCAAGAACACTCAATCACCAATCATGGGTTTAGCGGTTCTACCAAAACAAGTTTCGGTTCTACCTCCATGTGAGTACTGTGAATAGTCACACTAGCTTTCCGAAATTCGGTTGACTAGGTACTAGGATCGGTTCCCCACATATATATGGTATCTAAGTCGAATGTGTTGCACATGTCCATAGGATCGGTTCCCCTTTCTGCTAAAACATGCTGCATCTCATACAAGGATCGATTCCCCTTTGTGATAGGTTGCACCTCTTACTAGGATAGGTTCCCCTTTACCCAGAGTCGGTCTTACCAGTAACAAAAAATCGATCATACCATCTCAGGTGATTACTTAAGATCGGTTTAACTAATAAAAGTCACACCAATACAAAAGTCAGGCCTTTGTGAATAGTTTTACCAAGAACACAAACAAGTCATGAGCGGTTATACTAATCACACATATTGGTTGTTCACAAGATATGCAATGAATAACAATACCAATAACGCCTGGCGATTTCCTTTTCGATTCACAAAACAAGTTCATGAATTTACTTCCTTAAAACACATGTTAAAACATTGTTCCTAGGATAAAATCCTCACCTCATACCCATACATAATCACAATAGCATTTAAACGATTATGTCGATGTCTTATCTACAAAGTTTAATTGTTAAGCAATAAACCTCGTATTGTATTCCTTAATACTATGTCTAACTAGAGTGTTCATGCTTCGCAGTTTTTTCAATATGCACGACTTGAAAGATACGTTAGGGAATGAAACAGTTCAAGTCAAATATCACTAACCTCAAGTGGAAGGATGATGTTGTCGTTGTAGCTTCTTACTTCTTCACTTTTTCAAGTCTTCGCAATACTTGTAATGTCTCATATGCTAATACTTTCAAGCTAACCTATACGAAGTTGACTCTAGTACATAATCAAGTGACTCTTTAAATGAGTTTTGATTCACTAAAATATGACAACCAAACTTGACATACCAACGCTTGGTGGGTTCAACCAAGCTATGCTCTAACAATCTCCCCCTTTGTCAATTTTAGTGATAAAACTCTTACATCATATGGATAAACAAATTACAAGAATTCATTACACATACGCTTGATTCTCGAATTAAACAACACAATAACATGTATACATTCAATCCTTAAATGCCGATGTTGACATTATAATAACAAAGAATATTACTCCCCCTAAAGGTAAGATAGGTAAATTTTATCAATCCGCACGTCTTTGTTATTCCCTTTGTAATGATATGTTACTCCCCCTTAGTCTATGCTTTTACTCTTTCGTTAGATAAACGTTTAAGCACCAATTCCCTTTCCTTTAGTGATACCAATCAATATAAATCAATACTAGTATCACTTGTTTACTCCATATATTTCTCCCCCTTTTTGTCACAAAATGACAAAGAAACGAAAAAATATAGGACAAACCGAAAAGAATCTTACAAATCTGAAAATAGACTTGCAACCTATAGAGTTAAGCACGAGGGTTCCACACACCATTTTTGATAACCAATATCAAAACCGAAACTACAAAGTAATTTTGTTTTGATATGTTACCAAGGAAACAATCGCCCGAAGCAATTTTCCCTAATATTTTAGCAAACCAACAATCAAGTAAGCACCTTAGTTCCTTTGCTAAACCGATTGTACAAATACAATCGCTTGTTCGATAAGACGAAAATAAAGATTACTCTATTTTTCTCATCAGGTTCTAATTATCCATATAACTTAGACCTTTGACTTTTAAACAAGACAAGTACTAGGTTAGTTAACTAGCATTTCTTGTTAAGGCATTCGATTAGACTTGAATAACCGAAACCTCCTCTTTGATAAGTCTAACTAAGATCATAATTAACTTAGTTTCTCTTATCCGGAATTGAATTGGACTAAACAATTCATCCCGTAAACCTTTTCTTTCATTAAGCCATAAACAATTCATACAAACCAAAATAAATCAACTTGCATAATTATTCACCTCAACCGGAAGCAATTGAAACAACATAGACATTAAAGCACCGTAATTGCACCGAAATTTGTAAGCCTAAACGATTGATACCAAACAATAAAGCAAGATAGCAATAGTTTTTCTTAACCGAAAATAATTGAATCACACGCACATACATACACAAATAATGGAATAAAACATCAATTGTACTGAAATTTTGTTAAGCAAAAGCAATAAATATATGAAAAATCAGGCTTTTCTTAAACAGGAAAACAATTAAGTAACAAGATTGTTACCTCAACGCATCCTCTTCTCCAATATGTTTGCATCTTTTTCCAGGGAAAATTGATATCGAAATATCATTATGTTGTCATCGTTATGCAAAACAAAAGAATAACAACAACCAACCTTTACCAGAGAAAGGTTGAAAACCGGTTTTTAACTATTGCAAGCAAAAGTTGAAAACCCTCGAAACACATATGCTTTTATGCTAAACCAAAACCGATTCAACATATTGTGACTTTTTCACATATTGTTTCTATCAGAACCCCTCATGATCCTTTGATAAAGCCTACCAACATGGGCTAGAACTTAATCCTGTTAAATCAAAAAGTCACCCAAACCATAAGGGTTCACAACATATGAGATCGAATATCAAGGTTAGAAAACCGTAAACATACATCTCATAAATCAATTTCCAATACACCATAAATATTGAACATAAAATCAAGTATTGAAATTACCTCAATCTTGTAGGGAATTGAATTGCGAAACCAACGCAAAAAGAATGTGGTCATTCCGAGTTCGGACGAAGAAGTTATAGGCAAAACAGTTTTACACTCCTTCGTATTGCACCTCTCACTAGGATCGGTACCCATGTGTTGCACCTCTCACTAGGATCGGTACCCTTGTGTTGAACCTCTCACTAGTATCGGTACCTATGTGTTGCTAGTGAAGGATCACAATAGTAAACTGTTTTTGGCATAACTTTTGCATACGAAGTCCGAATTCAGTGATTTTTGGCTCGTTTTAACCATAAAGCAAGAGCTACACATATATGATCAGTAGATATCAATATCATCAACTCAAAATTACCGTTTCTATCAAAAGATCAAAAATAGATAGAGAAGGTATCAATATAGAAAATAAATCTCCCTAAAGATGTTAATTAGTCGTAAAATAATCGAGAGATCATGTGCTCAGTTTTTCATGTGCTTCCTCACCTTTAAAAAGATTAAGCACTAAGGTGAGCATGCACATTCTAACACAACTAGGTTGTGTTAAGTTGAGCCTTGTCTTGTTCGTCACGAGTGACTAAGTCAGACTCATCATTCTTGACCTCTTGCTTGGTTTGTTTTCTCTTGTTCCATCTCTTGTTTTTCCCTTTTGACTTGTGATGAAGAGTGTCATTATCACAACGTTCACTAGTACAAGAGATTTCAGACATGATGTCTTTCTTTAGTCTTTCAAGAATACTCTTGTAATTATTGTCACCAATAATTAACAACTGAGAGTCATTCTTGTGACTAACTTTTGGTCCCTTCTTGGCTATGGAGGACTTCGGGACCCATTTAGAGTTGGGTTTCGCAGGAGCAGCTTTCTCCTTCATACCATTATGATCATTGTCCTTTTGAATATTTTGCGAAACACCCTTTCTCCAATTTGGAACATCAGATCTTGTTTTTGCATTTAAAAGTCATCTCTCTTTTTATAATTGGGTCTTTTATGAAACGACCTTGTCGAGTGATATGCAAAATTTGAACTATCATTATAATAATTTTTTTTCCTAAACTTAGGACAATACCGATCTGAGTTCCTTTGGGGAGCAATCTTAGCCAATTCGTTTGATACAAAAGAAAGTGTGTTTTTTAACTTACGAATATTGCATCCACATTCCACACGCCCTTTATTACCACAATAACTACAATGCTTAGTAACATACGAAGTGTGAGTTTTAATGTTACCTTTTTGTGGATCCTCTTGCATTGGATCTCGATGATTTTTCTTCCTCCTCTTCTTCTTCTTATATTTGTTCAACTTTGTTGCTTTCTTGACATTAGCAGAAATGCTCTCTTTGATTGTCGTTCTTGAAGAGTAAGGTTGAACATGATTCTTAGGATTGACTGGTTTTACTTCTTTACAAGGAATACGAGCATCTTTTACCTCAGTGGAAGCCTCTAGTTTAGAAGAATTTGTAGCTTTAACAAATTTTACCTCTTTGCTAATACTTGAAGCATCTATTCCCTTATAGCCCAATCCTCGTGTATCACGATGATTTCTACTTGCTTCTAACATTGAGGTTAAATTGTTTGAGCTAACATTGAACTTTTTAAGGTCCAAATTTTCTTCTTCTAACGTCTTGATTTTATCAAGAGCACTAGCTAGATCAGCCTCAAGACGTATTTCTCGTGAGAGATATTCTCCTTCTTTCTCTTCAAAGTTCTTTTGTTGAGAGTTAATCCTTGCATCAGATTCAACAAGTTTCTCTTCCAACAAACGTACTTTTTCAAGATCCGCATTACGATCTTTTTCATCTTGAGAAAGACTAGCACATACTTTGTCATTAAGACTCTGTATTTGTTGAGAATTTTTCTTTCAGCAAGTTATGCTCTTCATCGAGATTTTTAAACTTTAAAGTTAAATCTCGTTCTCTTTCAAGTGCTGAAAGAAGTTCATTAGAACAAGTAAGAAATTGTTTGCGCAATTCCTTTAGTTCAGAAGTTTCTACACTTGATCATTCATCAGAAATCTCAAGCATAGATTTCAAAAATTCTCGTCATCAAAAAGAGATTTTTCAGAATCCGAATCATTGATTTCGAATACAGGGCTTAACTTAATCTCCTCTAGAGAACCTTCAGACTTATTCTCAGAAGAGCAAGTAGAACTTGATGAAGAAGCCCCTTTTAAACATTTCTTAAAATCAAAACTTCCAATGACTTGTGATACGTTAACTGAGTCTTTCTTTAGTTTTCGCTCTCGCTTAACTCTACTTTGACTCATGTCTTATAGGTTGGATCACATCAAACACAAATTGTTATATCTTTTCGTGTTTGCCTGCTCTGATACCAATTGAAAAGACGAGTAGGGATGGCAACGGATAAATATCCGTAGGATATTGGCAATACCGATAAGGTTAAGGTTAAGGGTTAGCGGATATCCGATAACATCCGACGGAACCCAAAAATTCCAATATAAGGTTAAGGTTAAGCTATCGGATATCGGATTTTTACCCGATAAAATCCGGTAACAGAAGTAAATGTTCAAATCAAGTACACCCCTAGGTTTCTCAAACAGAACCCATCACTAGACTACTCTTCTTCTAAACTTTTCATATCTTCACTCGATGAGTTCTGTTTTCTTTGTCTAAGATCACAAAAGAAATCCGCCAAAACAAATTCATAATCAAGCATCTTCTCATACCCAAGGGCATTATTAATGTCAAAAACGAGATAATGATTACTAGCTCTTGAATCCCTAATGACATCAAAGTTAATCAGATGCAGTCCCGTAGCTTTGCTCAACCCTATAAGATGAATTAACATTCTATTCTTGTGATTCGTCAAAATAAGAACAAAGTTGAGGTAATTTAACAATTTCAGTTAATTCATCTTCATTTTCGGATTAAATCCTATAGGATGCCGGATTTTCGGAAACAGATATCGGACTTCGGCTATCCGTTTCCATCCCTAAAGACGAGGGTACCCAAATATACCTCAATCTAAAACTTTTCCACCTATAAATCCTTTCTCCGAAAGTGATTTTCTATGGACTGAGTCGAGACAATACAACAAATCGGTTTACTCTTCGTGTGATTGTCTATGGATACGAGATCGAGACAATACAACGACGAAGTATGTTTACTTGATAAAAAGGTTCGGACTTAACCAAACACAATAGGATTACTTATCAAGTAAATAGGAATTAACGTTTGTGTATTTTACTTCTAATTATAATAAAAAAAACAATTATAATTGCGGAAATAGAAAAGTAAAAGACACAGCAATATTTTGTTAACGAGGAAACCGCAAATGCAGAAAAACCCCGGGACCTTGTCCAGAATTGAATACTCTCAGGATTAAGCCGCTATACAAAATCAAACCAACTTCGTATAGTTGAGACCAAACAACTAAACCTATAGTTCACCTAGTTACGTCTTATATTCCCACGCCTCCAACTTATGAATAAGTCACGTACTTGGAACAATTCCTTTGGTTCGTATTCCAAACAGTAAGGAAAAACAAATCTGTTTGGTAGCAACTCTCTTCAACCAAGTGACGTGAGTTCGACAAAGGCTCTTTTGTTTATCTCAATAAACTCCTTCGTCAGGTTCTTAGATCAATCTTATGATCAACTACCAAAGGTAATTGTTAAGATTTTGTAATCAATACTTTTAATCACCAAGAATTATATTGATGCCGATCTACACAATTAATCAATCTAATCTACCACAAGGATAAACCGATTATAGTTGGATCCTCTATACCGAAACAAGTATTGTGCACACCAAAGATTATGAACCCCAAATCAGAAATCTTCAATATCTTCTTTGTATTCAAATCTTCTTAGATCTTCAATAAATGCCTGCACACAACAACTTGAATCTCTTGTGATCAATCACGCACAGAACGGAGTCTGTTAACAATGGATTATCACAAGATGTCTTTAGATATACAAACAGTCTAAAGATCCCTGTCGAAACTTCGATCTAGTTTGAGTGAATCTTATATCAGAAGAGAAGATTCTCAAGCATAAACAAACTAGGTGCAATCAAAGTTCAACCACCGTTAGTCAATCAAATCAATCGAAAACACAAGATAAACCGCAATTATCTAGTTTCCCACCAACGGTACTAATAGAGCTTCTCAATCCCAAAGAAGACTTTAAACTGAGGCCGTAAGAGATTTCGCCTAATTAGGTTACTCTCCTCTCCGAATAGGCGGCTTCACCAAGAACAACACAACCGAGGAAGTCTCATTTTGAAGGATTAGTTTGCTAGAAATGCAAACTTCAAGTATTTATAGACAAGGAAGTTTGGACACCAAGGAATTTCCAAAACCGAAAATATTCTCGAGATATGCAATATATTCCAAATTCGGTTTCCATAATTCCTGAAAATGCTCTGTCCAAAATATTGACCGAAAATCTCTTGGAAAATCTCCAACTAGTAAATGCACATTACTTATTTATGTTTCGATCCTGGGATTCTTCCATTAGATATTAAGGAATAACTTTGAACAATTAAAGATAAGCGTTACTGCACATGTTCAAAGTATGTCGACATCCTTACTTTGTAAGTCCTCTTTCATAATTACAATCTTGAAACCGATTTGCCACACTTCCAAACAAGTTTAGAATTGGTTCATCTGACTTTCAAGAACTATGTGAGTGATCAAGAACACTCAATCACCAATCATGGGTTTAACGGTTCTACCAAAACAAGTTTCGGTTCTACCTCCATGTGAGTATTGTGCATAGTCACTAGCTTTCCAAAATTTGATTGACTAGGTACTAGGATCGGTTCCCCACATATATATGGTATCTAACTTGAATGTGTTGCGCATGTCCATAGGATCGATTCCCCTTTGCCTACAAAAGTGTTGCACATTCCCCTTTCTGCTAAAACATGTTACACCTCATACAAAGATCGATTTCCCTTTGTGATAGGTTGCACCTCTTACTAGGATCGGTTCCCCTTTACCCAGAGTTGGTCTTACCAGTAACAAAAAATCGATCATACCATCTCAGGTGATTACTTAAGATCGGTTTCACTAATAAAAGTCATACCGATACAAAAGTCAGGCCTTTGTGAATAGTTTTACCAAGAACACAAACAAGTCATGAGCGGTTATACTAATCACACATATTGGTTGTTCACAAGATATGCAATGAATAAAAATACCAATAACGCCTGGCGATTTCATTTTCGATTCACAAAACAAGTTCATGAATTTACTTCCTTAAAACACATGTAAAACATTGTTTCCTAGGATGAAATCCTCACCTCATACCCATACATAATCACAATAGCATTTAAACGATTATGTCGATGTCTTATCTACAAAGTTTAATGGTTAAGCAATAAACCTCGTATTGTATTCCTTAATACCATGTCTAACTAGAGTGTTCATGCTTCGCAGTTTTGTTTTCAATATGCACGACTTGAAAGATACGTTAGGGAATGAAACAGTTCTTGTCAAATATCACTAACCTCAAGTGAAAGGATGATGTTGTCGTTGTAGCTTCTTACCTCTTCACTTCTTCAAGTCTTCGCAATACTTGTAATGTCTCATATCCTAATACTTTCAAGCTAACCTATACGAAATTATCTCTAGTACATAATCAAGCGACTCTTTAAATGATTTTTGATTCACTAAACTATGACAACCAAACTTGACATACCAACGCTTAGTGGGTTCAACCGAGCTATGCTCTAACATAGTGTTGTCTTAGTCTTACACATCTGTCATGGAAAAAGTTGTTCATAGAGATATCCACGAGGACAATAACCTTTCTCCTTATATATGTGACATATACTCTAGAGTCTAGTCTATCTTGGAACTGATCTTTATTGTACATTTTTTGTCATCAATTTTTGGGAATTGAATCTTACTTCTATTCAAGGTATTACTCACTTCTAGCAGTTACATTCTCACATGATAGGTCAGTAGAAATAAATGTGGTGTAATGCACAAATCATGTATAGAGTAAAATATTTACTTGGAGTTATCAAATGTATTCAATTCTTTTCTTGCTATAATATGATTATAAAATATTTACTCGGAGTTATCAAATCTCTCATCTCTGGTTGTAATATGTTTTTTATTTTGTAAATGGTTGTAAACATGCAAGTAATGACACCTTATCGGAATTGGGTACAAGCTGAAGAATACATATTAGTTGATATCTTGATGGAACTTACGCTCGATGGCAAGTGGAAAAGTGACACATGATTTATACCCGGCTACTTGAAAGTGATTGGACAAAAATTAGTTGAGAAATTACCTAATGATGGGTTAACTACTACCAACATTGATTCTAGAATCAGGACTTTGAAGAAACATGCAATGACCATAAATGAAATGGTAACTACTGGTAGTAGGTTTGAATTGGATTATAGCAACAACAAGCTTGTGTGTGAGAAAAGTTTATTTGATGAGTGGGATGTGGTAATTTCGAAACTGAATACCTTTTTTCATATATTTAATTTTCGCAAATGTTTATATATTGATGGGGTCTGTATAGACTTTGTTATCACAAACTGATGAAATTGTCACTAAACTTTTAGCATTTTACATTTTTAGCTACATGTTTATATGGGTTTCTTTAAGTGATGGTGCAAATTGAAGATCTTGTCGCTTTTGTTTTTACAGGCTTATCCGAGTGTGAAGGGAGTGTGTGCGAAACCACTCCCTCATTTAGATTTATTTGTTGAATATATGGAGAATATAAAAGGAACAACTTCACTTTTTGAAGATCTAGAAGAGATAGAGAAAGAAAAGGTACAAAAAATCAAGAAGAACATCAACATAATACTGAACAAAAAATGATCAACAACAAAGTAACCGGTCTGATTCAAATAGTGGTAACACTAGAAGAAAAATAACTCGTTCTTCATCCTTGGATATTGGATCCGTTGAATCAAGTGGGGATTCAGATGGCCTTAGTTTGATGTCTTCTTCATTCAACAAATTTATGAAGGGTACACTTGAACACTTTGAAGTAGCTCGTGAATCACTAACTCATGACGCCGATGTCAATAAACAATTTGGGGAGTTGAAAAAGATTGATGGCATGGACGAAAATGATGTGATATACAAAAACAAATGTTTTCTTCGACATAGGGAGGAAAAACGAGCAAACTATGTGAAGAACATGATTCTTAAGTAATTCAGCTTATGTTTATGAGTGATGGTAGCAAGAACCGATATTTCATGATCATATACGAGATAGGGTAATGAACCCGCAAATCAGAATATAAGAGACATGACACATATGTCTACGCGACCACGGGAAATCTCCACCATACTCCATGTTGTTAATACTAGTGGTAGTGATGGTTCATAGTACTGACACAACCAAGGAGAACGATTAAAGTTTTGAATTAATTTTTTAGCCACACAAAAAGTAAGAGGTTAAGGTGTGATATTTTTACCTTTATAAACAATAGTAAATCTCGCTAGTCAATCACTTATGGCCTGTGTTCATTTTCGCTAACCCAAAAGAAGATTCTAGAAGTAACCATATGTCTTGCTTCTCAAGTTATATACATATGAAGTTTATCTTATAATTAGGATCTTATATAGAGAATATAAATACATGGGTATAAACCTTAAGCCAAAACTGATTTGATGCTTGTAACCCGGAGAAAAATATCAATAAAATATCTCTTCCTACAAGGATTCTTCTGTGGATGTAGGCATAACTCGCCGAACCATGTTAATTTTTTGTCCCTTTTGTTTATCTTTAGTTTGTGTTCTAAGCATGTTTCACATCATCATCATTGTGTTTTTTGCCTAAACTTATTTTTGGTATAAACAATAAGTTTTGAGTAGAAAAAATGACGCGATTTGGCAAGTTTTAGTTATAAGTTATGGATGTATAATTCACATAGCTTTATTCTCAGACTAAAACAACACTAACATAAAAAATGGTTAGCATAATAAGAAATGATCAGGTTCATATAAATTTTGGTGGCAGCTAAGATCTAAAGCCGCGATATAATTTCTTTTAAAAATTAAAGATTATTGCCACAATTAGATCATAAACATAGCACATTTACACAACAACTAAATAAATGAGACTAAGTAACAGTTCCAACAAAATAATCAGTTGATGCATTACCGAAGATGATGCATGCCCGTGCCATTGCGGCGCGGGTTAATCCCTAATAACATTTCAAAATAGAGATATCATACCAATAATTAAATAAAAATAAATCGGCCTGGTGCATCCTCAGTTACCCTTTAAACTCAAAAATCTAGTATGTATGAAGATTCTCAACTTTTGATCACTTATATCATGTACCCCTTTTTCTTTCTCTCTCTCATCTCCTTTCATATTCTCTCAAAGAAAGAAAAACTTTAGCCTCCATTGATCTCTTGCTCAGATTTGGTCCTTTTTGGACCAGATCTGAGGAGTCCAACTTTGTGCATCCCTCTAAAACCGGGGTGCATATTCCGGTCATTTTTATTGGACCAAATAATCAGGAGGTGGTTTCCGAAAACTACTTATGTTCCTCTCTCTCTCCTTTGTACTTCGTTCTATCTATAATCCCCCTGTTCTTCATTCTCTCTATCATTTCTCTGTTCTTCGTTCTCTTTTTTGAATGAAAACTATAATTCGTCGTGTCTCTATAAACTAAAATCTAAATGATGAAAATTGAATATGTAAAAATGCTAGTCAGAAAATGGCGGATCAATTATACATATGTTAATTTCAGTCTACTATTTTTTTCCCCGATGATAAAGATCTGATCGAGCATCAACATCATCTTTGATAAGAACGTACATTTCTATTCTTTCAGTCAAAGTAGTCCACATCAAGCCAATCCATGATTTCAAGAAACTTGTAATTTTTTTAAATTTAACTCTGACCTCTTTCATCTTCTATACATTCCCAAATCGGGCTTTCATTTCTCTCTAGTTTGTGTACGTATCTCTTAAAATTGAAGTCGTCTTTCACAGTTCTGCATCTTACACCAATTGCCCTAATTTATTTATTTTCGATGGGTATCGTCAATTGCCCATTAAACTTCACACTCAACTTCTTTGTCTATTTCAAAGATTTAATTGGTGACTGTATAACCCTTGTTATCTTGATTTTAGTTGTTGTTGAGCAATGACAATCAAGCCATTGATGCAACGAAACAGAGAGTAGAGGAATAATAGAGAGAACGAAGTACAAAGTAGAGAGAAAGGAAACTAAGTATTTTTGGTAAACCACCTCTGGATTATTTGGTCCAATAACAAGGACCGGAATGTGCACCCCGGTTTTAGAGGGGTGCACAAAGTTGGACTCAGATCTGAGCAAGATTTCTTTTTCTTTTTAAGTTTTAATCGAATAAAAGTAATTTTTTTTTATGTTTTTGATGTCATTTGACAAATTTCTAAGCTATTTGGAGCGATTTTTCTTCGTCATTTGGGGCGAATTTCTCTTCGCTTTGAGAGCGATTTATTCAAACCTTGATCGCTGGTCCGTGACTTTCTATTCTCGATTCAAGAACATCGACAATCCAACACGGTATTCGTTTGGATCTACAAGATTTTGGGCAAATAACTCCTTTCTTATAGGAATATTTCTTATGAAAGAAGAATAAAATCAGATTAAATGTTCGGAATCGGTTCCGGATTATACCATCATCCTTCCCTACTACATTTACAAAAATTGGGTATCTTTATGGTATATGGCTATTTCTCTTCGCGATTTACTTGTAATTGATATCTTCATTTGTATTAGGGTTTTTATTATCTTGTACTTTGATGTTTTTGTTATTCTTGTAAGAGCATCTCCAACAGTGGGTGCTACAAATCCTATGTGGAATTTTTATTTAGATCCTTATTTGTGGGGTTATATATATATATATATATATAACACAAAGAATAATATGTTTCACATGAATCATTTCCAGTAGTGTGGGGTGTTAGTTATAGGATTTGTTTTTTTGGATAAAGATAAAAGTGATTCCCCTTTTCCTATTGGTTTAGAAAAATTTATTTAAAAAGAATAATTAAAAAAATAGTCAAAATGATGACATGGAGGTCATTCACAAGGTCTAAATAAGACTTTCTCTAAGACCTTCATATTCATTTTGACATCCTTCCTACTTTAAAGGACCTACTGTTGGAGATGGATTTAATCTAAATGAGGGTCTAAAATCATATGTGTCAAAAGAAAATAAAACTTTCACCCTCTGTTGGAGATGCTCTAAGTGATCATGTAATCACATTTTGATTTGAATAAATTGAAATTGTTGATTGACAAAAAAAAAAAAAAAAAAGAAAAAAAGAAAACTTGGGATCACTTAAGATGGAACTTAACTGAATATGTGACGTAGTATCCCAACAATAAAAATGATTATTCAAGCACATTCATTGTCACACTAATTTTTCTAATTAATTTAATTTGCCTAATAATGGCATAAGAATCACCAGATTCTCCCTCTCTCCCGTATACCATATTTATTCCACTAATGGTATCAAATATGGGAAAAATATCGTTTGGTCCTTTTTTAGGTGGTCCCATGTCTGTTTAGTCTTTTGGGAAAACGCCTTTACTGTTTGGTCCATAATTATTTAAAAATATAAAACAGACAAAAATACCATTCCGTGTTAATTTTTACTTATTTTCTTGTAGCAGTTCGTTCGTCAAAAATGAACTCTTGTTAATTTCTACTTATTTTTTCAGAAATCACCTACATAAACCAGAGTTCATTCCAGAAATGAACTCCATATAAAAACCTAAAAAAACAGAGTTCATTCCATAAATGAACTCCATATAAAAACCTAAAAAAACAGAGTTCATTCCTGAAATGAGCTCCATATAAAAACCTAAAAAAACAGAGTTCATTCCAGAAATGAGCTCCATATAAAAACCTAAAAAAACAGAGTTCATTCCAGAAATGAACTCCATATAAAAACGTCATCATCATCTTCATCTCCAATCGCAGCAACATCAAAAAAACAAAAACCTAATTAAATCTTCAACAACAGCAGATCTATCTTTGACAACAACAACAGTAGCAGAAGATGAGTTCGTCTTCATCTTCATCATCTTCATTATCATCACCAACATCAAGCTTCGTCGTTCATCATCTTCTTCATGTGATTCATCGTCTTCATCATCATCTCTAATCGCAGCAACATCAACATCAACATCAAAACGTCGTCTTCATCATTTAATCAACAACAGTTTATTTCTTCTTCATCTTCTTTACAGTAGCAGAGAAAATTTGTTGTAGAGAAAAGAAAAAAACTGAGGAGAGAGAAAGTAGATCTGAAAATATGGAGGTGAGAGAAAGAGAATCTGAAAATAATATCTTCTCTCTTGATAATTGACTATATATATAATTGAATATATATATCCTAGGGTGACGTCATGGATGATGTAATGGTCCCAAAAGGGTATTTCTGCCACTACAAGATGATAATTACATCATCCATGACATCACCCTAGGACCAAACTATAATTTATATTTTTAAAAAGGACCAAGCAGATAGTTGACTGGGTCAACTGGACTAGACTCATCCTAATATATTATTCCTAGGACCATATGGTATTTCCTACATCAAATATTCCAGTTTTTATTATAGTATAATAATGAAGCAATCCTTAGCCACTTGATACATTGTTCCAAATCAAAATTTTGTCATTAAGTACGCAAATGGGCACAACTTGATTTGATATTCCTTGCATTTGGAACCTACAAATTATGTTGCCACAAAATTGGTAGTTTCATAACTCCATATTCTATCATGACAAAACACTAAGTGAATTGAAGGAAATGCATGTATATTCCTATTTAAAGAATGCATGTTTATCTTTCATTATTTCATGACCATACATATATAATACATTATATACATTGTAAACCAAAACCTGAACCTAAATCAAATACATAAAGAAATTGATCCATCATTCGGTATGGGTACTAGTTGAATGGAATGAAACTCTGAAACCCTTTCTCATTAACTCACTCAGAGAAGAAGAAGCTCTTCTTATACAATACAATACATAGTACAGGCTGTCATTAGACAGCACACAACCTGTACGGATACAATAACTAAAAGCAGTCAAATAAAAGACTCAGGGCAGACAGTTTTACAGACACAGTTATTACAGAACACCTGAGCCATGCATACTGTCACTTGTAGTTATTAGCCATGCATATTGTCACTAGCCCCCCTCAAGCTGAAGTGGTTGCAGCACTTTCAGCTTGTGTTTTAAGAACTCAAATCGAGGAGTACTTAGATCTTTAGTGAAAATATCTGCTGCTTGTTGAAGAGTTGAAATGTAAACAACCTGCAAATTTTTGGACTGAACTAATTCTCTCACAAAGTGAAAATCAAGACCAAGATGCTTGATTGTGCTGTGGAAAACTGGATTAGAAGCTAAGGCAATAGAGCTTTTGTTATCACAGGCAATGGATAGAGGAACATGAACAAGAATATAGAGATCCTTTAGAATATGACAGATCCAAAGTACCTCAGCAGCAGTGGATGCAAGTGATCTATACTCTGCCTCTGTACTGCTTCTGGAAACAGTAGGTTGTTTCTTGGATGACCAAGAAATTATATTTCCTCCAAAGAAAATACAATAACCACTCACAGATCTTCTATCATCTGGATTGCCAGCCCAGTCAGCATCAGTGTATCCTTGTAAAGCATTAAAACCTGGAGAGAATAGAAGACCATGTCCAAGAGTGCCTTTAATATACCTGAAAATTCTCTTAGCAGCTTGAAGATGTGCAGCAGTTGGAGCATGCATAAACTGATAAATCTGATTGACTGCAAAGCTGATATCAGGTCTTGTCCATGTTAAGTATTGCAGAGAGCCAACAAGAGACCTGTATTCAGTAGGATTAGGAAGGAGATCTCCATCTGAAGCAGAAAGTTTGAAATTTACAGGACAAGGAGATGTACATGGATTGATTCCAACAAGATTGCATTTTTGAAGAAGATCAATGGCATACTTTGTTTGACTGAGAAATAAGACTTTGGTATTTCTGGTGACTTGCAATCCCAAGAAAAAATGTAGAGCACCAAGATCTTTTATAGAGAAAAGAGTACTCAAATGAAGAATGATCTTGTTGCAGTGAGAGACATCATTCCCAGTAATAATGATGTCATCCACACAAACAAGCATAATAGTAAGCTTGGACCCTAATTTCTGAACAAATAAAGATGAATCAGCTAATGAGGGTTTAAAGTCAAGAGAAATGAGAGCATCTGCAAGTTTCTCATACCAAGCCCTTGGGGCCTGTTTTAACCCATATAAAGATTTGTTAAGCTTCCAAACATATTCAGGATGATCCTTATCTTCATAGCCTAGAGGTTGAACCATATACACATCTTCTTTAAGGTCTCCATGTAGAAAAGCATTGCTTATGTCAAGCTGCTTAATATCCTAATTAAAGTTCACAACTAAAGCAAGAACAATTCTGATAGTAGTTGGCTTCACCACAGGAATAAAAGCATCTGTATAATCAAGACCCTCAAGTTGCTGATACCCCTTAGCAACAAGTCTAGCTTTATGTCTCTCAATAGTGCCATCAGCCATATGTTTCACTTTATAAACCCATTTGCAGCCCACTAAATTTTGTGAAGGATGTGGTGGCACTTTGGTCCAAGTATTAGCATTAATAAGAGCAGTATGTTCTTCATCCATAGCACCACACCAAACTAGAATCTTCTTAGCTTGAGAGTAGCATGGTAGAGTATGCTTATCTTCTTACCAAACTGGAATCTTCTTAGGAGGAGAAATAGTTGCCATATAAGCAGCTGGTAGAGTATGCTTAGTAGAGAAAAGAACCTTTGGTTTGTAGATATGGTTCTTGGCTCTTGTAGTCATAGTATGAGTGTTAGTGATCATGGTTCCCTGAGGTAATGTAAAATGGAAGGAATGGAAGTAGAAGAGGGAGTGTCTGAAGTGACACAGGGAGTAGAAAGTGGCGGAGAGGATGGAAGTGATGGAGATACATCCAGTAGAGTAAGAGACATATCAAATTTAGAGAGAACTTCACTGAGAGTAGTAGTGGAAGTAAGACAAGTGTATGGAAAGACATGTTCATTGAAAACAACATGTCTTGAGATAAAAACTTTATGTGAAATAGGATCCAAACACCTATAGACCTTACTTTGAGAACTGTAACCTAGAAAAATGCACTTAGTACTCCTAGGTTGCAGTTTATTAGAGACATAAGGCTTAATCCAAGGAAAACAAAGACAACCAAAAGATTTTAGAAAGTGATAATCAGGTGGTTTGTTAAACAACTTCTCGAAAGGGGAAAGAGAGTGTAGAGATTGGTTGGCAGTTTATTGATGGTGTAATTAGCAGTGGCCAAAGCATCAAACCAATATGAAAGAGGTAAACCAACTTTTATAAGAAAAGTTCTGGTAATGCCAAGTAAATGTCTGTGTTTGGATTCAGCTACACCATTTTGTTCTGGCGTATAAGGGCATGTGAGTTCATGAAGAATGCCATAAGAAGAGAGAAAAGAATCAAGTTCATGATTCACAAATTCACCACCACCATCTATTCTTATAACTTTGATGGTTGTAGAAAGTTGGTTTTCCATAGTGGTTTTGAACTGAAGAAAAACAGGAGTGAAATCTGATTTAGCAGTGAGCGGAAAAACCCAACAAAACTTAGTGAAGTCATCAATAATATTGACATAAAATTTGTAACCATTTACAGAGTTAACTGGAGCAGGGCCCCAAACATCAAGATGCAACAACTGTAATGGAAACAAAGAAACAGAAGATGACAATTGAAAATGAAGTTTATGAGACCTTCCCAATTGACATTCACTGCACATAATGGGCTTTGACATGACATTGTCAAGCTTTATTGTTCTACAGACTTTACTAAAGGACTCAAAAGAAGGATGTGCTAATCTTCTATGCCAAACTTCAGATGAAGCATCAACACAGGAAAAAGCTGTTTTGAAAGGAATGAAACTTTGTATTGGGTAGAGACCATTTTCACTGGGCCCTTTGAAGAGAATCCTCCCTGATCTCAGATCCTTTATGCAAAAATCAGTGGAGGTAAAAGTTAGAGAACAAGAATTATCTCTAGAAAATTTATGAACTGAGAGGCTTTAGGAACATGAAGAATTCTATTTAAATGGAAAGTTTTGGAAGGAAAATTCAAAGTGCTAGAATCATGACCAGAAACAAACATACCTTCACCATTAGTTGTAGTAACTAAGTCATTACCAGTGTAAGATGTTGAAATTGAAGCATCCAAATGAGTAGCATCACCAGTTAAATGATGGTTGGCTCCTGAGTCCATGTACCAGGGATTTTCACCAAAAATATTTGCGGATGCAAGCATAGCTTGAATATTTCTTGGTGGATCAATTCCTTGATAAGCAAAGTTGAGACGATTCCAGCATTCACGAGCATCATGTCCATATTTTTGGAAAATTTGACAAGTATGACGATCTCCAGATGATAGGTCTGAAGAAGTAGTTCTAGTAATAGATTGTGAAGAAGGAGTAGGTAGCAAATATTGAGATGAACCTCTCCCTGAGAAATATTGACTTCTACCATGACCTCTGAAAGTATTAGGCTGATAACCTCGACCAAAACCTCTACCAGAACCACGAAAATTGCCATATTGAGCAGCAAAAGCTCTATGAGTGGATTCCTCATGTAAAGCCTTAGATCGTGCAGTAACAATTGATTCCTCACTGAGAAGCATATTGTGAAGTTCCATACTAGATACAGGAGGCGATCTAACACGGATATATGTAGAAAATGAAGCATAGTCAGCAGATAAAGCACCTATGTTGCACGGACACGGACACGGGACACAGTTACGACACGATACGGTTACGTGGACACGTCAAATCTCAAAAAAATGGGTTACGGGGACACGTTATATATATTATTCACATCATTAAAATAAACTATTACTACAATCTACACAACAAAATAATTACTCTTATTTTTAAAATATTTGATTACTAATTATATAAAATTAATAATAATATAATAATGGTAAAGTTTTTCATGAATAATGCTTGGATTTGACTAAAACAAGAATAAATTAGCGTCTCATTTAGTTTATTTTGATTTTCCAAACCAAAATAATTCATTTATGACGTGTCTGAAAGTGTCCAATTGGTGTCCGCAAAGTGTCCAATAATAATTTTACGCGACACATGATGTGGCGTGTCCATCGAGTGTCGAGAAGTGTCGTAACCGTGTCGTGTCCGTTTACGTGTCCGACACAGTTACGGCATCTTTCTTGGAGTGTCCGTGCAACATAGTAAAGCACTAAGAGTGATGACAACCAATTCATCATCTGAAACTTTAGATCCAGCAGCTGCAAGTTGATATGAGAGAAGCTTGATCTCATTGAGAAGTGAAGGAATTGATTTATCACCTTGTTTGATAGAGAGAAGTGTAGTTCGTAATTGAATCGAATGTGTAAAAGAAACTCGAGCAAAGCGATCATTAATACATTTCCACAATTCAAAGGAAGAAGAAACCGAAGCAAAGTATGCAATTAAGAATCTGAGATTGTAGAATTGAGCCACAAAATAATGGTTGCATCATCATCCATCCAATCGGTGTAAAGTGGATTTTCAATTCCATTGATTTCATTTCTTGGAGAGGTAAATTGAACAGGACAGGGAAAAGAACCATCAAGATATTTCATTATCTTGAATTTACGAATCACATGAAGAACAAGTGATTTCCAGATCAAGAAATTGTCATCTTTGAGTTTGAGTTGAATAATACTGGTTAATTGATTTAATGGAACTTTAGAAATTGAAAAAGCAGTAGAATTTTCCATAGAGTTGGATGGAAATTCTTGAATCATTCAAGATTTGAAAAACACAATAGAAAGTAGATCTGAAAATAACAAACAAGATCGAGACCAAAAAACAAGAAGAGAAAGATGAATTGCAGGAAAAAGACCTGAGATTGTTGATGTGTTGAAGAAGAGAGATAATCTGGTGAAAAATTTGTAGATAAGCGGAAGACGGTGACCAAGATCCTACTAGAGAAACTATGTTTCTCTATCTGATACCATAGTTGAATGGAATGAAACTCTGAAACCCTTTCTCATTAACTCACTCAGAGAAGAAGAAGCTCTTCTTATACAATACAATACACAGTACAGGCTGTCATTAGACAAACACACAACCTGTACGGATACAATGACTAAAAGCACTCAAATAAAAGACTCAGGGCAGAGTCAGACTGTTTTACAGACACAGTTATTACAGAACACTTGAGCCATGCATATTGTCACTTGTAGTTATTAGCCATGCATATTGTCACTAGGTACCACACAAGATCATCATCATATTCCTCATATAGCTATGCTTCCATGTCCTGGTATGGGTCATCTTGTTCCTCATCTTGAGTTAGATAAACGTTTATGCAACTTTCATGGACTCCAAGTGACACTCTTTGTATACTCAACCAAAGCCTCTGCTGCTCAATCTCAATATCTTCTCTCTAATTCCCTACCCGAATCTCTTCAAATTTATCACCTTCCACCCAAAAACATTGCTCCATCTGTGGAAAATTCCGCCAGCCTTGAAACTCGTCTTTCTACCATAATTCGTGAATCTCTTCCAGAGATTGAATCTTTCATTGTTAACAGCCATGATAGTAAGGATACTACTGTTAGTCCTATAAGTATCCTCATTACTGATTTTTTCTCTACAGACGATTTTGATATCGCGAATAAAGTCAGTATCCCAAAATACATTTACTTTTGTCCGGCGGCTTATATATTTTCCTTCATGATGTATCTTCCAACACTTGATAAGTGTTACTACCATTTTTCTAGTAGCAACTACCAAATAAACAAGATCATTGGATCTTGATTTAAACCATAAAACAGTAAGTAAAATATGACATATAAACAAGTAAATAAGAGATTCACACGAAGATAATTAACGTGGTTCGACAAGGGAGTGTCTACATCCACGGGAAGGTAAAAGAAAGATTTATTATGGTTTTGATCTGTTACAAGGTTGATGAACTCCATTAATGATAATGAAGTCCAATGAAAGTCTTCAGTAACGCTGGTATAACGCTGGTATAACGAAGGTAAAACGAAGGTTACGCTGGTATAACGAAGGTAAAACGAAGGTTACGCTGGTATAACGCTGGTCTCACGAAGGTTACGCTTGTATCGAAGGTATTCAAAGATAAAACGAAGATAGTAATACTACCCAGCTATTACCCCTTTTTCTCTCTCCAAAAATCTGTCCCCTTCTCTCCACCTTCTCCCCCCTTTTTATAGAAAAAGGGATGCTTATTTATTTACCAAAATGACATCTGCTTAGATTCTAAGCTAACTTGGAACTGATTCGGTGTATGCTGTTGTATCCTTATATCCAGCTTCAGCTCACGATCTCCGTCCACGTGTCTGGTTACTTTATGGTGTATACAATTTGTCCCTTTTCTTGAGGGTCATTGGTGAACGATCCTTGAGAACAATCACTTCTTCCTTTCTTTTTCGCGCTTTAACCTGTGCATCCGTCACGCGTCTTTTGCGTTCTTTATGGAGGAATTTCGGTGAAAAATATACTGCGTTGCAGTATATATACTTGCCCCTATTCTTTACCGAAATTCTGAAATGCCCTTGGACTACTGGTTCACTTAGATCATCGGCATCACTTTGTACCACCATCGTCGCCGGTCTTGAGCTTTGCCCCATCATCGTCCTAGGCCGGAGATATATTGGGAGAATTGGTACTAGCATCGTGATGGAGCTTTCCTTTGGTGGTCGTTGAATGTACTCCGTAATTAGGCTGAACGAAGGCTAAGCGAAGGCTCAACGAAGGCCGAACGAAGGCTGAGCGAAGGCTCTTCAACCTTCGGTATTGAGTGAGGGAAGATAGAGAATGAAGGCTCTTCAACCTTCAACTCTTACTCCCCTTTTATCGGTGCTGCAACTTTAATTTACGTGCTTGATCTCCTTTGGCAGGAGTTGACAGGGTGGACTACTTGCTTTGCTATTGTGTTGTAGTGGTTGGAGCCGTGGTATGTGAAGTTGAAATTCTTCATTTCCTGTGTGATCTCAATTAGCATAAAAGCATCATTATATGAGACTTTTAATTTTTAATTTTATTTAAATAAGAAGTGAAATGTACTCTTATATGAGTAACTCTATTAGCGCAGAAGCAAGATGAGTGTTTGAACTTGTCACCCTGTTGGCTAATTCCGAGCTAAAGAATTACCGAATGGTGGGGGTCTGAAAATCTCCCAGAGACGTGGTGTAAAACGGAATGTTTTGCAAACACCCGTTCCGCTGAGCTGCCAAAGGCATGTCATGTTGGGTATCTCTTTCTTATGGAAGTCTCCCCTGATCGTACACTCATAGACGCTTACGGAGGAGTCCAGAGAGATTGCGTGCAAGCGCTTTCCCCAGTATGATGGTTTGAGACCGGTGGTGCTTGCCCCGGTTCTCCGTTGTATCCATTAGTATCCAAAACTGTATGCAATTTATGGGGATGTATGCGTATTCAGAATGCGTGAAATGTATGCATTATTTAGAATGTATGAAATGTATTGAATTTGCCCAATGTATGAAATGAAATGTATGTTGTTTTCTGTGATTATAATGTACGAAACTACGAAGTGTTATACAAATGTGTGTGTATGAAGGAAATGTATGCAAGTATTGCTGAAATTTAAGGAGTAAGTATTTGAAAACTCTTTAGTCATATGTTATGTATGTATGCCCCTCTTTTGGTTTCGCAAGCTGGTTGGCCGAAGTTTGTGGAAGCAAAAGTGATCAAAACTGGGCTTTGCATCGCTGTTGCCAGACTATTCCATCGTCATCTTCAGCTTTACATCGGCGGACTTTGGATATTGTAACAAGACTCTAGCTCTTCGTTTCCAAGGATCATCATCGTCGGACCATGGATCTTCGTCTGGTGTTGCCTCGGTTTTGAAACTTTGCACCATTGTCACTGGATTTGTTCTTTTCGTATAAGAAGTACACGAGTTAGGGTTGGAGCTGTACGTTGGCTGGAATGTTCTTCGGATTACTTGTACCACCGTCCTCAGATTTGATGTCATCGTCGTTGGTTACTTAGATCATCCAGTTGCTTAATTCGAGTACTAAGCATCGTCATCTATCTTCGGGTCATGACCGTCGTGGGAAAACTTAGACTCATCGTTTTCTTCATCATCAAGAACGGACCATCGTCTTTATGCTTTTACTTTGATTTCTGGCATCGGAATTTATATCATCGTTGCAATACTTCTTATCATTGGTATGAGGATCGGAGCTATCAGCGTCATCGTTGGGCATGAAATATGAGAAATAAGAAGTATATAAGGAAGAACCACTCTTAGTATAATAAGCTTGAAGTATCACCACTCTTCACTGTTAAAAAGAAGTACTGCCCCTTCTTGAGCCGGTTTATGCTGTGGGGGTAGTCATCTTCGCTTGAACTGGAGGATCGGAGCCATCATCGTTCTCGGATTTGTGCTACAGAAACTGTAGTTTTGGGTTACTTTCGTCTTCGGAAATTGTGTCATCCTTCCTTTGTTGAAGCTTTTAGAGAATCTGAACGTCAGGCAGCTTTCATCATCATCATGCACCATCATATGGCTTTATGTTGTGATACCAACTCCTAACCGAACTAGTTTCCCTATTTAGTTTGTTTTAGTTCTCTTAATTAAAGCTAGCGTAGTTTCCTAGTTTGAGTAGGATTCTTTAAATAGATTTGCTTGTTTACCAAGGCTTTGAAGCTATAAATAGCCTGGCCAAAACTCATTACGTTTTTATCAATCAATATAACAATTCAGTTTATTTAGTTTTCTCCTCAAAGCTGGTGGCTAACCCCCAACTCAAAGGGTTTATCCAGTTCTTTTCCTTGTGTTTAAGCTTTCTCCAGTGTTAAAAGGTCTAGAACCCTAACACCTAGATCAGAGCAGGTTCAATTCAATCTCAAAAAATCCACCAAATTTTTTTTAGGTTTCTCTCTTTGTAGTCATCATGTCTTACACAGAAAACTTGAAAAACATCTTCGAAGGACTTAACGTCGTGGAGAATAAGCTCGATTCTCTTGGTGATACTTTCAACAACATGTATATCCTTGATGAGGAGGCTAAGAACAAGCAGAAGGCGGCAAAATTATTGCTACGTCAACAGGAGCGTACTGCCCTTGTCACCGAGCTTAGCACAGCACTCAATACCACAATGGAAAACTCTTTACGTAATGTGCTTAGAGAGTTTTTACCTCCAGTGCAACAGCATCCTGGTGCTGCACCACCTCCTCCACCGCCACCACCTCCACCACCAAATTTCCCTAATCATGGTCAACCTCAACAATTTGCTCCCTAACATTAAGTTTTCCAATTTCTTGGTGAAGATCCTGAAGGCTGGATCTTTAATGCGGACCAATATTTTAGTGTTTACAATGCTTCTGATGCTCTGAAAATCATTGTGGCTGCTGCACATCTTAAAGGAGAAGCTAATCAATGGTTTCGATGGAGACGCACCAAAACTGAAGTTACTACATGGGAACAATTTTGTTCCTTGATTCGTGAACGATTTTCTCCAGACAAATTTGTGGATGCACGATTAGCTATTAGTACCATTGAACAAAAAGGTACTGTCTGTGACCATATTACTGAGTTTGAACGATTGTTAAACTTTGTTGATTTTCCCGAGGATTTCTTGATAAGTTGCTTTATTCGCTCGCTTAAACCTCATATTGGTGCTACTGTTAAGTTATTGTCACCACCAACCTTGATTGAGGCGTTTACTAAAGCAATTCATCAAGAAGAGGCTTACATAGCTGTTAACAAGTCTCATTTGCCGACAACCTTATCGTCCTCCTCCATTCGGACTCTTTACTCTTTTTCAGCCTACTCTATACAATAAGTCTTCATTACCTCCAGGAGCCCGACGTTTATCACCAGATGAACAAAAAGAAAGAAGGGAAAAAGGCCTTTGCTTTAACTGTGATCAACTTTTTACACCTACTCATGTGTGTGTGAATCCTAGGTTAACTATTTTGGATACTGCTGAAGAGTCTTATGAAGATTCTACGACACCAACTGCGGTTGAACATCTTTCATCTCCTGATGATATGCCGGTTGCTTTTGAGGTTGTCGATTCCGTTGAAACTGAGCCGAAAATTTCTTGCAATTCATTAGTTGGATCTACTTTTCCTAGA
Source organism: Papaver armeniacum (assembly GCA_023531295.1). Classification (NCBI taxonomy): domain Eukaryota; kingdom Viridiplantae; phylum Streptophyta; class Magnoliopsida; order Ranunculales; family Papaveraceae; genus Papaver; species Papaver armeniacum. Next base: position 65,328 of record JAJJWW010002157.1, on the reverse strand, counting down.
ACTATGCGCATTGCTGGTAATACTAAGATTCAATCGATTATAGTTTTGCTTGATTCAGGCTCCACCCATAATTTTTTGCATCCATCTGTGGCTAAGCGATGTGGTTATCCGATTCTCTCTACAAAATCTCCATTAAGTGTTACGGTTGGTGATGGTGGAAAATTGGACACTAAGGGTTATTGTGTCGACGTTCCTATACAACTTCAGCAATATAAGTTTACCACTGATTTCCACTTGCTTGATATTAGTGGCTGTGACGCGGTTTTGGGTGTTCAATGGTTGAGAACATTATGACCAATTAAGTGGGATTTTGCTCAATTAACCATGCAGTTTCACATTAATGGCGATGTTGTCTCATTAATGGGTAACAACCAATCATCAGTAATGATTTTAGACGCACATTCGATGCAGCGCCTATTGCGTCATGAAAAGTATGGGGTTTGTCTACAACTATCAGCATTAAATGCTCCCATGCACACTTCTGCTATTCCTACGGAAGTGCAAAAATTGCTCGGGGAGTTTGCTGATGTATTTCAATTACCAACAACTCTTCCACCTGAACGTGCTCATGATCACCGTATTCCGCTATTACCTGATTCTTCTCCTGTTAATGTGCGTCCCTATCGATATCCTCATTTTCAGAAAGACGAAATCGAGAAGATAATTATTGAGCTCCAACAAGCAGGTTTCATACGTCCTAGTTCAAGTCCTTATTCTTCTCATATTCTTATGGTACGTAAGAAAGATGGCTCTTGGCGTATGTGTGTGGATTACCGAGCTTTAAACAAGATAACTATTAAGGATCGTTTTCCAATCCCAACAGTCGATGAATTACTAGATGAATTGTTTGGTGCTGATGTGTTTACTAAGTTGGATTTACGCTCGGGGTATTATCAAATTCGATTATATCAACCTGATATTCCTAAAACTGCTTTTAGGACACATGATGGTCATTTCGAATTTTTGGTTATGCCTTTTGGGTTATCAAATGCACCTGCAACTTTCCAGAGTTTAATGAATACTATTTTCAGGCCGCATTTAAGGAGGTTTGTCCTTGTCTTCTTTGATGATATTCTAGTTTATAGCAAGAATATGAGTGATCACTTAGAACATTTGGCTATTGTGTTTAATATTTTACGCACTAATAAGCTCTTTGTCAAAGATACTAAGTGTACTTTTGCACAAACATCTGTCGGGTATTTGGGTCATATAATCTCTTCTGCAGGAGTTTCCGTTGAGACTGATAAGATTCAATCTATATTGTCTTGGCCACTTCCTTCGTCTTTTAAAGAGTTACGAGGTTTTCTTGGGTTAGCTGGTTACTATCGTAAATTTGTGAAGAATTTTGGTGTTCTAAGTGCACCGTTAACACAACTACTTAAGAAAGATGCTTTTTAGTGGACATCCCAAGCTACTTCTGCATTTAAATCGTTGCAACAGGCGCTTACTACAACTCCAACTCTTGCACTTCCAGATTTTACGAAAAGAATTTTCTTTAGAAAGCGATGCATCCGGTAACGGTATTGGGGCGGTTTTAATGCAATCAAGGCAACCCATTGCATTCTTTAGTAAACCTCTTTCAGCAAGAACTTAAACCTTTCTATTTATGACAAAGAAATGTTAGTCAAGTTGTTTTTACGTAGTCCAAAAATGGAGGCCATATTTGCTTGGGAGACACTTTAAGATTTATACGGATCATCGTAGTCTTAAGTTTTTCTTGGATCAAAAATTATCTTCCATTGAACAACAAAAATGGTTGTCAAAGTTACTAGGATATGATTATGAGATTATTTTTCGTCGTGGAAAGGAGAACGTTGCGGCCGATGCTCTATCAAGATGTACTCATTCATACTTTCATATATCTACGCCTATTTTTTCTGGATTGATGACATTAGTCAAGAATGCCATGCCGATCTTGTTTGGGGGTCTTAATTCACGGTTTACAGCAAGATGCCAACTTTAAGAAACATTTTTCTTATACCGGCGGTCTGTTACGTTATAAGAACCGTATAGTGGTACCTTCAACTTCTACATGGTGCGCCAAACTGCTGGATGAATTTCATTCTCAACCTATTGGTGGCCATTCTGGGTATCTAAGGACTTTCAAGAGACTCCAACAAAATTTTTATTGGAAAGGAATGAAGAAGTCCATCAAAGATTTTATTTCCAAGTGTGATACTTGTCAGCGGAATAAATCAGATGCCATATCTCCATCAGTGGCTGAAATTTTTTCCCAGAGAGATTGTATATGGTTAGATATTTCTATGGATTTTGTGGATGGATTTCCCAAGAAAAAATATTTTGTTAGTGATCGAGATCCAATCCATTTATTCGAAAAATTTTTGGGAAGCTTTCATTATGCCCAAGAGTATTGTTAGTGATCAAAATTTATCAGCAATTTTTGGGAAGCTTTCTTTGCATTGCAAAATACCAAGTTGTGTCGCAGTTCTGCATATCACCCACAATCTGATGGGCAAACTGAAGTGACGAATCATACTTTGGAGTGTTATCTACGTTGTTTTGCTGGAACTAAGCTAAGTGATTGGTCCCGCTGGCTTCCATGGGCAGAGTGGTGGTATAATACCAGTTTTAATACTGCTATTCAGATGACACCGTATCAAGCTGTTTATAGTCGACTTCTCCCTACAATTTCATCATATTTACCAGGTTCTACCTCTATTCATGCTGTTGACTCTACTTTGAAGGCAAGAGATTATACTCTAAAACTTTTACAATCACATCTACAAGCTGCTCAACAGCGAATGAATGCTCAACAGCGAATGAAGAAATATGCTGATGCAAATCGTACTGAGCGCAATATTGCTGTGGATGATTTCGTTTTTCTACGTCTCCAACCTTACAGACAAAGCACGGTCTCCACTCAGGCATATTCTAAACTTTCTCCAAAATTTTATGGCCCTTTTCGAGTTCTGGAAAAGATTGGAACTGTAACCTATAGGTTGGATTTACCTGTTACAAGTCGCATTCATCCAGTCTTTCATGTTTCACAATTGAAGTTGAAACTGGGAAACAACAATCCAGTTACAGTTGATTATGCTTATTGGGAACCTGAGAGTATTTTAGAACGCAGAATGTTCAAGAAAGGGAATCATGCAGGAACCAAATGGTTGGTTAAGTGGAAAGATCATCCAGCTGAGGAAGCGACTTGGGAAGATGCTTTGACAAGCTCTCATTGCGTTTTCCGACTTTTTGATGCTTGAGGTCAAGCATATTTTTCCAGCAGGGAAGGATGTTGTGATACCAACTCCTAACCGAACTAGTTTTTAGTTTGTTTTAGTTCTCTTAATTAAAGCTAGCTTAGTTTCCTAGTTTGAGTAGGATTCTTTAAATAGATTTGCTTGTTTACCAAGGCTTTGAAGCTATAAATAGCCTGGCCAAAACTCATTACGTTTTTATCAATCAATATAACAATTCAGTTTATTTAGTTTTCTCCTCAAAGCTGGTGGCTAACCCCCAACTCAAAGGGTTTATCCAGTTCTTTTCCTTGTGTTTAAGCTTTCTCCAGTGTTAAAAGGTCTAGAACCCTAACACTTTATAGCATCGTTGGTTGAATTTTGATTTGAACTGTGGTACCGAAGATACATCACCGGGTTGTGTTGACATCGTCATTGGATCGGTATCTCTGTCTTTGGCTCATTGTTTCATTACTTCACACCATTGTGTGGCCTCAAGTCGTCGTCATCGGATTTTTGCACATCGTCTTTAATGTACGTACGACTTTGGAACACCCCCACCGGATTTTGATTCATCGCTGTAAGGGTTTGGCTCAGTTCCCCTATCCAGAACTTGGTCAGTTTTCTCTCACCATGATAGGGCTACTCCATTAGCTTGTATGATCGCGGCTGCATTTTCTGGACTGAAGGATCGTCAATGCACGATCGGGCCTGCATGGTGGATCATCGTTGCTCCTTTGTTTTGCTGTAGGTGCAATCTTAAAATGGAATTGTTGCTCTTCTTCCTTAAAGCACGAGATAGTCTATCATCGTACTTTGGTTGGTCTGCAACGTGAGAGATGAGGAGCAATCATCGGAATTGAGGTGCTCTGCATCATTGATACCAGAATATGAATCATCAGACTTTGGTCCATCGTCTTCGGACTTTGGCTCGTCGGGTTCACTTGGCTTATCAGCATCGTTAGAATGGAGCTTGCCTGCATCATCTGTCCAGCTACGACTTTGGATAGGTCCAAAGTTATCGTCATTGTAGCATCATCGGACTGACCAGGGCTCTCATCATCGGACCAAAGCATCGTCGTTGGTTTTGTACTTCGAGTGAGCTTTAAGGTTGATAGTCCTCTTCGTTGCTCATTCGTTGTGATGCTGGTGCAGTCTCCTACTTTGAATTGCTTTCTCACCTGCCTTGAACTGGTTTGCGTCTGCTATCCTTTAGCAGCTTTACGTTGTATTTATCTCTAATCGAAACGTCCACCAGGTGTTGCACTTTGGGTCCGGTAGCTTTAGCAGCAACAACATCGTGTTGCACTCTGGATTGGTCCGAAGCTATCGTCGGATTTTGCTCACCGCTGCATGGCTTTGTTGAGTAGCTTTCATCGGGAAAAACATCAGCTTTCACTTTGGTGTACACAGCTCCAAATTTGCAGCAGCTGTGATAATGGTGGCTGAGTTATACATCTCCTTAGCAACAGGCTTCGGATTTTGGTAGAACGTCGGATTTCACGTTGGAGAACCTACAAGTCGGTTAGCTTTGGGCGTTGGGTTGCATCATTGGAGTGGGGATGGGAGCTGCATCTAGCTTCCGGATTGCAATCATCGGGATGGACATAGGCACCAGATGAACCGAGCTTTGGGCGGCTTCGTCATCATACATGGCCCGTCATCTACCTTCAGTTTATCATCTATTACTTGTGGGGTCGTCAGGACACTTTGTTTGTCGAGTTATCACAACTACTGCTCTCCTTACTTAGAGTGTGGGATGGTTTGGGTCCTTCGTGATAGTCGGATTTACAACAACCTTAGACTGGATTGGAGCTATCATCCGTTGGGAAAGTCGATGTTATCATCGTTTTGGATATGAACTTCTCCGGGTCCTTGGCATGGGATTTTGATGCATAATGGTATTTCATATATACCATTTATACCCTTTTATTTCGTATTTACTCTTTTACCCCATTCTTTCCCTTATTTCCTACCTTTGTCCTTTTTGTTTACTACTTATTGTTTAAACCCTAGCTCTTCTAGTTTTCAAGTTTGGTTTTGTTTAGAAAAGTGGTGTAAGAACCCTAAATTCTTCATAAGAGAAGAGCCTCCAACACTTTGTTATTTCCAATTTGTAATTGGGTAGAAATTTCAATTTGTAAGAGATGCATCTATTATCTTCTAGTTTCCAATCTTAGAATTGGGTAGAAATTTGAAGATTATTAGAGAAGAACCTCAAATCTTTGTATCTTCCTTGTTCCAAGGGTAGAAGAAGCATCATTTGAAGGTTGGTTATTTTTATTTCATGGTGTTTTGTTATAATTTAACATCCAAATTCAATTATAAGTGTTACTTTACATTAGTTGGTATCAAGAGCTTTGGTTTCTTTTTTTGGGGAAATTGTGGAGAAGATTTTAATTATTAGCTTGGGGGTTTGAATCTTTGTATGTGCTATTGTCAAATTGGGTTCATTCTCCTTGTGGTTTCATTATGGCTCCAAGGAAAAGAGTTAATCAAGGTGAAATTTCTATGAAAGAGGAATTAGAGGTCTTTAAGCATGAAGTGTTTGATGAAATGCAACAAAGAATGGATACAAAATTTGAAGATTTATTTTTTAAGATTTGGTAACTTAAATATCCATCAAGATCATATAGAACTCAACATCATCATTATGAAGAAGAAGTAACGGATGAGGAGACCACTTCTTTTGATAGTCATGTTCATCAACAAGGGAGACGCCAAATGTTTGAAGAAAGACCGAGATACCACAATGTTGCTACTTCAAACCGATGGGAAGGTGGACTCAAAGTTGATATTCCGGAATTCCATGGGGGTTTAGCTCCGGAAGAATTCGTTATTTGGTTAGCAACGGTTGAAGAAATCTTGGATTTCAAGGAAGTGCCCGAAAATAAGAAAGTTGTGTTGGTTGCAGCAAGACTTCGAGGAAGAGCCGGCGCTTGGTGGAAACAACTTAAACAAATGAGGTTGAGAAGAGGTCAAGCTAAAATTGAATCTTGGGAGAAGCTTAAGAAACATATGATGCTTGCATTTCTACCCCATAATTATACAAGACTTATCTATCAACAACTTCAAAATCTTAGGCAAGGGTCCAAGTCGATTAATGACTACACCAAAGAGTTCTATCAATTGGTTGCTAGGAACGATATTAACGAAACGGAAGAACAACTTGTAGCAAGGTATATAGGAGGTTTGAGAATGCAATATCAAGACACTTTAAACTTATTTGATATTTATTCGGTGTCAGAAGCATATCAAAGGGCATTATCTTTGGAGAAGCAATACTCAAGGAGAGTTTCACATACCAATTGGAGTACTCACACTCAAGGAGGTGTTAAAAATACTACTTCTCCAATTCCAACTCATCGAGCTCCAAGTACTAACGTTCCATCAAAATCCAATACTTCTCAACAAGTCTTTCAAGGTAAATGTAACAAGTATGGAGACGAAGGACATAAAGCATATGATTGTAGGAAGAGTGATCGTCCGGGGAAGAACTTACTTGTTCAAGGTGATGATGAAGGTGATGCATATTTGGATCTTATGGAGCCACCAATATTTGATAAAGAACCCGACGAAGAAGTGGAAGAGGAGTTTATCACCGGTGACCAAGGACCATGTTTGGTTGTGTTGCGTAACTATTTTACTCCAAAACTCGACGAAGGTGATCGATGGCTACGCCACAATATTTTTCAAACCACTTGCACAATTGCTGGGAAAGTTTGCAAGCTTGTGATTGATTCGGGGAGTTGTGAAAATATCGTTTCCGAAGAAGTGGTTCGAAAGTTGAAATTAGAGACAAAAGACCATCCTTCTCCATATTCTTTATCATGGCTTAACCAAGGAAGCGAGGTAAAAGTCACTAAACGTTGTCTCATTAATTTTTCTATTGGTAACAAATATGTAGACAATGTTTGGTGTGATGTTGTTTTGATGGATGCATGTCATTTACTTCTTGGGCGCCCTTGGCAATATGATCGGTTTGTGAATCATGATGGGAGAACAAACAACTATTCGTTCATGTGGAGCAATAAGAAGTTGACTCTTGTACCCAATCGTGAGCTTATGCCTAAGCCACAAAATGGTGATGGTAAAAATCTACTTACTTATCAAAAGTTCATAGAAGAGTTGGATGATTCGGAGGTTTTCTATATACTTCATGTTAAAGAATCTCCATCGTATGATTCCGCGCCACCGCTAGTCAAGCCAATTATCGAAGAATTTCAAGATATTTTTCCTATCGACTTACCGGATGTATTACCACTATTACGAGATGTGCAACACCAAATTGATCTAGTACCCGGTTCAAGTCTTCCCAACAAAGCCCACTACCGGATGAGTCCCAAAGAACATGAAGAATTACGTCGCCAAGTTGAAGAGCTTATATCCAAAGGTTTTATAAGACCGAGTCTTAGCCCTTATGCGGTACCGGCCTTGTTAGTACCAAAGAAAGATGGTTCATGGCGTATGTGTGTGGATAGTAGGGCAATCAATAGAATCACATTGAAGTACCAATTTCCAATTCCTCGTTTGGATGACTTACTTGATCAATTAAGTGGAGCATGTGTTTTTAGCAAACTTGATTTTAAAAATGGATATTATCAAATTCGTATCAAGGTGGGAGATGAATGGAAGATCGCTTTCAAGACTAGAGACGGTTTGTATGAATGGATGGTTATGCCATTTGGGCTATCAAATGCTCCAAGTACATTTATGCGAGTAATGAATCAAGCACTTCGGCCGTTGATTGGGAAGTGTGTGGTTGTTTACTTTGATGACATACTTGTTTATAGTCCCAATATGGAATCTCATATACGTCACCTCCGTGAGGTTCTCATGATTTTGCGGACACAACAATTTTATGCTACCTTGAAGAAGTGTGCATTCATGACCGATAAAGTTTTGTTTCTTGGTTATGTGGTTAGTAAGGATGGGATTTCGGTAGATGAAGATAAAGTGGAATGCATAAGGAATTGGCCCAAGCCAAAAACTTTGTTTGATATTCGAAGTTTTCATGGGTTAGCTTCTTTTTATCGTCGGTTCATTGCAAACTTTAGCGGAATCATGGCTCCAATAACCGAATGCATGAAGGGTGGAAAGTATTCATGGACTCAAGAAGCGGACGAAGCCTTTGAATTGATGAAAATAAAGTTAAGTACATCTCCAATCTTAATATTACCAAATTTTGATAAACCATTTGAACTTCATTGTGATGCTTCTAAACTATGCATTGGGGCAGTTCTTAGTCAAGAAGGGAAACCGGTGGCATTTTATAGTGAAAAGTTGAATGGGGCAAGACTTGCATATAGCACTTACGATGTTGAGTTTTATGCTATTGTTCAAGCACTCAAGCATTGGAGGCACTATCTTATTCACAATGAGTTCATTTTATTTTCGGACCACATGGCATTGAAGCACATCAATTCTCAAGACAAGCTTTCTACTAGGCATGGTAAATGGGCTTCTTATTTGCAACAATTTACTTTTTCCATCAAGCACAAGTCGGGCGTACAAAACAAGGTAGCGGATGCCTTGAGTCGACGCACTTCTCTTCTTACACAAATGAGGGCTCGTATTTTGGGATTCGATGATATTCGGGAGCTCTTAAAGAATGATACTTATTTTGGTCCTCTTATTGTTGATGAAAGGTCACTCCAAAATGGCGATTATGTTCTTTTCGATGGGTACCTTTACCGGAAGAATTGTCTTTGCATTCCGCAATCAAGCTTGAGATTGAAAATTATTAAGGAGCTTCACGATGAGGGGCATATGGGGACTACTCGTACTTGGAAGTTGGTTTCTAGCTCATACTTTTGGCCGGGAATGTGGAAGGAGATTCATCGATATGTGAAGAGATGCCATATATGTCAAGTATCTAAAGGAACGACCACTAATGCGGGATTATACATGCCACTTCCTATTCCTTCTCGTCCATGGGAAGATTTGAGCATGGATTTCATCTTGGGATTACCGCGTACTCAAAGAGGTATGGATTCAATATTTGTAGTGGTAGATCGTTTTTCCAAAATGTCTCATTTTATTGCTTGTAAAAAGACAACGGATGCGGTCATGGTAGCTCAACTCTTTTTTAAAGAAATTTACCGTTTACATGGTATTCCTTCTTCCATCGTCTCGGATAGAGATAGTCATTTTGTGGGGCATTTATGGCGCACCTTATGGAAGTTGGTCAAGACCAATTTAAGTTTTAGCACCGCTTATCACCCTCAAACGGATGGGCAAACCGAAGTGGTAAACCGTTCCCTAGGTAATCTTCTTCGTTGTTTGGTTGAGGAGAATTTGAAGACATGGGATCAAGTTTTATGCAAGGCGGAATTTGCTTACAACCATGCGGTGAACCGGAGTAGTGGTTATTCACCATTCATGGTGGTATACGGGTTCAATCCAAGAGTACCACTTGACTTGTCCTTAGTACCGGATTTGAAAAGGCCAAATGCTAAGGCGGAAGACTTTGTTTCTCAACTTCACCTTATACATGAAAGCACCCGAAAGCATTTAGAAGCCTCATCAAGGAAATACAAGAACAAGGTTGATCAAAGACGACGCGTGGTTGAGTTTGAAGTAGGAGATCTTGTTTATGCGGTTCTTACTAAGGAACGTTTTCCCGTGGGTGAGTACAACAAGCTCAAGGCAAGGAAGATTGGACCATTTCCAATTGGAGAAAAGATAAATGATAATTCTTATCGACTCAACTTACCAAGCTCAATTCGTACGCCCGACGTCTTTAATGTTAAGAACTTGGTTCCATATTGGAGTGACAATGCTATGGATGAAGAGATGGACAATTCGAGGGCGAATTTCACTTAAGGAGGGAAGGATGATGCATAATGGTATTTCATATATACCATTTATGCTCTTTTATTTCGTATTTACTCTTTTACCCCCTTCTTTCCCTTATTTCCTACCTTTGTCCTTTTTGTTTACTACTTATTGTTTAAACCCTAGCTCTTCTAGTTTTCAAGTTTGGTTTTGTTTAGAAAAGTGGTGTAAGAACCCTAAATCCTTCCTAAGAGAAGAGCCTCCAACACTTTGTTATTTCCAATTTTTAATTGGGTAGAAATTTCAATTTGTAAGAGATGCATCTATGATCTTCTAGTTTCCAATCTTAGAATTGGGTAGAAATTTGAAGATTATTAGAGAAGAACCTCAAATCTTTGTATCTTCCTTGTTCCAAGGGTAGAAGAAGCATCATTTGAAGGTTGGTTATTTTTATTTCATGGTGTTTTGTTATAATTTAACATCCAAATTCAATTATAAGTGTTACTTTACATTAGATTTTAACGTCATCTTCGATTACCTTTATAGCAAGATTTTGTCTCTTCATCATCATCGCCCTCCAGCATTCGGAGTTTGGTTCAGTTATCGGATTTAAGTCATCATCTAGGTTTGGTTCATCTTTATGAGACTTATCATTATCACGATGCTTGTACATTGCGTAGAAGGTAGGTTAACCATCGTTGTCGACATCAGACTTGGCATCTTCATGCCATCGTCGACATCAGACTCGGGTTAAACTCTTTGACTTGGGTTAAACTCTTTCAGCTTTGTCGACATCAGACTTGGCATCTTCATGCCATCGTCGACATCAGACTTGGCATCCTCATGCCATCCTCACGCCATCGTCGCTGAAAATAACTTTTAACTGAGCTTGAGCTAAACTCTTTTAGTTGCCTCCGCTGGTATTTTAGCTTTGTAGTCCATCTTGAAGCTGAGCTGCAGCATCGTAGCATCATCGTAGCCGAACTTTAGACTACAGGTCACTTTGTACGCGGGTTTACTTTGTTCTTTGGCATCAGACCTCATATCTTCGTTTCTTCATGAAGTATTGTTATGGTTCGAGACCTTAACAACAATCAAAGAACTCAAACATACATGAAAACAAGTGATTTGAATGAAGAAAAGAGATAATTTAGAGAAAATTAAGAGAGAATTGAGAGATAGAGAATAGCAGAGAGGGTTTTGAAGAGTTTAATTATATTTGTTATATCTTAAAAATAGCAAAGTATATGTACTTATAGCTGACAATTGCTTGGCTAACAAGTTGCGCAGCAATTCTAGTTGCATTAAATAACTAACTTAACCAAAACAAAATAAGGAAAGACTAATTAAGGAAATACATGTGGAAGGTGTTGGTATCACAACATCCCACCCTGCTTGAAACAAGACTTGTCCTCAAGTCTGAAAATCTGGAAAGCGCAGTAAAATTTCATCAGCGTCTTCCCATGTTGCATCTGTAGTAGCACGACCTTTCCACTTGATGAGCCATTTTGTGCCGGCAACAGTCCCCTTTTTGTACATCTTACGATCTAAGATTGAGTCGGGTTCCCACTTTTCATAGTCCACTGTAACAGGTAATTCTGGCTGTACAATGTCAGATGCTCCAAGTTTGAGTTTCAATAGTGAAACATGAAACACAGGATGAATTCTACTGGTAGGAGGTAATTCCAATCTGTAAGCCACAGTTCCAATCTTTTCTAAGACCTTAAATGGGCCATAAAATTTGGGTGAAAGCTTTGAAAAAGAAGAATTTGCTGCCGTTGTCTGACGATATGGTTGAAGTCTGAGAAAAACCAAATCTCCAACTGTAAAACTCCTTTCAGTTCTATGCGCATCAGCATAAACTTTCATTCTTGATTGAGCATCTTGTAAATTCGATTTCAAAATCATTAAAACTTGGTCTCGAGCTTGCAAGACTACATCTACAACATGGACAGTAGTTGAGTCAGAGATATATGTTGAAACCGTAGGAGGAAGCCTGCTATAAACAGCCTGGTAAGGACTCATCTTGATTGCAGTATGAAAGCTAGTGTTATAGCACCACTCATCCCAAGGCAGCCATTTTAACCATTCACTAGGCTTGATTCCAGAAAAACAACGTAAGTAGCACTCCAAAGTTCTATTTGTAACTTCAGTCAAGCCATCAGATTGAGGATGATAGGCAGAACTTCGACAAAGTTGAGTATGCTGAAGTAAAAAGAACGCTTCCCAGAATTGACTCATGAAAATTGAATCCCTGTCACTAGTGATACTTTTAGGCATTCCATGCAAGCGCACTATCTCACGAACAAAAACCTCAGCCACAATATCAGCTGAATAAGGATGTGTAAGAGCCACAAAATGTGCATATCTTGACAAACGATCTACCACAACTAAAATAGATGTTCTTCTATTAGATGGTGGAAGACCATTAATGAAATCCATAGATATATCTAACCAAATGTCAGTAGGTATAGACAATGGATGCAGTAACCCTGGAGGAGATATTGATTCAGCCTTGTTGCGCTGACAAATATCACATGAAGAGATATATTCTTTAACTGTCTTCTTCATTCCAGACCAATAAAATTTTTGTTGAAGACGTTTATATGTTCGCAAATACCCTGCATGACCTCCAGTTGGAGTTGAGTGAAATTCATCCAGAAGTTTAGAGCACCAAGAAGATGTAGAAGCTACTACAATTCTGTTCTTGTAACGAAGTACTCCATTAATATAAGAGTAATGTGGCAGACAATCTTGCTGCTCCCGTAATTTTGCAATTATAAGACTCAAAGCTGCATCATTATGGCACTCTTGGACAATCTCAATAATTCCAGAGAATATTGGAATAGTAATTGCCATTAATTGACAATCATTGATACGAGATAATGCATCAGCCGCCATATTTAAAGCTCCAGATTTGTAAATAATCTCATAATCATAACCAAGTAATTTAGACAACCATTTTTGTTGTTCCAATGAAGAAATGCGCTGCTCCAAGAAGTATTTTAGGCTCCTATGATCAGTGTAAATCTTAAAATGTCGACCAAGCAGGTAGGGTCGCCATTTATTGACTGCATTAACTATAGCCAACATTTCCTTGTCATAAACTGAGAGATTGAGGTTCTTACCTGAAAGCGATTTGCTGTAGTAAGCAACAGGCCGCTTTTCTTGAATTAGTACTGCTCCCAAGCCATTACCAGATGCATCACATTCTAAACTAAATTCCTTGGTGAAGTCAGGTAGCGCCAAAACTGGTGTACTAGTTAAAGCTTGTTTGAGATTGTTAAAAGTTGTTGTTGCCTCAGAAGTCCATGTAAAGGCGTCCAATTTAAGCAATTGAGTAAGTGGAGCACTAATCTTACCATAATCTCTGACAAATTTACGATAATAACCAGCCAATCCCAAAAATCCTCTCAAGGCTTTCACTGTTGTAGGAATAGGCCAATGAATGATGCATGATATCTTGTCAGAGTCAACTGACACACCCTCAGAAGAAACCATATGACCCAAATAACTTATGGTCTTTTTAGCAAATGCACACTTTTGCTGTTTCAGAAAGATCTTATGTGCACGTAAAGCTTCAAATACCAATTGCACATGTTGAATATGCTCAGCTTCAGATTTACTGTAGATAAGAATATCGTCGAAAAACACCAATACGAACTTTCGAAGATAAGGACGAAGAATTTCATTCATCAAACTTTGAAAAGTTGCAGGAGCATTAGACAATCCAAATGGCATTACCAAAAATTCGTAATGTCCATCATGTGTGTGAAAAGCTGTCTTATGAATATCATCTAAATGCACACGAATCTACGCATATCAATTTTGGAAAATATGATCGCACCATACAGTTCATCAAGAAGTTCATCTACAACTGGAATTGGAAATCTATCTTTGACAGTAGCCTTATTAAGTGCTCTATAATCCACACACATACGCCAAGAACCATCCTTTTTGCGCACTAAGAGTACGGGGAAGAGAAAGGACTTGAACTATTTCTAATAAATCCCGCCTCTTTGAGTTAAAAACAATTTTCTCAATTTCTTCCTTTTGAAAATAAGGATACCTATATGGTCTAACATTAACTGGTGTTGTGTTAGGCAATAAAGGAATACGATGATCATGCTCCCTGGGAGGTGGTAATTCAGTTGGTGATGCAAACAAATCAGAGAAACGTGAAAGTAATTCTGAAACTGCATTAGGTACCTGAGAAGTATCCTCTGAAGTTGTTGATTGTGCGTCCCATTGAAGTAGAAATCCATGCTGAGTGTCTTGAAATACCTTCTGCATTGGAATACTATCAAGTAGCAAGATTGAAGCTGACTTGTTACCTACTAATGTATATACTTGAGCATTGGAAGTAAACTGCATATGTAATTTCTCAAAATCCCAAGAGATATTACCCAAAGTCCTCAACCATTCTACTCCAAGAACTGCCTCACAACCACTTAATTCTAGCAACATAAACTCAGTAGTGAACTGATAATCTTGTAATTTCATAGAAATATCAGAACAAAGACCTTGAGTTTTAAGAATTCCTCCATTACCAACCATGACATTCATATTATTAACTGACTTAGGTGAAATACCACATTTCTTAGCTATTGCGGGGTGTAAAAAGTTATGAGTTGAACCCGAGAATCAAGTAAAATAGTGAGTGGTCACACCTGCAATGTAACTTTGTGACACGCATAGTGTTAGGGAATGAAGAGCCAGTAAGAGCATGTAATGAAATTGTGGGTTCATAATGCATCTGATTTGCAGCAGCAGGAGTAAGCATCTCTTCTGTATCAGATGGTGTTGAATCTGCATCCTCTGGAAGAGTGTCTGCTGGCGACATCTCTAGAATCAATAATCTGGAGTTCAAAGGCTTTGCACAAATATGTCCAGCCTTATACTGTTCATCACAATTGAAACATAGACCCTGTTCACGTCTAATCTTTTGTTCGTCTAAAGATAGGCGTTTTACTCCAGATGGGATTGTAGTTCTCTTAAAGGGTGCATTAGCTGAATCAGATGGAGTGCTTGAAAAAGTAGAGGATTGTCTATATTGATTTGGCCTCGCAATAGATTTGTAAAAAGAATGGTTGGAAAGAAACACATCCTCTTGTTTGATGGCTTTCTTGAAAGCCTGCGACTAATGTTGGCGGTTCAAAAACTTCAACAACGGATCGTATTTCTTTCTTGAGAACGAATAAAAAGATCAATAACATAGTCGTCTGCAGTAAATCAAGTAACAAAGTTGAGAAGTCTGCTCAAATTCTTTAATGTGATCACGCACCGATCCTTGCTGAGAAATTGTTGTCAATGCCATACGTGGATTAGAAAATTTCTTATCGAAAAACGTTCTCGAACAAGTAAACAAAATTCTGTCCATGTAGGATTAATTAACTTTGGTTGAACCCAGCGGTACCAAGCATTGGCGTCACCCTTGAAATAAGATGTAGCAATGTCAATTTTTAATGCTTCAAGTGTATGATGTAACCGAAAATATTGATCTGCCTGAAAAATCCAACCAGCAAGATCCATTCCTTCAAAAGTAGGGAACTTCAAGTTATTAGGTATTGGAGAACCTAGAAGACCACTGCTGCCACCTAAACCACCACTTCCAGGTATACCAGTATTGCTGTTGGTATTATTATTGCCAGTCGAACCGCCAAAACCAGGAGGTGTGTTGAGAGGAAAACGAGCAAGGAGGAGTGATGCCATATTACGGGTAACAAATGATCGACCAAATTGTTGATATTCTGCGTGTTTTTGCTGCATCACGTCTCCATCTCTTTTTGTGATTATCTAATATAGTTTGCAAACTTGTATTATGTAACGTTTGCGTTCTTTTCATCAGTGCATCTATCACAACAGCTTTCGTTTGATCATCATTGTCAGAAGTATCAATAACAGTTTGCATAAAATCAGTAACAGTTGTGTTCAAGGTATTGATCACAGCTGTAAGTTGGTTAACTTCTTCGGTAAGAGTCATTGTTGCAAGTGGAAGCTAAAGAAAATTTTTTTTTAGGGTTTTTTGATAATAATCTAACCTGCTCTGATGACAGATGTTATGGTTCGAGACCTTAACAGCAATCAAAGAACTCAAACCTACAGGAAAACAAGTGATTTGAATGAAGAAAAGAGATAATTTAGAGAGAATTAAGAGAGAATTGAGAGATAGAGAATAGCAGAGAGGGTTTTGAAGAGTTTAATTATATTTGTTATATCTTAAAAATAGCAAAGTATATGTACTTATAGCTGACAATTGCTTGGCTAACAAGTTGCGCAGCAATTCTAGTTGCATTAAATAACTAACTTAACCAAAACAAAATAAGGAAAGACTAATTAAGGAAATACGTGTGGAAGGTGTTGGTATCACAACAAGTATGCCCCTATCATCGGACTGCATCAACTTCGCTGGACTGCAACGTTGCTCCTTTGTTTTGCTTCTTCGCTGGTCATGCTTCATCTTCGTCATCTGGGTCAACTTTGGGTGCTGCTATGCATCATCGGGATGGAGGAGCAATCATCGGGCTTTAGGCTTTCATCACCATCGTCATTTTTTGGATCATCGTAGTTGGATTCGTCTTCGAGCTTTTACTCATCGCTGGTCCTTTGTTATGCTATTGGTGTTTAATCTGCACGTCCGCTGGCTTGCAATGCGTCTGAAACTGGGCTCTTTTTGGTAGTCTGCCATTGTCATTATTGTGTCGCGGATGTAATCTCTACGCTTTATTGTTTTCTGAACTGGTGGGATTTGGGAGGTCTGACTTGTGCTGTGCATTTGATACCGCCAAATTGACACTTGGAGTCTTCGTGTAGCACTGTTCCTTGAATTTTAGTTTGAACTATGGTCCGAAGGTATCATCGGGTTGTGGAACTATGGTGGTGTAGTTCACTCTAGTTGTTGGATCAAAGCTTTTCCGGTGGGAGATCTGGTTACCATTCAACAACAAACTTCAAACAACAATTAGATGGTTAGTTTGGCTAGACAAATATGACCCAAACTCAGATCTTATCTATGAACGGGATAACCGAAACCAAATTTAAGGGTCGTAATGAAAGAGGAACTTTACAAATCGAATCATAGAAACCATTAGGATTTCGAAGGATAAGTGATGTTGAAATGAAAAACAATATAGCTAACTGAACCAAGACTCGTAGTTTAACAGAAAATGAAAATCAAACAAGACAAAGGCAAGTTTGTAGGTTCAGTTCAAAATGTAGCTTTCTATTTTGACAAAAAATCAAAAATTTACAGCTGCAAAACATTCTTAACTCATGTACTCGATTGACACATTTTCAATATCATATGCGGTTAGATTTGGCCAAATTGCAAGCAGTAAAGTTCAATAAATTAATATCCTCCAAACCAAGGTTTCTTCCTTTTAAAGAAATAGGAAAGAGCTATTCAGAGAAATAGCGCAGAGACAAATTGGACGAAACCCTTGACCCAATTTCAAGGATTAGAGGAAGAACAACAAAATACTCGTCTATACAGTTTCAAAAATACTTATCCCAGACATTTTTTTAATGAGGACCCATTTTATAAAACTCAATGAAAAGCTCAAAAATCAATAGATCTGGCAGGTAGAATAAATTCTTTACCCGTTCTCTGTTTCTAGCACCAAATTGTTACTACCATTTTTCTAGTAGCAACTACCAAATGAACAAGATCATTGGATCTTGATTTAAACCATAAAATAGTAAATAAAATATGACATATTAACAAGTAAATAAGAGATTCACACGAAGATAATTAACGTGATTCGACAACGGAGTGTCTACATCCACGGGAAGGTAAAAGAAAGATTTATTATGGTTTTGATTTGTTACAAGGTTGATGAACTCCATTAATGATAATGAAGTCCAGTGAAAGTCTTCAGTAACGCTGGTATAACGAAGGTAAAACGAAGGTTACGCTGGTATAACGAAGGTATAACGAAGGTTACGCTGGTATAACGCTGGTCTCACGAAGGTTACGCTGGTATCGAAGGTATTCAAAGATAAAACGAAGATAGTAATACTACCCAGCTATTATTCCTCTCTTCAGAGGTAGTGGGTTTCTTACTCTTCCCCCTTTTTCTCTCTCCAAAAATCTATCCCCTTCTCTCCACCTTCTCCTCGTTTTTATAGAAAAAAGGGATGCTTATTTATTTACCAAAATGATATCTGCTTAGATTCTAAGCTAACTTGGAACTGATTCGGTGTATGCTGTTGTATCCTTATATCCAGCTTCACCTCACGATCTCCGTCCACGTGTCTGGTTACTTTATGGTGTATACAATAAGCAAGTCGAAGAAAAGTTTATCGATCTCAAAAATCCAAAACCCCTGGTTGTAAACCAATTCAACCAAATGACCTACCTGGTCCCCTTTGGGATCGAAAGACGGGTGCCTATAAGTGTTTTTGAACCATGCATCTCGGTTTCCCTTAGCTGATGGGATTCTTCTGAACACCAGTCAGGATATTGAGCCTAATATAATTCAATCCTTACGAGATAATCCTATCCTACAACAATTAGGTACTCCACGTATATATCCCATGGGTCCATTAGTTAAACCACAATTGGCGAAACTGAATGGCGAGTATCTCACGTGGTTGAACCAGCAACCAAAGGATTCTGTGCTTTATGAGTAAAAAACGATTCATATGGGTTGTTCGGAAACCGGTTGAGAAAGATGCTTCAGCCACACTTTCTCAATGTAGGTAATGAAGAGAACAACCCTGATGGGTATTTACCGCATGGATTTCAAACAAGGGTCAACGGCATAGGCTTGGTGATCCCTTCATGGGCCCCACAAGTAGAGTTATTGAGTCACTCATCAGTGGGAGGGTTTCTAAGAGCATATCCTATGGGTAGTCTCCATTTGGAGACTAACTAGTTCATATGAAAGACTACTCAAAGCCCCCATATGAAAAAATTTGGGCATAGTTTGAAACTACGAAGCTACTATGGGCAAATACAAAAAAAAAAAAAAAAAATGACACTTTGAAACTACGCCCCAATCTCCCGTTTAGTTAAAAAAAACCAAATTGGTTTTTTTATTTTATTCTTTGGTTTTGCTCTCATGATTTTCTCTAAGAGCATATCCTATGGGTAGTCTCCATTTGGAGACTCTAGTTCAAAAAAAATATCTTCTTAAATACAAAAAAAGACACTACACGGACAATCTCCCGTCAAAAAAAAAAAAAACTAAAAAAAAAAAAAATCTACATAGACGGGGATAGTCCCCCGTCAAAAAAAAAAAAAAAACATAGACGGGATAGTCCCCCGTCAAAAAAAAAAAAAAAAAAAAAGTTTTTAACGGGGAATTGTCCCCCGTTTTGTACTAAAAGCTTTCTTTTTCCTGACGGGGGATAGTCCCCCGTCTAGTGTGACACTTCCGACGACTCGCTCGATCGAACGAGTGCATGATAGTCTTTGGATGAAAAGGGACCAAAACACTACCCATAAAAGACTCTATTTTGGTCTAATTGGTAGTGCACTCCTTCAAATGAAGGAGTGACACTACCCATAGGATTTGCTCTAAGAGCATCTCCAACGGCTCCTCGGATTTTTTCCTACGTGGATGTCGTAAGAGGACATCCTTTGAAGAGATTTAAACCAAAATCTCCCTAGTTTTAGGAAGTTGAATGAAATTATCTCCAACGGGACTCTTTCACATTGAAAAATTAGGCCACATGTACAAAGCCTATTGGTTGAACGGTTTTATTTTGTATCTGTGAAATTATTTTCACCCGAAATAACTAATTTTTACACTTTTTAAAACATAAAAACAAAGAAAAGTGATTACTCACATCCTCCAGTGGATCCTCTAAAACCAGAGGCTCTGATAAAGGATGTTAGGTTAACCATCGTCCAACTCATCTTCACATTCTCTTTACATCTCCGTTGGAGAGGAATTTTATGTAAAAGTTGGATAAATCCTACGTGGCCATATATTTTGGAAGCTAACACCCTTCGGTTGGAGATGCTCTAAGTCACTGTGGTTGGAATTCATCATTAGAAAGCATATGCCACGGTGTGCCAATGATAGCATGGCCGTTATACGCAGAACAAAGAAGTAATGCTGCAATGCTTGAAGAAGAGATTGGAATTGCAGTTAGGGTTAAAGTGATGACTGGAAATGGAGTTGTAGGAAGGGAAGAGATAAAAAGACCAGTCAGGTTGATAATGGAGGAAGGAAACAATGACGGTAGCGGTTTCTTGTTGAGAAGAAAAGCCAAAGAACTTCAAATATGGGCGACTAAGGCAGTGGGGGAAGATGGCTCTTCATATAATTCACTCTCAGAAGTTGTAAGAAAATGGAAGTCATTGGGTACTAATGGTTTTATTTGATTTATATGCACAATATTGAATTGCATTAACTAGCTTGTCGAGCGTTTCTTCGAACTTTCATATTTGTTTGATGATTTTTTTATCGTTATTGCTTAATAGATTTTGTTATCGCTATAGTGGTAATTATAATACACGCAGTAACTTTTTTTTTTTTACGGAAAATGGGTCATTTGTCCAAATATTTTTAAAACATGGTTCAAATGGACGTGTAAAAATTAGTATGGGTGAAATGGACACTAAAAAAATAGCAAGGATGAAACTGGATTTATCCTGACTTAAACTTAAAAAATAGTAAGGATGAAACTGGATGCATCGTGATGTAAATTAAAAATAAGAAAAAGTATTTGAAAATGGGCAGGATGAAACTGTTTACATCCTGACTATTTTTACATTTTTGTCCATTTAAACAGTATCAAAATCTAAATGTCCTTTTCACCCAGGAATTGTTGATTTTGGTCTTTTTAACCAATTTTGTGTTTTTTTTATCGTTCATACTGAAAAGTTAGTTAACAATGCAAAATTAGTCATTACCCATAAATTCTTGCGAATTATTAAATACTGAAGTCTCGAACATGTTTATTAACTAATGTATACAATCTTTGTATTCATAATCTCTTTGTGTCGCTTGTGCTCAATCAATAACCTAAACACCCAACCACATCTCTCACACCACGTTGAGAGTTACGCTTACTTCCCCTCCCATTGGTCGGAGAACAAAACCTTCGCTCCTGATCGGCCGAAATACAAGTTAGCCCCCTTACATTTCGTGGCCGTCAATTTCTAATTAAATTGATTCGATCTAATGTTCCAAATTGAACAGTAACGTTCACCCTCTTTTATATTGGTAGGTGGACAAAACCCTTGATTCTGATTGGCTGAAATATTAGCAACATTCTCACACCACGTTTACATGATTTTAATAAAATCCTAATCGTAAGATCAAATCAATAATAAAGGGCCAAGATATTTTGGAGCCGTGAAACATATTAAAAAAGAGAAATAAAATATGACACACAAATATTTTCATTGAACTGTGTTGCATTCTCTGCAGTAAGAACTGCCTAGCTGGTCTGCCTGTAATAACCATCTGAGTGTATTTATCATTTCTTTTATTGGTCACTATTGTCCGCTTGATTGAGGCCACCTGCCCTTCATCCATTGCAGTAGAATTATGTCTATTTTTTGGCCATTTAAGCTGTAAGAGAAACCTGTGTTGAATCTATCTGAAAGTTAATGAAACTATTATCATTTGGCTGCGCATATTGCACAGATCCTTGGCCTGAATCTTCGATCCAGGAGGTGTTAATCACCAATTATCCTCTTCAATCCACTCATCTGCTTGTCTAGTTGTTGTGCTATCACAACAATTGGCATCAGAGCCGTTCGAAATCCATCAAATTTTTTTTTTTACGATGACATTGAAGGCAATTGAGGAAGATGTAGCTCAATTGAAGGTTGCTCAAGCTAAATTACAATCCAATTTCGATACCTTCTCCGTTGAGCTAGCATCTAAGTTCGATTCTCTGGCCACCAATCTCAACAGCACTTTACAGGAAAACAATCGCAATCTCGTGAGCTTATTCAGTAGACCTTACAACGGTCGACATCAAGTTCATACTGAAGATGCCAGTGGATCTAACGTTCTTGATATTGATGATCAGGGTTTTGCTCACCATCGTCAACCACTATATTCACACCGTATACCTAAGCTGGATTTCCCAAGATTTGATGGTGACAATCCTCGATGCTGGATTCAGAAAGCTGAGCGATATTTTCAACTCCATGACATTGAAGAGTACAAAAAGGTCGATATTGCTGCAATTTACCTTGAGGGTAAGGCTGAGAAGTGGTTTTTGAACTTTCAAGTTAATAGACATAGAATCACTTGGCATGAATTAGCTACCCATCTATGTGTTCGTTTTGAAAATCCTGTGGATGAGAATTTTGTTGGTAGATTTAACAAACTAGTACAACAATCATCTGTAGATGAGTATTATGAAGAGTTTGAATCACTCAAGGCATTGATGCTTAAAATGAATCCATCCCTTAGTGAATCTTACTTCATTATGAGTTTTTAAGTGGATTAAAGGATGAAATATGTAAATCTGTTTCTATGTTTCACCCTCAAACTCTATCAGATTCTTTCTCTCTAGCTAGACTACAAGAACAAAAGTTAGCTCTAACAGCTGTTGTTACCAAACCATTTACTAAGTCCTTCAATAGCCCATTTGCTTCAAATAGACAATATTCTTCACCATCGTTTTTACCCCTACACCAAAGTCCAATCCACCACCCCCTATAGTTAAAAGACTTTCTCAAGAGGACATGGACAAAAGAAGAGCTCAAGGACTTTGCTATAATTGTGATGCTGTTTATAGACCTGGGCACTTTTTTAAGGGCAAGCACAAGATTTATATGCTACAAATAGACAACTCTGACTCTGCAGATACAGAGGAGGAAGAAAAAATATTTGAAGAAGCTACTGAATCTCCAGTTTAGTCTGATGTAGAGATATCTCTCCATGCACTCACATGCAAAGCCACTGGGGAGACTATCAGAATTCCTGGTGTCATCAACAACCACAAAGTTTCCATTCTTATTGACACTGGTAGCACCACCAGTTTTATTGACAGCAAGCTAGCAACTTCTCTCAAGTGCCACATTGAACCAACTGCTGCCATGATGGTCACAGTTGCTAATGGTGACAGAACTGTGAGTACTGGCATTTGCTCAAAACTTACTTGGAGCATGCAGGGCCATACTGTTGTGGAAGATCTAAGAATTCTTCCACTAGGAGGTTGTGACATAGTTCTTGGAGCTGACTGGCTCAAAACTCTAGGTGATGTGCTCTTCAATTTTTCTAAATTAAGCATTTCTTTTAAATACCACAATAAGAAGATCACATTACATGGGAGATCTCCAAAACCTTCAGTATTTATGACCAGTGGTGCTGCAATTAAGAGATTTCTCTCTACAACCTCTCATGGCTTGGTGGGTCAATTTTTCTCAATCTCCACAACTACTGCACCACCCACTCCTGAAATACTACATCCATTATTACAAGAATTCACAGACATATTTCAAGAACCTACCCAACTACCACCCAAGAGAAGCCTAGATCATACAATTCCCCTACAACCCAACTCCATGCTTGTTAACCAAAGAGCTTATAAATGCCCAAATGTCCTAAAGGCAGTATTTGAAAATATTGTCACAGAAATGCTTCATTCTGGCATCATTCAGCCAAGTCATAGCCCCTTTATCTTTTAGTCAAGAAAAAAGATAATTCTTGGAGGTTTTGTGTGGACTATAGAAAACTCAATAGCATCACAATTAAGGATAAGTTTCCTATTCCCATTGTTGATGAACTATTAGATGAGCTCAAAGGTTTTAAATTCCTTTCCAAAAGTGATCTTAGGGTTGGTTCCCACCAGATTAGGGTCAGTGACTTAGACATCTTCAAGATAGCTTTCAGAACCCACCAAGGTCACTATGAGTTTAAAGTGATGCCATTTGGCCTCACAAATGCACCTGCTACCTTCCATGCTTTAATGAATGAGATATTTCAGCCATTTTTGAGGAAATTGTATTAGTATTCTTTGATGACATCCTCATTTACAGCTCTAGTATGGAGGAACATTTAGCCCATCTCAGAATTGTTTTCTCCTTGCTCAGACATCATCAGCTTTTTGCAAAAATGTCAAAATGCAGCTCTGGTCAATCCTTATTGGAGTATCTGGGTCGCATTATTATACCTGAAGGAGTCTGTCTGATCCTAGTAAGATTTCTTACTGTTAAGTGCATATTTTGCATATATTTTGTGTCGAATCCATGCTAGTATTTGCTATATTTTCTTGCAAATTATTGTATATTACGTTTGTTTTCTCTTATTTATGTTTTGCTAGGTAAATCATCCAAAAGAAGTGAATATGCACTTAATTGTGCAAAGAAAGAAGTTAGCCGCAAGCGGAGAAGGACCAAAGACCAAGTGGAACTCGTTCAAACTTAGGAGTGCATGCTGTCATCTCGAAGAGGACAAAAATACAAAGCCAACGGCGAAAGAATGGAGTCGTTCCGACGTCGTATGAAGATTTTATGGGCATTTGAAGCAAGCAAAGTTGTGCGCACGGAAATTTATAAGGGGTAGCCAATCTGTAAGGGGCTGCTAAGATTCAAAAGCTACTAAAGGCACTTGGGTAATCTACTACGGGCTGCCACCTTCTTCCTCCTTACCAAAGACCAAAGTACGTAACATGCAGCATGGAGATGATTGGGGAGACAAACTAATGATTGGGGAGACAAACCAATAATGGGAGATGACACGAATGATTTGCAATGATTAGGATTGATGGTAATGATTAATGACGGAAGTTGAAGAGTCCCATTAACATAGTCGCTGAGAACAGGGAAGAACTGAATGTAACTACCATTGGTAGTTGACGGAGATAATGGAGCTGGAAGTCTGTGGTTGTGATGATGAATTATTGAAAGCGAATGATGAGAAGTGGATCTGCTATGACGCTGTTGATGGTGGAAGATATATTGGCAGAATGCAGGTCGAGCCTGTGGGTGATGCTGCTGATGATCAACATGCTGGTGATAACTATCCAGTGACGATGAAGACCATCGATGGAGCTGAGTCGCTGCTGCCATCGGTGTTGAATATTAATGGAGTCGAGTGCCTTTGCGTGCGAAATAGAGGCGAGTTTGGTTGTAACGAACTTGGTTGAGAAATGAGTGAGACGACGATGTAAACAATGGGTTTCCGGTGAGATGGAACTTGAAGGTATGTTTCCATTGATGACGCGGTATTGGCGATCGGGAGATCTTTGGCGGAGACGAGTTTGACGCTGTGGTGGTTGGCGGTGGGGATGAGAGTAGGCAGTGGTTACGATGGAGTTCATCCCGAGATGAAAATACAGAGAAGATACAAGAATTGAGAGAAGGTCGAGGCAGTGATGATCATGGAGCTGTGATGACGGAGATGCTGCATTGGCAGTGAGTTGGAGAAGCTGAGATGCTATTGATTAACGGATGGAATGGGTTGCTGCTGTTACTGTGTTTGAGGACGGGAGTAGAAGAGAACAAAACAGGGAGAGCCATGGATGACAATGGTATCCGGTGGCAAGGCAGGGGAACAATGGCTGTTTCAGTTGGTAATGGAGTCATGCATGGTGGATGGCCGGGGAAGAACTAAAGCTTGATAACTCAACTCAAATTCGATTGAGATGAAGTGGTGAACACGAAAAGGTGATGGAAGACATGGAGTTCTTTGTCGCTTTCGATGGTGTTGCTTTGCCATTATACTTGAAGCCTACAACTCGAGATAAAACAGTGACTAGTGTTGCATGATATCGTGAGTTTGAGCTTTACAGAGGAGTTGCATTTCTGAGTTCAGAGAAGTCATAAACTTTGGAACTTCACGATCACCAGAGTTGTCGAGGAAATATCGATGTTGAAAACCAAACTCAGGGAGTTCAGAAACTCACGGATAGTCAAGAGTCCGTGAAAGTATCGGGAGTTAGAAATCCGGCGAAATTATCGCTCGCGGTGGCTTGAATGTCCGTGAATCTGCGGGGAGAAACAAAATCCAGCGAGATATTTTCGCTCACGGAAGCATGTATGTCCGTGGGTTTGGATTAGGGTATCTTGTCGGTTCCACAGAACCGACGATTGAACTAGTAAGTTTCTTTATAATTGGGCCGGATCTGCTACATTTTAGTGCAAGCCCATTTGTCTATTTCAGCCACTCCATGCACGGCCAAGTATAGGATGCGACTTCTTTTGGGATTCTAGCTAGTTTTTGGCAACCATTCGACACGGGATTTGGCGCACGGGTACAACAACAACTTGGATACCTATTCAAGAGAACTTCTAATATTTTTGTGAGAAATATATATTCTTTTATCAAGTTTTGGAGAGGAGAACTCAAGAGAAGAAAAGCTAGGGTTTGGAGCTATTTCTACCACCGTAACTATTTCTTTTCTATTTTATTATATGAAACTCATGGGTTTTATTAGTACCATGAGTAGCTAAACTTCTTAGTGATTGGGGATGAATTCTAAGTTCTAGACAATGATTTGAGTTATTATATAAATCTATTTTGAAGTTCTTCACATGATTATTGATTGTTTTTACTAATTAGAATATTTATGATTGATTGATAGATTGTTTAGGTGGCCAACTGAACTAATTTGTTGATTCAATCAAATGCTAGTATTGAATTAGGAGATAAGTAATAGTTGAATAATTCGTACAAAAGTAGTGAACACAAGACCTTGCAGAGGGATCTGTGTAGTGATTGTGTGTATAAACAACACTAGAAAGTGGACCTTGAGCTAAGAGTCTAACTACTGGGATCAATCTATAATTCACAAAAGATAAAGCATTCAGACAAATTACACCTTGAGTGAGCTACTACTAGGTGGTTTAGACGAATAGAATCTGGTATTGGAGAGCTTTCGTACCCAGTGATTTAAGGGATTTAGGGGATAGCACTGAGCTAGTTGTTATTCCACGGTTGGTAATAATTTGTGATTAATTGTATTAATGGATGAATATAATAACTTGATGACGGTTTAGTAACGAAGAAGGATTCCCTGATCATATTTCTCTCCATTGCTTGCAACTTAATTATTTTCAATTGCTTTATTTATTTTGTTTACATTCTAAAACAAACCCCCCATTGTGACATTGTGACACTTTTGACAACTAAATCTCCCTGCTCTTCGTGGGAACGATCCTTACTTCCATTATATTACCAGTTAATTGTGTGGAAATAAGTAATTTAATTTGAGCACCTACGACACGCATCAAATTTTGGCGCCGCTGCCGGGGAGCAGTCGGTAGCTTTAGTTGTTATTTCTTTTTGTTTTTAGTCTTATTTTTAGTTTTTGATTTAGCTTTTTGAGAATTTTGTTTGAGTACTTAATCCATGGCACCGAAAGATTGGGAATATCTCGAGGTGTGAAATTCAAACTCGCAAGGGAACGAGACTACAAGCACGTCCACGGTTGCAACTTCAGAACCTTCTACAGAAGAGATGGTTAATACAGACGACGAGAGAGACCCTCCACCTCCGGAGAGGAATTTAAGAGAGTTGACGTCTCCATGCTTAGATTCGCAACCACTGTGCATTGCAATCACTAACCCAGTGGAGCTAAAGTCGAATCTACTTCATCATCTACCAAAGTTCAAGGGACATCCAGTGAAAATCCAAATCGACACCTTCAACGGTTCGAACACAATGACAAGTCCGAGGCATGTAACCGCGAGCGGAGATATGGCTATGCTACAAGCCTTCCGTTCTCATTGATAGACTTAGCAGAAGAATGGTTGTATTGTCTTCCTCCGGGAGTGTTACAACATGGACTCAGATGAAGAAGCTATTTCTCGAGAAATATTTTCCTGCTTCCAAAGCGGCATCCGTTCGGAAGGAGATTATCGGCATTCTACAGATGTCTGGGGAGTCTCTATATGAATATTGGGAGAGGTATAAGAAGTTGTTGGCAAGCTGCCCACACCATAATATATCCTCAATACTTATCATTCAATACTTCTACGAAGGATTACTTCCTGAACAGAGGAATTTGATTGATGCGGCTGCCGGTGGTTCACTTACTGAGAAGACAATCTCGCAGAAACCAGATTTGATTGAGAGTTTGGCTTCCAATGCTCAACAATTCTATTCCAGAAACGACTCTAATGTCAGAAGAGTTAGTGAGATGGGAGAGTCTCCATGTCGAGCAACGGATGAACAACATAGAGAAGGTAGTACAACGAATGGCAGCGGTGATTATTCCTTCTTACGAAGAAGAGTCCGAACAGTGAATGCTTGTATTCCCGAATCGAGAGGCCAAGGTATGATCCCTACTCTAATACTTATAATCCAGGTTGGAAAGATCACCCAAATTTCGATTATGCAAATCAGCAAGGCTGCAGCTCCTAATCCTTATGGGCGACAGAGTGGTTTTCAACAACCACGATTCCGACCACAACCTCCACCTCGGGCTCAACAACGGACTCGAGTTCCGGTTTAGAGGAAATGATGAAAATGATGATGCAAAAGCAAGATGCCAATGCTCGGCGTCAAGATACCATTCTCGAAAACAAGATATGGCTATAAAGGACTTGCAAACTCAAATTGGACAGTTGGCTACGAGACATGAATGAACTAAAAGCACGAGAATTCAGACAAAGTTGCCATCACAACCTTTTGTGAATCCAAGAGCAAACGTTAATCTTTGTAACTCTTCAGAAGTGGGAAGCAAATCAAGAGCCAAAACAACAAGAAAAGGTTAGTCACAACTTGGAAGAGGAAGTAGAGGTGGAAACTGTTCCAAAGGAAAAGCCAACCTCAATCTGGCCAACCTAAGGACACAGTTCCTACTTTTACCACACCAACTTCTTTTCCTAGTCGTTTTGCCAAGTCAAAGAAGCAAGCTCTAGACAAGGAGATTATGGATATTTTCAGCAAGGTGCATATCAACATTCCATTTATTGAGGCCATCGAACGGTACCCCGGGTATGCCAAAGTTCAAGGATTTGTGTACAAGGAAGGAGAGGTTGATTGCTAACGAGATCACTCGAGTAGGAGAAAGTGCTTGACTATGTTGCTAAAGAAGATGCTGCAAAGTGTAAAGATCCTGGTGGTTTTACAAATGCGATTACAATTGGTGAAAAACGGTTCGAGCGTGCTTTACTCGATTTGGGAGCTTCCATAAGCGTGATGTCAGCCGATGTTTATGATTCATTGAATGGGACCTTTAAAGGAGACGAGGATTATCATTCAATTAGCTAATAAGTATAACATATATCCTAAGGGACTCGTGGAAGACGTGTTAGTGCAAGTTAATGAACTAATCTTTCCGGTTGATTTCTTTGTTGTGGATATGCGGGATGGGGACAATTGTTCGTCTACTTCATTACTTCTTGGGAGACCATTTATGAAGACTGCTAAGACGAAGATTGATTGTGATCTTGGGACACTCACTATGGAGTTTGACAAAGAGGTTATACGCTTCAATATTTTTGAAGCCATGCGTTATCCAAGTGATATCCATTCGCATTTTACGTTGATGTTATTGGTTCGTTGGCACAACGGATGTTTGATTTGATCAACGAAGATGAACTTGAATCATGCTACAAAATAGCATTAATTTGGACATCCATGGCATACCTAACTTGGACGTTGATATTTCCAAGGAGTTTGTTGAGACATGTGGTGCTTTAACAAGCATCACAAGAAGTTAGAAGAGGTAATATTTCATATATCTCTTTACATGTAATCGATGAAGTTCCTTTACCTTCATTGTGCAGGCACCTAAATTAGAGCCGAAACCTCTACCCGATCACTTAAAGTACGCTTACTTGGGTGATGGGGAAGAGCTTCCAGTCATTATTGCAAAGAATCTCACAAAGAATACGGGAAGAACGCCTCCTTAGGGTTACGAAAGAGCACAAAAACGGCTATTGGGTGGACAATTGCTGACATCAAAGGCATTAGTCCATCCATGTGCATGCATAGAATCCTTATGGAAGATGATATCAAGCCGAGTACGTGATGCTCGGCGTAGGCTTAACCCCCAATGATGGAGGTCGTGAAGAAAGAGATCCTCAAATTACTAAGTGTGGGGTGATTTACCCAATTTCTGACAAGAAATGGGTTAGTCCAGTGCAAGTGGTGCCTAAGAAATCAAGTGTCACTGTTGTTAGAAATCAAGATGATGAACTTGTTCCTACAAGAGTTCAAACAGGATGGCGAGTGTGCATAGACTACAGAAAGCTCAATTCGGCAACCCGCAAGGATCACTTTCCTTTGCCTTTCATTGATCGAGATGTTAGAGAGGTTAGCGGGACATTCATATTATTGCTTTTGGATGGTTATTCGGGCTACAATCAAATTGTTATTGCACCGGAGGATCAAGAGAAGACTACTTTCACTTGTCCTTTCGGTACATTCGCATATAGAAGAATGCCATTTGGTCTTTGCAATGCGCCTGCCACTTTTCAGAGATGTATGGTTAGTATATTCTCTGATTACGTGGAAAACATCATTGAGGTATTTATGGACGACTTTAGTGTTTATGGTGATTCATTTGATATTTGTTTAAATAATCTTGAACTTGTGCTTAAAAGATGCATAGACACTAATCTTGTTTTAAACTGGGAGAAATGCCACTTTATGGTAGACCATGGAATTGTACTTGGCCACATCGTGTCCTCTCAAGGACTCGAGGTAGACAAGGCAAAGATAGACTTGATTAGGAACTTACAATACCCCACTTCGGTGAGGGAATTCGCTCGTTTCTTGGTCATGCGAGGTTTTATAGGAGGTTTATCAAAGATTTCTCCAAAATCTCAATGCCGATGTGCAGATTGTTGCAAAAAGAGGTTGCCTTTAACTTCACCCGAGTGCAAGGATGCTTTTAATAAATTGAAGGAATTGTTGACTACTTGCACCAATTATTAAGTCACCGATTTGGAGTTTGCCGTTCGAGTTAATGTGTGATGCAAGTGATTATGCAGTCGGAGCTGTTTTGGGTCAAAAGTAGACAAGAGGTCACATGTGATTTATTATGCATCAAGGACCCTAAACGATGCTCAAATCAACTATTCCACTACTGAGAAAGAGTTGTTGGCTATAGTATTTGCATTAGAAAAATTCAGAGCTTATTTGGTGGGTACTAATGTGATTGTATATTATGATCATGCAGCACTACGGTATCTATTGAAAAGAAGGAGGCTAAGCCAAGACTCATACGTTGGATTCTTTTCTTTGCAAGAATTCAATATGGAAATCGAGAGATAAGAAAGGTGTTGAGAATACGATTCCGATCATCTTAGTAGACTTGTTGTTTCGAAGAAGAACTCCCCTTACGATCGTTTTCCCGGACGAACAACTTTTCTCGATTGAAGAATCAACACCTTGGTACGCTGATATAGTGAACTATTTGGTTACAAGGCAAATACCTAGTACAATGTCTACTTTTCAAAAGCTAAAGCTTAAGAAAATAGCCAAGCGATATGTGTGGGATGAACCCTACTTGTGGAAATATGGTGCGATCAAATTATCCGCAGTGCGTACCAAACTACGAATTTCAATCAATTCTATCTTTTTGTCATTCTTATGCTTGTGGTGGTCACTTTGGTGTAAAACGTACCGCTCTCAAAGTCCTTGAGAGTGGCTTTTATTGGCCTACCCTATTTGAGGATGCATATGCTTTTTGCAAATCTTGTGATAGATGTCAACGAACGGGCAATCTAGGTGCTCGAAATCAAATGCCACTCAATCCTATTCTCACTGTCGAGATTTTTGATGCGTGGGGTATTGATTTTATGGGTCCTTTTGTTAATTCGAATGGAAAATTTTATATACTTCTTGCTGTGGATTATGTTTCTAAATGGGTGGAAGCTAAAGCCACCCCTACTAATGATTCTCAAGTTGTTTGTGAGTTTGTGAAGGAATATATTTTCTCTAGACATGGTACACCAAGAGTGGTTATCAGTGATGGAGGCTCGCACTTCAAGAAATCCTTCCATGCTCTCCTCAAGAAGTACAACATTACACACAAGATTGGTACGCCGTATCACCCACAAACTAGTGGGCAAGCTGAAATTTCAAATCGTGAGATTAAGTCCATCCTGGAGAAAACCGTTAATGCTACACGGAAGGATTGGAGTTATAGACTTAACGATGCACTTTGGGCGTATAGAACAGCATATAAGACACCGATTGGTATGTCTCCATATCGGTTGGTTTACGGCAAAGCTTGTCATCTCCCAGTTGAACTTGAGCATAAGGCTTTATGGGCGGTAAAGATGTGCAACATGGAGTATGATAAAGCGGGAAACATAGGCAACTACAAATTAATGAGCTAGAGGAGATACGTAATGATGCTTACGAGAGTTCTCGTATATATAAGGAAAAGACTAAGCTTTTCCATGACAAGATGATTTCTCGGAAGAATTTTGTTGTGGGACAGAAAGTTCTTTTATTTCATTCTCGTCTTAAGCTATTTCTGGTAAGCTAAGGTCCGGATGGATTGGACCATATGTTGTTACTAATGTTTATTCTCATGGTGCGATTGATATCACTAGTCTTAGAGATGGGACTACTTCTAAGGTCAACGGCCATAGATTGAAGCCATACTATGAAAACATCGCTTATGTGAATGTGGAAGAGATAGAGCTTCGCGATTTACTCCCTCTGGAGGAGTAGCATAAGGAGAATTCCAAGTCGGGCTGACGACTTTAAACCAAGCGCTAAATGGGAGGCAACCCATAGGTTTTGTATCTTAAACCCTTCTATTTTTGTTTTTTATTGTTTTCATATCATATTTGCATCCCCATGTTTAATTTCATTGAGTCCGGAATCTATTTTAGAAGAAATTATAGACGAATACCTTTTCGTCGTCGAAAACTTCAGACTGCGCGTAGTTCAGTCCAGAGACCATAACTGTCAGACCGTTTATCGAAACACTGTGCCCTTTTAACACTTTGTAGAAAACACGTAGATGAACAACTTTTGTGAAATGGAGTTTTTCCAAATTCCTTACCAATTTGCACAGTTTTTGCGTTTTATCTTCTGTTACGTCAGAATTCAGAACTTTCGGTTTTACATTGAGGACAATGTGAAGTTTAAGTGTGGGGAGCATTTATATGTTTGTATAGTTTGTTTTAGTTTGTTTTATGCCTTTAAAAAAAAAAAAAAATCAGAAAAATAGAAAAAAAAACAAGAAAAATTGTGCTTTTTGAACTCCGAAATCTAGAAACTTGTGCCTTTAGGATGACACCATTAGTGGATGGAACCATTTTGAATGCGGGGAGTTGAGGAACCAATTAACTAAAAGGGACGAACACATAGCTCGAAATCACAAATAACATGATAGTTGTTACCATATCTCGGAATATCACCATATCACATTCTATTTTTATTTTTCCATATTTATCTATTGTTCTCTAAGTGCTTTGGTGGGTCACTAAACATCGACGTGTTATTACTGCTAGGATGAAATAGAGTGATTGAGTTACTAGAAAAAAAAAAAAAAAAAAGAAAAAAAAATTGAAAAAAAAAAGAGACCGACCAATTAGACCAAACGGAATAAGAAAGACACTTGGGAATAGCAGTATGTGTGAAACGTAGTCCCTGTCTCCGTCGCCTAAACAAGCGTGGAATGCAGGATCCAAGGCAACTATCATATACGTGTTGACAAGGAAGCATGCGCTTGGATCCAAAAGATCTAATCATGCCGTCTAAAAAAAAGAGAAACTGGATCCAGTTTGATCCAATCATATAAAAAAAAAAAAAAAAAAAAAAAAAAAAAAAAAAAAAGAGAAAGAAATTATTTTTGTGTTGAATAAAGTCACTCTTGGTTCCCTTGTATATGCCAATTGATTTGATGTAGCATTCAGCACCAAGTAGCTCAATCCAATAGGATTAGGTTCATCTTAGCAGTGACCTTCAGACAGATATGGGAAACATCGATCACTTGTGAATATTCGCCAACATCTACATCTATATCCATCTTCTTGATCTTTTCATTGTGATTGTGGTTTGTTAGTTTCCAGTATTGTGGCTTGTTCGACTATCTAATTAGAGTTTATTTACTAATATGAATTGAATTTGCAAGGTACCTCCTCCTGTAGTCAATTTGGATTCGTTCATTGATTTGTCACAAATAGACGGAGTTTGAAATATAGGTTTTGTAGGTAGACCTCTTGTAAACCTTCACGAGACTATAACTTGTCCACTAGGGACACCTATGGGTTTAAAGGCACATTATTCATGCTAAGAGTAACCGTATCCTCGCCGACATGGAGTTGTTGTATTTTAGATAGTTTGCTCGAGGACGAGCAAAAGACAAGTGTGGGGAATTTGTTAAGTGCATATTTTGCATATATTTTGTGTCGAATCCATGCTAGTATTTGCTATATTTTCTTGCAAATTATTGTATATTACGTTTGTTTTCTCTTATTTATGTTTTGCTAGGTGAATCATCCAAAAGAAGTG
This sequence comes from Papaver armeniacum, assembly GCA_023531295.1. Lineage (NCBI taxonomy): Eukaryota > Viridiplantae > Streptophyta > Magnoliopsida > Ranunculales > Papaveraceae > Papaver > Papaver armeniacum. Next base: position 31,013 of record JAJJWW010002157.1, on the reverse strand, counting down.
AATATGCACTTAATTGTGCAAAGAAAGAAGTTAGCGCAAGCGGAGAAGGACCAAAGACCAAGTGGAACTCGTTCAAACTTAGGAGTGCATGCTGTCATCTCGAAGAGGACGAAAATACAAAGCCAACGGCGAAAGAATGGAGTCGTTCCGACGTCGTATGAAGATTTTATGGGCATTTGAAGCAAGCAAAGTTGTGCGCACGAGAATTTATAAGGGGTAGCCAATCTGTAAGGGGCTGCTAAGATTCAAAAGCTACTAAAGGCACTTGGGTAATCTACTACGGGCTGCCACCTTCTTCCTCCTTACCAAAGACCAAAGTACGTAACATGCAGCATGGAGATGATTGGGGAGACAAACTAATGATTGGGGAGACAAACCAATAATGGGAGATGACACGAATGATTTGCAATGATTAGGATTGATGGTAATGATTAATGACGGAAGTTGAAGAGTCCCATTAACATAGTCGCTGAGAACAGGGAAGAACTGAATGTAACTACCATTGGTAGTTGACGGAGATAATGGAGCTGGAAGTCTGTGGTTGTGATGATGAATTATTGGAAGCGAATGATGAGAAGTGGATCTGCTATGACGCTGTTGATGGTGGAAGATATATTGGCAGAATGCGGTCGAGCACGTGGGTGATGCTGCTGATGATCAACATGCTGGTGATAACTATCCAGTGACGATGAAGACCATCGATGGAGCTGAGTTGCTGCTGCCATCGGTGTTGAATATTAATGGAGTCGAGTCTGCTTGCGTCTGAAATAGAGCTGAGTTTGGTTGTAACTGAACTTCAGTTGAGAAATGAGCTGAGACGACGCTGTAAACAATGGGTTTCCGGTGAGATGGAACTTGAAGGTATGTTTCCATTGATGACGCGGTATTGGCGATCAGGGAGATGCTGGCAGAGACGAGTTTGACGTTGTGGTGGTTGGCAGTGGGGATGAGAGTAGCTGGCTGTGGTTACGATGGAGTTCATCCCGAGATGAAAATACAGAGAAGATACAAGAATTGAGAGAAGGTCGAGGCAGTGATGATCATGGAGCTGTGATGACGGAGATGCTGCATTGGCAGTGAGCTGGAGAAGCTGAGATGCTATTGATTAACGGATGGAATGGGTTGCTGCTGTTACTGTGTTTGAGGACGGGAGTAGAAGAGAACAAAACAGGGAGAGCCATGGATGACAATGGTATCCGGTGGCAAGACAGGGAACAATGGCTGTTTCCGTTGGTAATGGAGTCATGCATGGTGGATGGCCAGGGAAGAACTAAAGCTTGATAACTCAACTCAAATTCAGTTGAGATGAAGTGGTGAACACAGAAAGGTGATGGAAGACATGGAGTTGCTGTCGCTTTCGATGGTGTTCTTTGCCATTATACTTGAAGCCTACAACTCGAGATAAAGCAGAGTGACTAGTGTTGCATGATATCGTGAGTTTGAGCTTTACAGAGGAGTTGCATTTCTGAGTTCAGAGAAGTCATAAACTTTGGAACTTCACGATCACCAGAGTTGTCGAGGAAATATCGATGTTGAAAACCAAACTCAGGGAGTTCAGAAACTCACGGATAGTCAAGAGTCCGTGAAAGTATCGGGAGTTAGAAATCCAAAGAAATTATCGCTCGCGGTGGCTTGAATGTCCGTGAATCTGCAGGGAGAAACAAAATCCAGCAGATATTTTCGCTCACGGAAGCATGTATGTCCGTGGGTTTGGATTAGGGTATACTGTCAGTTCCACGGAACTGACAGTTGAACTAGTAAGTTTCTTTATAATTGGGCCGGATCTGCTACATTTTAGTGCAAGCCCATTTGGCTATTTCAGCCACTCCATGCACGGCCAAGTATAGGATGCGACTTCTTTTGGGATTCTAGCTAGTTTTTGGCAACCATTCGACACGGGATTTGGCGCACGGGTACAACAACAACTTGGATACCTATTTAAGAGAACTTCTAATATTTTTGTGAGAAATATATATTCTTTTATCAAGTTTTGGAGAGGAGAACTCAAGAGAAGAAAAGCTAGGGTTTGGAGCTATTTCTACCACCGTAACTATTTCTTTTCTATTTTATTATATGAAACTCATGGGTTTTATTAGTACCATGAGTAGCTAAACTTCTTAGTGATTGGGGATGAATTCTAAGTTCTAGACAATGATTTGAGTTATTATATAAATCTATTTTGAAGTTCTTCACATGATTATTGATTGTTTTTACTAATTAGAATATTTATGATTGATTGATAGATTGTTTAGGTGGCCAACTGAACTAATTTGTTGATTCAATCAAATGCTAGTATTGAATTAGGAGATAAGTAATAGTTGAATAATTCGTACAAAAGTAGTGAACACAAGACCTTGCAGAGGGATTCTGTAGTGATTGTGTGTATAAACAACACTAGAAAGTGGACCTTGAGCTAAGAGTCTAACTACTGGGATCAATCTATAATTCACAAAAGATAAAGCATTCAGACAAATTACACCTTGAGTGAGCTACTACTAGGTGGTTTAGACGAATAGAATCTGGTATTGGAGAGCTTTCGTACCCAGTGATTTAAGGGATTTAGGGGATAGCACTGAGCTAGCTGTTATTCCACGGTTGGTAATAATTTGTGATTAATTGTATTAATGGATGAATATAATAACTTGATGACGGTTTAGTAACGAAGAAGGATTCCCGATCATATTTCTCTCCATTGCTTGCAACTTAATTATTTTCAATTGTTTTATTTATTTTGTTTACATTCTAAAACAAACCCCCATTGTGACATTGTGACACTTTTGACAACTAAATCTCCCCGCTCTTCGTGGGAACGATCCTTACTTCCATTATATTACCAGTTAATTGTGTGGAAATAAGTAATTTAATTTGAGCACCTACGACACGCATCAAATTTTGGCGCCGCTGCCGGGGAGCAGTCGGTAGCTTTAGTTGTTATTTCTTTTTGTTTTTAGTCTTATTTTTAGTTTTTGATTTAGCTTTTTGAGAATTTTGTTTCAGGTACTTAATCCCTGGCACCGAAAGATTGGGAATATCTGAGGTGTGGAATTCAAACTCGCAAGGGAACAGTACTACAAGCACGTCCACAGTTGCAACTTAACCTTCTACGAAGAGATGGTTAATACGGACGACGAGAGAGACCCTCCACCTCCGGAGAGGAATTTAAGAGAGTTGACGTCTCCATGCTTAGATTCGCAACCACTGTGCATTGCAATCACTAACCCAAGTGGAGCTAAAGTCGAATCTACTTCATCATCTACCAAAGTTCAAGGGACATCCGGTGAAAATCCAAATCGACACCTTCAACGGTTCGAACACAATGACAAGTCTCGAGGCATGTAACCGCGAGCGAGAGATATGGCTATGCTACAAGCCTTCCGTTCTCATTGATAGACTTAGCGAGAAGAATGGTTGTATTGTCTTCCTCCAGGGAGTGTTACAACATGGACTCAGATGAAGAAGCTATTTCTCGAGAAATATTTTCCGCTTCCAAAGCGGCATCCGTTCGGAAGGAGATTAGCGGCATTCTACGGATATGCGGGGAGTCTCTATATGAATATTGGGAGAGGTATAAGAAGTTGTTGGCAAGCTGCCCACACCATAATATATCCTCAATACTTATCATTCAATACTTCTACGAAGGATTACTTCGAACAGAGGAATTTGATTGATGCGGCTGCCGGTGGTTCACTTACGAGAAGACAATCTCGCAGCAACCGGTTTGATTGAGAGTATGGCTTCCAATGCTCAACAATTCTATTCCGAAAAACGATTCTAATGTCGGAAGAGTTAGTGAGATGGGAGAGTCGCACGGTCGAGCAACGGATGAACAACATAGAGAAGGTAGTACAACGAATGGTAGCAGATGATTATTCCTTCTTACGAAGAAGAGTCTGAACAGGTGAATGCTGTATTCCCGAATCAGAGGCCAAGGTATGATCCCTACTCTAATACTTATAATCCAGGTTGGAAAGATCACCCAAATTTCGAGTTATGCAAATCAGCAAGTGCAGCTCCTAATCCTTATGGGCGACAGAGTGGTTTTCAACAACCACGGTTCCGACCACAACCTCCACCTCGGGCTCAACAACGGACTCGAGTTCCGGTTTAGAGGAAATGATGAAAATGATGATGCAAAAGCAAGATGCCAATGCTCGGCGTCAAGATACCATTCTGCGAAACAAGATATGGCTATAAAGGACTTGCAAACTCAAATTGGACAGTTGGCTACGACATGAATGAACTAAAAGCACGAGAATTCAGCAAAGTTGCCATCACAACCTTTTGTGAATCCAAGAGCAAACGTTAATCTTTGTAACTCGAGAAGTGGGAAGCAAACGAAGAGCCAAAACAACAAGAAAAGGTTAGTCACAACTTGGAAGAGGAAGTAGAGGTGGAAACTGTTCCAAAGGAAAAGCCAACCTCAACTGGCCAACCTAAGGACACGCCTCCTACTTTTACCACACCACCTCCTTTTCCTAGTCGTTTTGCCAAGTCAAAGAAGCAAGCTCTAGACAAGGAGATTATGGATATTTTCAGCAAGGTGCATATCAACATTCCATTTATTGAGGCCATCAGAACGGTACCCAGGTATGCCAAAGTTCTGAAGGATTTGTGTACAAGGAAGGAGAGGTTGATTGCTAACGAGATCACTCAGGTAGGAGAAAGTGCTTCAGCTATGTTGCTAAAGAAGATGCCTGCAAAGTGTAAAGATCCTGGTGGTTTTACAGTGCCAGTTACAATTGGTGAAAAACGGTTCGAGCGTGCTTTACTCGATTTGGGAGCTTCCATAAGCGTGATGTCAGCCGATGTTTATGATTCATTGAATCTGGGACCTTTAAAGGAGACAGGGATTATCATTCAATTAGCTAATAAGTATAACATATATCCTAAGGGACTCGTGGAAGACGTGTTAGTGCAAGTTAATGAACTAATCTTTCCGGTTGATTTCTTTGTTGTGGATATGCAGGATGGGGACAATTGTTCGTCTACTTCATTACTTCTTGGGAGACCATTTATGAAGACTGCTAAGACGAAGATTGATTGTGATACTGGGACACTCACTATGGAGTTTGACAAAGAGGTTATACGCTTCAATATTTTTGAAGCCATGCGTTATCCAAGTGATATCCATTCCGCATTTTCTGTTGATGTTATTGGTTCGTTGGCACAACAGATGTTTGATTTGATCAACGAAGATGAACTTGAATCTGTGCTACAAAATAGCATTAATTTGGACATCCATGGCATACCTAACTTGGACGTTGATATTTCCAAGGAGTTTGTTGAGACATGTGGTGCTTTAACAACATCACAAGAAGTTAGAAGAGGTAATATTTCATATATCTCTTTACCTGTAACTGATGAAGTTCCTTTACCTTCTGTTGTGCAGGCACCTAAATTAGAGCCGAAACCTCTACCTGATCACTTAAAGTACGCTTACTTGGGTGATGGGGAAGAGCTTCCAGTCATTATTGCAAAGAATCTCACAAAGAATACGAAGAACGCCTCCTTAGGGTTACGAAAGAGCACAAAACGGCTATTGGGTGGACAATTGCCGACATCAAAGGCATTAGTCCATCCATGTGCATGCATAGAATCCTTATGGAAGATGATATCAAGCCGATACGTGATGCTCAGCGTAGGCTTAACCCCCAATGATGGAGGTCGTGAAGAAAGAGATCCTCAAATTACTAAGTGTGGGGGTGATTTACCCAATTTCGACAGACAAATGGGTTAGTCCAAGTGCAAGTGGTGCCTAAGAAATCAAGTGTCACTTTGTTGTTAGAAATCAAGATGATGAACTTGTTCCTACAAGAGTTCAAACGGATGGCGAGTGTGCATAGACTACGAAAAGCTCAATTCGGCAACCCGCAAGGATCACTTTCCTTTGCCTTTCATTGATCGAGATGTTAGAGAGGTTAGCGGGACATTCATATTATTGCTTTTTGGATGGTTATTCGGGCTACAATCAAATTGTTATTGCGGAGGATCAAGAGAAGACTACTTTCACTTGTCCTTTCGGTACATTCGCATATAGAAGAATGCCATTTGGTCTTTGCAATGCGCCCACTTTTCGAGAGATGTATGGTTAGTATATTCTCGATTACGTGGAAAACATCATTGAGGTATTTATGGACGACTTTAGTGTTTATGGTGATTCATTTGATATTTGTTTAAATAATCTTGAACTTGTGCTTAAAAGATGCATAGACACTAATCTTGTTTTAAACTGGGAGAAATGCCACTTTATGGTAGACCATGGAATTGTACTTGGCCACATCGTGTCCTCTCAAGGACTCGAGGTAGACAAGGCAAAGATAGACTTGATTAGGAACTTACAATACCCCACTTCGGTGAGGGGAATTCGCTCGTTTCTTGGTCATGCAGGTTTTTATAGGAGGTTTATCAAAGATTTCTCCAAAATCTCAATGCCGATGTGCAGATTGTTGCAAAAAGAGGTTGCCTTTAACTTCGACCAGGAGTGCAAGGATGCTTTTAATAAATTGAAGGAATTGTTGACTACTGCACCAATTATTAAGTCACCTGACTGGAGTTTGCCGTTCGAGTTAATGTGTGATGCAAGTGATTATGCAGTCGGAGCTGTTTTGGGTCAAAAAGTAGACAAGAGGTCACATGTGATTTATTATGCATCAAGGACCCTAAACGATGCTCAAATCAACTATTCCACTACTGAGAAAGAGTTGTTGGCTATAGTATTTGCATTAGAAAAATTCAGAGCTTATTTGGTGGGTACTAATGTGATTGTATATTCGATCATGCAAAGACTACGGTATCTATTGAAAAGAAGGAGGCTAAGCCAAGACTCATACGTTGGATTCTTTTCTTTGCAAGAATTCAATATGGAAATCGAGAGATAAGAAAGGTGTTGAGAATACGATTGCCGATCATCTTAGTAGACTTGTTGTTTCCGAAGAAGAACTCCCATTACAGGATCGTTTCCAGGACGAACAACTTTTCTCGATTGAAGAATCAACACCTTGGTACGCTGATATAGTGAACTATTTGGTTACAAGGCAAATACCTAGTACAATGTCTACTTTTCAAAAGCTAAAGCTTAAGAAAATAGCCAAGCAGTATGTGTGGGATGAACCCTACTTGTGGAAATATGGTGCTGATCAAATTATCCGCAGGTGCGTACCAAACTCTGAATTTCAGTCAATTCTATCTTTTTGTCATTCTTATGCTTGTGGTGGTCACTTTGGTGTAAAACGTCATCGCTCTCAAAGTCCTTGAGAGTGGCTTTTATTGGCCTACCCTATTTGAGGATGCATATGCTTTTTGCAAATCTTGTGATAGATGTCAACGAACGGGCAATCTAGGTGCTCGAAATCAAATGCCACTCAATCCTATTCTCACTTTGTCGAGATTTTTGATGCGTGGGGTATTGATTTTATGGGTCCTTTTGTTAATTCGAATGGAAAATTTTATATACTTCTTCTTTGTGGATTATGTTTCTAAATGGGTGGAAGCTAAAGCCACCCCTACTAATGATTCTCAAGTTGTTTGTGAGTTTGTGAAGGAATATATTTTCTCTAGACATGGTACACCAAGAGTGGTTATCAGTGATGGAGGCTCGCACTTCAAGAAATCCTTCCATGCTCTCCTCAAGAAGTACAACATTACACACAAGATTGGTACGCCGTATCACCCACAAACTAGTGGGCAAGCTGAAATTTCAAATCGTGAGATTAAGTCCATCCTGGAGAAAACCGTTAATGCTACACGGAAGGATTGGAGTTATAGACTTAACGATGCACTTTGGGCGTATAGAACAGCATATAAGACACCGATTGGTATGTCTCCATATCGGTTGGTTTACGGCAAAGCTTGTCATCTCCCAGTTGAACTTGAGCATAAGGCTTTATGGGCAGTAAAGATGTGCAACATGGAGTATGATAAAGCGGGGAAACATAGGCAACTACAAATTAATGAGCTAGAGGAGATACGTAATGATGCTTACGAGTTCTCGTATATATAAGGAAAAGACTAAGTTTTTCCATGACAAGATGATTTCTCGGAAGAATTTTGTTGTGGGACAGAAAGTTCTTTTATTTCATTCTCGTCTTAAGCTATTTCTGGTAAGCTAAGGTCCGGATGGATTGGACCATATGTTGTTACTAATGTTTATTCTCATGGTGCAGTTGATATCACTAGTCTTAGAGATGGGACTACTTCTAAGGTCAACGGCCATAGATTGAAGCCATACTATGAAAACATCGCTTATGTGAATGTGGAAGAGATAGAGCTTCGCGATTTACTCCCTCTGGAGGAGTAGCATAAGGAGAATTCCAAGTCGGGCTGACGACTTTAAACCAAGCGCTAAATGGGAGGCAACCCATAGGTTTTGTATCTTAAACCCTTCTATTTTTGTTTTTTATTGTTTTCATATCATATTTGCATCCCCATGTTTAATTTCATTGAGTCCGGAATCTATTTTAGAAGAAATTATAGACGAATACCTTTTCGTCAGAAAACTTCAGACTGCGCGTAGTTCAGTCCAGAGACCATAACTGTCAGACCGTTTATCGAAACACTGTGCCCTTTTGACACTTTGTAGAAAACACGTAGATGAACAACTTTTGTGAAATGGAGTTTTTCCAAATTCCTTACCAATTTGCACAGTTTTTGCGTTTTATCTGCTGTTACGTCAGAATTCAGAACTTTCGGTTTTACACATTGAGGACAATGTGAAGTTTAAGTGTGGGGGAGCATTTATATGTTTGTATAGTTTGTTTTAGTTTGTTTTATGCCTTTAAAAAAAAAAAAAAAATCAGAAAAATAGAAAAAAACCAAGAAAAATTGTGCTTTTTGAACTCCGAAATCTAGAAACTTGTGCCTTTAGGATGACACCATTAGTGGATGGAACCATTTTGAATGCAGGAGTTGAGGAACCAATTAACTAAAAGGGACGAACACATAGCTCAGAAATCACAAATAACATGATAGTTGTTACCATATCTCGGAATATCACCATATCACATTCTATTTTTATTTTTCCATATTTATCTATTGTTCTCTAAGTGCTTTGGTGGGTCACTAAACATCGACGTGTTATTACTGCTAGGATGAAATAGAGTGATTGAGTTACTAGAAAAAAAAAAAAAAAAAAAAAAAAAAAAAAAAAAAAAAAAAAAAAAAAAAGAGAAAAAAACCAAATTAGACCAAACGGAATAAGAAAGACACTTGGGAATAGCGGTATGTGTGAAACGTAGTCCCTGTCTCAGTCGCCTAAACAAGCGTGGAATGCAGGATCCAAGGCAACTATCATATACGTGTTGACAAGGAAGCATGCGCTTGGATCCAAAAGATCTAATCATGCCGTCTAAAAAAAAAAAAAGAGAAACTGGATCCAGTTTGATCCAATCATATAAAAAAAAAAAAAAAAAAAAAAAAGAGAGAAAAATTATTATTGTGTTGAATAAAGTCACTCTTGGTTCCCTTGTATATGCCAATTGATTTGATGTAGCATTCAAGACCAAGTAGCTCAATCCAATAGGATTAGGTTCATCTTAGCGATGACCTTGTGACGAGATATGGGAAACATCGATCACTTGTGAATATTCGCCAACATCTACATCTATATCCATCTTCTTGATCTTTTCATTGTGATTGTGGTTTGTTAGTTTCCGAGTATTGTGGCTTGTTCGACTATCTAATTAGAGTTTATTTACTAATATGAATTGAATTTGCAAGGTACCTCCTCCTGTAGTCAATTTGGATTCGTTCATTGATTTGTCACAAATAGACGGAGTTTGAAATATAGGTTTTGTAGGTAGACCTCTTGTAAACCTTCACGAGACTATAACTCGTCCACTAGGGACACCTATGGGTTTAAAGGCCTGTTATTCATGCTAAGAGTAACCGTATCCTCGCCGACATGGAGTTGTTGTATTTTAGATAGTTTGCTCGAGGACGAGCAAAAGACAAGTGTGGGGGAATTTGTTAAGTGCATATTTTGCATATATTTTGTGTCGAATCCATGCTAGTATTTGCTATATTTTCTTGCAAATTATTGTATATTACGTTTGTTTTCTCTTATTTATGTTTTGCTAGGTAAATCATCCAAAAGAAGTGAATATGCACTTAATTGTGCAAAGAAAGAAGTTAGCCGCAAGCGGAGAAGGACCAAAGACCAAGTGGAACTCGTTCAAACTTAGGAGTGCATGCTGTCATCTCGAAGAGGACGAAAATACAAAGCCAACGGCGAAAGAATGGAGTCGTTCCGACGTCGTATGAAGATTTTATGGGCATTTGAAGCAAGCAAAGTTGTGCGCACAGAATTTATAAGGGGTAGCCAATCTGTAAGGGGCTGCTAAGATTCAAAAGCTACTAAAGGCACTTGGGTAATCTACTACGGGCTGCCACCTTCTTCCTCCTTACCAAAGACCAAAGTACGTAACATGCAGCATGGAGATGATTGGGGAGACAAACTAATGATTGGGGAGACAAACCAATAATGGGAGATGACACGAATGATTTGCAATGATTAGGATTGATGGTAATGATTAATGACGGAAGTTGAAGAGTCCCATTAACATAGTCGCTGAGAACAGGGAAGAACTGAATGTAACTACCATTGGTAGTTGACGGAGATAATGGAGCTGAAGTCTGTGGTTGTGATGATGAATTATTGGAAGCGAATGATGAGAAGTGGATCTGCTATGACGCTGTTGATGGTGGAAGATATATTGGCAGAATGCAGGTCGAGCCTGTGGGTGATGCTGCTGATGATCAACATGCTGGTGATAACTATCCAGTGACGATGAAGACCATCGATGGAGCTGAGTCGCTGCTGCCATCGGTGTTGAATATTAATGGAGTCGAGTCTGCTTGCGTCTGAAATAGAGCTGAGTTTGGTTGTAATGAACTTGATTGAGAAATGAGTGAGACGACGCTGTAAACAATGGGTTTCCGGTGAGATGGAACTTGAAGGTATGTTTCCATTGATGACGCGGTATCGGCGATCGGGGAGATCTTTGGCGAGAGGCAGTTTGACGCTGTGGTGGTTGGCGGTGGGGATGAGAGTAGCTGGTCTGTGGTTACGATGGAGTTCATCCCGAGATGAAAATACGAGAGAAGATATAAGAATTGAGAGAAGGTCGAGGCGGTGATGATCATGGAGTTTGTGATGACGGAGATCTTTGCATTGGCGGTGGTGGAGAAGCCGAGATGCTATTGATTAACGGATGGAATGGGTTCTTCGCCATTCTTGTGTTTGAGGACGGGAGTAGAAGAGAACAAAACGGGGAGAGCCATGGATGACAATGGTATCCGGTGGCAAGACAGGGAACAATGGTCATTTCCGTTGGTAATGGAGTCATGCATGGTGGATGGCCAGGGAAGAACTAAAGCTTGATAACTCAACTCAAATTCAGTTGAGATGAAGTGGTGAACACGAAAGGTGATGGAAGACATGGAGTTGTTTGTCGCTTTCGATGGTGTTGCTTTGCCATTATACTTGAAGCCTACAACTCGAGATAAAGCAGAGTGACTAGTGTTGCATGATATCGTGAGTTTGAGCTTTACGGAGGAGTTGCATTTACGAGTTCGGAGAAGTCATAAACTTTGGAACTTCACGATCACCGAGTTGTCGAGGAAATATCGATGTTGAAAACCAAACTCAGGGAGTTCAGAAACTCACGGATAGTCAAGAGTCCGTGAAAGTATCGGGAGTTAGAAATCCAGCAGAAATTATCGCTCGCGGTGGCTTGAATGTCCGTGAATCTGCAGGAGAAACAAAATCCAGCGAGATATTTTCGCTCACGGAAGCATGTATGTCCGTGGGTTTGGATTAGGGTATCTTTATCAGTTCCACGGCCGACAGTTGAACTAGTAAGTTTCTTTATAATTGGGCCGGATCTGCTACATTTTAGTGCAAGCCCATTTGGCTATTTCAGCCACTCCATGCACGGCCAAGTATAGGATGCGACTTCTTTTGGGATTCTAGCTAGTTTTTGGCAACCATTCGACACGGGATTTGGCGCACGGGTACAACAACAACTTGGATACCTATTTAAGAGAACTTCTAATATTTTTGTGAGAAATATATATTCTTTTATCAAGTTTTGGAGAGGAGAACTCAAGAGAAGAAAAGCTAGGGTTTGGAGCTATTTCTACCACCGTAACTATTTCTTTTCTATTTTATTATATGAAACTCATGGGTTTTATTAGTACCATGAGTAGCTAAACTTCTTAGTGATTGGGGATGAATTCTAAGTTCTAGACAATAATTTGAGTTATTATATAAATCTATTTTGAAGTTCTTCACATGATTATTGATTGTTTTTACTAATTAGAATATTTATGATTGATTGATAGATTGTTTAGGTGGCCAACTGAACTAATTTGTTGATTCAATCAAATGCTAGTATTGAATTAGGAGATAAGTAATAGTTGAATAATTCGTACAAAAGTAGTGAACACAAGACCTTGCAGAGGGATTCTGTGTAGTGATTGTGTGTATAAACAACACTAGAAAGTGGACCTTGAGCTAAGAGTCTAAATACTGGGATCAATCTATAATTCACAAAAGATAAAGCATTCAGACAAATTACACCTTGAGTGAGCTACTACTAGGTGGTTTAGACGAATAGAATCTGGTATTGGAGAGCTTTCGTACCGGTGATTTAAGGGATTTAGGGGATAGCACTGAGCTAGTTTGTTATTCCACGGTTGGTAATAATTTGTGATTAATTGTATTAATGGATGAATATAATAACTTGATGACGGTTTAGTAACGAAGAAGGATTCCCTGATCATATTTCTCTCCATTGCTTGCAACTTAATTATTTTCAATTGCTTTATTTATTTTGTTTACATTCTAAAACAAACCCCCCATTGTGACATTGTGACACTTTTGACAACTAAATCTCCCTGCTCTTCGTGGGAACGATCCTTACTTCCATTATATTACCAGTTAATTGTGTGGAAATAAGTAATTTAATTTGAGCACCTACGACACGCATCACTTACATGCTTTCTTGGCCTTTACCTAAGACTATTAAGGAGTTGAGAGGGTTTTTGGGCATCACTGGCTACTACAGAAAATTTGTGCAAGGGTATGGCTCCATCAGCAAACCATTAACTGACCTACTTAAAAAGAATGCTTTTCTTTGGAATTCAGCTGCTACCACTGCTTTTGAGCAACTAAAACAAGCAATGAGAACCACTCCTATTTTGGCACTTCCTGACTTCACTAAACTATTTGTAGTGGAAAGTGATGCCAGTGATTCATGCATTGGGGTTGTACTACTTCAAGAAGCCAAGCCTATTGCTTACTTCAACAAGCCATTAGGCCTAGAGCAAGAGCTCTTTCTACTTATGAAAAAGAGTTTCCAGCAATTGTCCTGGTTGTTCAAAGATGGAGGCATTATTTGCAGGGAAATAAATTCATCATCAAAACTGACCAACAGAGTATTCAATATTTTCTCCAACAAAAAATCACTACTCCTTTACAACAAAGGTGGCTGATCAAATTGTTTGGTTTTGATTATGAAATACAATATAAAAAGGGAGATGAAAATGTGGTTGTTGATGCTCTTTCTAGAAGATCTCATGAGTCAGCTACTTGCAATTCTTTATCTCTCTCCACCCCATCTTGGGTGCAAGAGGTTCTCCACAGCTATGCACAAAACCCAACATCAGACTCCCTCATATCTCAGTTACTTCTCAATGCTAGTGTGCCACATTTCACCTACAAGGAGGGCGTTCTGAGATACAAAAATAGACTTTACATTGGCACTAGAGGGAATGTCAGGAAAACTCTTTTACATTCATTCCATGCTTCATCTGTGGGAGGTCATTCTGGCATGAATGCCACTTATGTTAGATCCAAAAGCCATTTTTACTGGCCAGGAATGTTGAAGGATATCTTACTCTTGGTATCCGAGTGTGATGTTTGCCAAAAGAATAAAAGTGATCACACCAATGTTGCTGGCTTACTTCAGCCACTGCCTATTCCAGATCAACCATGGCAGCATATTACCATGGATTTTATTGATGGACTACCTGTCAGCAACAGAAAGAGTGTCATTTTCGTAATTGTTGATAGGCTTACTAAATATTCCTATTTTATTGCTCTGCAACACCCTTATATAGCTGCTTCTGTGGCACAAGCATTTCTCAATATTGTATTCAAGATGCATGGATTGCCCTCTTCCATAGTGTCTGACAGGGACAAGGTTTTTACAAGCCATTTTTGGAAGGATTTGTTCCAAGCCTTTGGCACTAACTTGAACTTGAGCTATGCATATCACCCTCAGACTGATGGGCAAACTGAAAGGGTGAATGCATGCCTAGAGAATTACCTGAGATGCATCACTGGCCATAAACCAAGCAACTGGAGTCAATGGCTAGCACTAGTTGAATGGTAGTACAACACAAGCTTTCACAGGGGGTTGAAAATGTCTCCATTTCAAGCTTTATATGGTTATGTTCCTCCACATATGGCTTTCCCTACCACTGCCACCACATTTGTAGCTGCGGTGGAAACTTACGTAAAGGACGGAGCCTCTATGCTAGACTTACTTAAAGAATCTCTTCAGAAAGCACAAGAGAGGATGAAGTTATATGCTGATGCTTCTAGAGTTGACAGAGCATTTGAAGTAGGGGACTTGGTATACTTGCGGCTTCAGCCTTACAGATAGGCCTCTGTTGCCTTGAGAAAGAACTTCAAGCTCTCAGCTAAGTTCTATGGTCCATTATCAATCTTGCAAAAGGTGGGGAAGGTAGCTTACAGGTTGGAGTTACCCTCTAACTCTCGCATTCACCCATTATTCCATGTGTATCAGCTTAAGAAACACATTGGCCACAGGTACACCCCTTCTTCCACATTGCCAGTTGTTGATCTTACATGAGATATTATCATGTACTAGAAAAGGTGTTGGGTCAAAGAACAGTGCTCATTGGAAAAAGCCGACTACCTGTGCTCATCCAATGGACAAACTCCTCTCCAGAAGAAGCTACTTGGGAAGCTACAACAAATATTAAAGCACATTATCCAAGGTTTATCCTTGAGGACAAGGATCATCTTCAGGGGGAGGCAATGTTGCAAACTAGAGTCGATTCTCTCTTAACCTAGGTTTCCAGTTCTTCTGAAAACCATTACTAGGTTTAACGACTTAAAGACTTTGCTTGGGATTCGTGAATCTAGGTCCAACTATTTTCTCTGTGGTTGCGTATCATGATCTTACTATGCTATTGTATTGATTTTAATCTTCTCTAAGATTATCTCGAGATTTATCTCCGATAGGTAAGATATAAAAAGTAACCACAACAGTTCTTCGTCTGAGACTCTTGTGATTCCGTAATAACTTCTTCTGTGAATCGGTTAGGTTATTATGAGGTGACTAATATTCTAGGATGCTCTTTGGGAGACATAAGACCGTATTATTAGTTATGTTTCCTGTTCACCTTGATCTTTAAATCTAAAGACGGAAACCAAAAATATAATAGACTTATCTGTGGGAGACAGATTTGTTTATAAGTCTTCAACTTTGTGTCATAGCAACTCCTAAGCTATAAAGGACGTTATCTAGGGGAATCAAGTACGCAGGATCTTGCGAGATTCAAGAGGCGTAAGGAACGCGACTGCACCTTAATCGGTGTGATACTTGGTTAGGGATCAACTACATTCCAGTCCGTAGTTAACTTGTAGTATCACTACACCATATTCAGCGATTAGTAACTAAAATTCGTAACCAACATGTAGCCGTCGCGAATTTGTGACCAAAAAATTCAGTTACGAAAATTTAGTGACACAACGTGTTCGGTTACGAATTTTTACTAGTTTAGTGACGGCCCCTCCCGTGTCACGATTAGTGACTGCTGGAAAAAAAACGTGTGAAAGAACCGTGTGCAGAGTAACACTCGGTAACACCCTCTTGAGCAGCGTGTGAATGAACCGTGTACATTCTATCAACTTTACCCTATCGTGTGAATGAACCGCAGAAATCTTATCCCCTTATTCTCTCTTCAGTCGTCTTCTGCTCTGGGTATGTTCAGGCGATAAAACTAGGGTTTAGAGAACTTTCAATCATCAATCGATTTAGCCGAGAAACATCACAGAAATCTCTTTAATCTTCTCCATACCTTTCAATCATCGATCTGTGTAAGTGTTAATCCATGAATCTAAAACGATCTGTTTCATTTTATTTTCAATCGATCTGTTTTATTTCATTTTTATTTTTTCCATTCTTTAATCTATGAATCTAAAATGATTTGTTTGATATGAGTTATGTTTTGTTAATCTTCTTCATATAAATCTAATTGAATTTTTTTTTTCTAATTTCTTGTTAGGGTTTGAAGAATTTTGAAGACTTGAAGATTGAAGAATTTTGAAGGTATAAATCTTCTTCATATGAACTGATTTTAGGGTTTTATGTTAATTTCGAAAATTTCTATTTTTTTAGGTGATTTTAGGGTTTTATGTCTCAGTTCTGTATCTTTTTGATGATTGAAGTGTGTTTATAATAGCAGCACCATGTTTGTAAATATCATACTTGCTTATAATGTCTTATGGTGAATATCATGACAGAATTGTATTTGTTGAGGGATACCATGTTTGTAAATATCATACTTGTATGTTCAAGTTTTTGATCCACTAGTCCTCCTGTGTAAAGATGCATACTGTTGTTAGACATGGTGTAGTGATGGTAATTTTCAATGATGTTGTAGTAAGAAGGGTTGTCGTTCACTCGGACTTGATGGGATTGATTTTAAGAATTAATAAAAGAAAATAAAAGAAAAATATATACAAAAATTGTCACAGGATGAAGAGTTACTAGGACGCAGGATTTCACTACTTTTCATATTCTTGTGGTTCAGTCATTAACTCGAGACAATATAGCTCAAACAAAAGAAGTTGTGACTCTAATTCCTTGCCAAAAATAGATTTCATAAAACATTATCTCAGAATCGTAAGCATGACGCATCAAAAGTACTTTAAACTAAGCATGCGACATCGACAAAATAACAGATAATTAATAGAAATCATAAAACAATTAAATCTATGCAAAAAGTCATATAAAGAATTAATTCATTTACCACAATCGTGAAAAGTTGCTTCCTCCGTCGCCCAAAGGATGGGTTTTAGCTCATCATGTTGGAAACACGCTCAAAGTATGATTTCATTGCTCAAAAGGTGCTTACAAGGATGAAAATATACGAAGACAGAGATTCGTAACACTTATATTTGTTACAATCGGACTGTTACGAAACGATAAAACTCAACTGTTTGCGACGTAACTCTGCGACCCACAGTGTCGGGCCGTTATTCTTGTTGTAGAACGACGGTCTTGACCGTCCGTTCTTCGTGTTCTTGATTACGCGGCGAAACTTCTTTTTGCAACTCGTGATTTCTCACCTCTGTGATGCTCTGTTTACTCCCCAATCACTCCATCCCTTTCTCTGAGTCCCTAGCGCACTATATATACTCAACAGGCTCAAAGTATCTCGCAATCAATCGAATATATTCTCTTTTATTCTCCGGAAATAATTTCTGTTTTATCTTCACACGCGCCGATTGTCGCCGACACATTCCAAAACATGCGTAACACTCTCCGGGTTGATTCAAACTCATGCAAGGGGGATAACCGCACACTCGACACACATAATCTCGATCGACTCATCCAACGAGACTCGAGTATATCTCGTGAATAACTCCATACTTCCCCTGTTTGCTTCCAATCGACTATCCAGCCAAATTCAATCGACGAAATAAGCCATACCATGCCTGTTATGAGTTGTCACATCATCCCAACAAATTCCAGCCATTGAGTCTCTTTGTTTCCCGACCAAAATGCAAACCATAAATCTTGCTGCCATGAATATTCGGTTTCCCGCCAAACTCGATTTTTGAAAGGTTGGGGATGACCTCCCCTAATGACAGGGGGGTGCGAATAGCAGTGTCTCCCTGGGGTGCCCTTATCCAAAATGAGGGTGCCTTTATCACTTTTCTCCCTGGGGTCCAAATAACACTTTTGAGCAACTTTTTCCGCACAAGTGTATTTCTCCAAAAACACCTACACACACATAAAAACACCAAAATTAGTACGGAAATCGAGACCAACAATAGAGACAATGAGGACAATTCAGACACAAAAATGTGTCTATCAAATACCCCCAAACTTATTATTTGCTAGTCCTCGAGCAAATTTATTCTAGAAAATAAAAATCATTTGAACCCCCTAGGTGGCCCTAGTGGCGGAGTGTTGTCTCCGGAGGGTTTACCAGAGGTGTACCCACAAAACCTTTACTCCAGACCCTAGCTATCTACACATAACCTTGGAAGGCACTAAAGAATCTCCTTGGTTGGCATACTCATTGGCTACAGGGGGAAGTACCCTGATGCGAAATTCCAATTGATGTACACGAGTTTGCACTCAAGCATACTAAAATTCATATATAAGTCACAAAGCTCTACTCAGATAGTCGCACTATGGACATCAATACCCGGAGTCAAAACTAATCACATGGATAGATCAAGAAGATGGATATAGAGAAAACATAGATGGTTTTGATGTTTACTAAGTGAACGGTGTTTCCCATATCTCTGTCTCAAGGCCTCCGCCAAAATGAACCTATCCTAATGGAATGAGATACTTTGATCTGGACTAATATCAACACACTGGCATATACAAGGGAACCAGTGGTCGATAAACCTAACTCTAGGTCAACACAACTGGCATATACAAGGGTTCCAGTGGTCGACTTTATTGAATTTATTACGGTTGGTCAGATGGTCTGGTCTCACTTTTTCTTTCTTTCCTTTTTTTTTTTTTTTTTTTTTTTTTTTTTTTTTTTTTTTTTTTTCTTTGGTATCTCAATCACTCTAATTCACCCTAGCATCGGTAACAACTTGATTCGTGGGCCCCACCTAATCACTTAGAGAAACATAGTTTAAAAACAATATAAAAATAAAAATAGAAGTGAAAAGGACTCAACGAGATTGGTGAAACTATCATGTTATTTCTAACACCTGAGCTCTGTGCTTTTATGAATAGACTCTTTAGATGTTGCCATCTAATCAGATTGGTTCCTCAACTCCTACAACCAAAATGCTTCCATCCACTTAGATTGGTTAGTGCCAACCTTAATAAACATAAATTTCTAGGCTCTGGAGTTTATTTATCGCAACTAAAAAGTTTCTCCCATACCCCCAAACTTAAATCTAACATTGTCCTCAATGTTCTAAAGATAAAATTAAAAGCATGAACAAGGAGAAACTGTTACCATTTGAAGTAAAAGAGTTAAGGAAAGATATTACCGTGTTGCAAGAGCATGGGTTACCTCCCAAGAAGTGCTAAGTTTAAAGTCTTCACCGGACATTGGAAAGGGTTAGTCACCTCGAAGAATCATATAGCAAAGAACTTAGGAATAATCAATGGTCATCCGGATCAAAAAGTGCTAACCACAAGAAGAGGAGACTGCAATGCACCGGGAAGATATCCAATACACCCTTATCTATCTTTTTGTTTAAGACAACTACATCTAGTTGTGGTTCGGGTTCGAGCTTTATAAAAGGGTCTAGATAACATATTTTCATGGGTTGCGTTTCCTCATGAGTTAGATCCGAATGTTCGGGTTCTAGAGTCGGGAAAAACTCAAATAAAAACTTAGAAGCACATAATAATAACCTCGAATAATTGAGGATCCTCTAAGTCAATCAGTTTTGACTTACACAAACACCACAATAAGATTGGTGGTCTTCCTTAAGCAAATGTGTCGACCCTAATATCCTAAAGTAATTAGGTTTAGTCTCAAAACTTAATAATTGACACATCCGAAACTTATACATTCCTACAATTGGAAGGAAGGTTTTTGGTGGGAAAACAAAGTCAATCGTGGTATCATAGCCTGGTTAACCACATCAACCGGAGGGATGGGTTTCTAACAACCGAACTTCTTTATGGACACAAGTAGGTTCGGAAAAAAGTGTATGAGGATAATCTTGTAAAATGGTTGAGGCACGGATGTCCAGTCCTAAGTGAGGGGACTTTTACGAGA
The DNA here is from genome assembly GCA_023531295.1 of Papaver armeniacum. NCBI lineage: Eukaryota > Viridiplantae > Streptophyta > Magnoliopsida > Ranunculales > Papaveraceae > Papaver > Papaver armeniacum. The sequence goes on along the minus strand of JAJJWW010002157.1, from coordinate 10,988 downwards.
GTTAAAGGTAAGGCCCTAAGAGAGTGATAATCACCCCCAAACTTAGAGTTTTCGGTGTCTCTAGATAGACTAGTCACAATTTCCTAATTTCTAGAACATCGGAATCCCCGAAAATGGTCAATTGATTCTAAGTTATTATCGTGTAATGCATCCTTACTCATCTCTACGAGTTTATCGTCTTCTAAGACTAGTGTTTCTAAATCACTAGACTCTAAAACAAGATTCTCGGTAAACTCTTTCCTCTAAACCATCATCACAATCATATAAAGGATTATCAGCGAAAGTTTCTAGTAAAGGCCCGTTAACTAAGGTGTTAATTATAATTACTTCCTCTGATTCACTTATAGGCACATCAAATAATGGATTATCCAACATATTGCAGGCTAAAGGATCATGAACTACATCGTCTAAAACGGTGGCATCTCTAGTCAAATCCTCGTCCTTTCGAATAGGTGAATAATTATTAAAATTATTGGGATTTGAACCAGATATAGTACTATCATTATAAAGTTCAATCGGAGTAACAAATTCCTGATCACTATGCCTATTGATTTCGAATTCTTCATCAACACTATCCTCATCATAATCATTATTATAAAAACATGAAAATGGTTGAACCTCGTCTAAACAAGTAGTGTTACCAATTCTAACCTCATCATCTTGATTATGCGAATAAATATCCTCCTTTTCATGGGTATTATTGGAAACACTGTATTGGAAATTGAGATTATTTCGAGCAAGTTTTTCGACAATCCTATTTGTACTTTCATTAAATTGCTTAAGAGTCTCTTCTAAAGATATCCTAGTTGACTGCTCTGAGGACTCGTCCGTAATATTAAAGGTTTCCTTCACAAATAAGGAATGACTCTTGAAAGCCTCTTCCAGAGAAATAGAGGGATTGTTTTGCTCATATGATCAAGTATGCGAATAGTAATTGGGCTCACCATGGTATGAACCATAACCTTGAAAAGGTGGATGCTCCCAACCACTATTCACACTATGTCCATATTGTTCGAGATGGATATTCATATTCATTGTGATGGCTATTATAATACCAAATCGACATCCTAACCTGCAAGGGAATTCTACACAAACACAAACAAGGCTGACTCGACCACAAAGAAACCTGCGATTTCTAGCAAACAAAAAGCATGATGGCTCCACTTAGATTGTTTTCTAGACCAGCTTCTAATCCTTCGAAAGGGAATTCGTTACAATCTGAGCAAACCCCTCTGGAATCAATCCGAGTTTAAGTAAGTTGAATAGAGGCGAGGGAAGCTGCGTGGAGCTTTGATACCCAGGGCCTCACCACATTACAAGGCGGCGCAGTCACGCATTCAACTCACGAAACCATCATGAACTTCGAAGTATGCTCAAAAGAGTAACCAATATTTTTCGAACGACTTTCCTATTAAGCTCGTTACCCTATAGGTCTCGTTCTAGTCAAAATTTTAGGCTTAGGTTCGTGTTTGGTTTTGTTTTCCTAAGGCGGGCAAGAAGAGAACGGTGATGAAATCCGAACTCTTATCTTGTATGGCCAAATCCTTGCCCTTTACTAGGAAATTAAAGCGGCCGTTTTCAATACCTCAACATATATACATACAAAATCATCCGGTAAACCCGCCGACAGGGATTCAAGTGGGTGTTTAGAATTCTTACCTCCCGTTCCAGACGGGGATGAACCGTTGAAGTCGACTCGGGCCACGACTCCTATGTCATGTACGAACCCGGGGCCGAGACGATATCGTAATCGTCGTCCTTCCTGTGCGTTTATATTTAAATAACCCTTCCTTAGGGTTTTAAAAAAATGTCCGAAACGTCCAAAATAAAGTCCAAAAATAAAGTCCAAAAAATAAAAATAAAAATTACAAAGATAATTACCTAATTACAGTTTCTAAAAATAAATAAAAAAAAATTAATTACACTATATACAAAATTTTCCTCTTCACTCCTTTGGATTTTCTCTCTTCTTTCTTTCTTTGGCTTCACTTTACTTTTCAACACTTTCTCTTTTATATAAGCTCCGCACCAAGTCTGAAAGCAAATAGAAAAAAAAACCAAAACGCGTAAAAAGGAACAAATAATAATAAAAAAAATAAAATAATAAAACCTAAAAACAAATCTATACACAAGTCCGCGTCGGCGGCGCCAAAAATTGATGGTAATTTTCAATGATGTTGTAGTAAGAAGGGTTGTCGTTCACTCGGACTTGATGGGATTGATTTTAAGAATTAATAAAAGAAAATAAAAGAAAAATATATACAAAAATTGTCACAGGATGAAGAGTTACTAGGACGCAGATTTCACTACTTTTCATATTCTTGTGGTTCATCATTAACTCGAGACAATATAGCTCAAACAAAAGAAGTTGTGACTCTAATTCCTTGCCAAAAATAGATTTCATAAAACATTATCTAAATCGTAAGCATGACGCATCAAAAGTACTTTAAACTAAGCATGCGACATCGACAAAATAACGAGATAATTAATAGAAATCATAAAACAATTAAATCTATGCAAAAAGTCATATAAAGAATTAATTCATTTACCACAATCGTGAAAAGTTGCTTCCTCCGTCGCCCCAGTGATGGGTTTTAGCTCACCATGTTGGAAACACGCTCAAAGTATGATTTCATTGCTCAAAAGGTGCTTACAAGGATGAAAATATACGAAGACAGAGATTCGTAACACTTATATTTGTTACAATCGGCCTTTACTGTAACGATAAAACTCAACTGTCAGCGACGTGTAACTCTGCGACCCACAAGTGTCGATCGTTATTCTCAGTTGTAGAACGACGGTCTTCGGCCGTCCGTTCTTCGTGTTCTTGATTACGCGGCAGCAAAACTTCTTTTTGCAACTCGTGATTTCTCACCTCTGTGATGCTCTGTTTACTCCCCAATCACTCCATCCCTTTCTCTGAGTCCCTAGCGCACTATATATACTCAACAGGCTCAAAGTATCTCGCAATCAATCGAATATATTCTCTTTTATTCTCCTAGGAAATAATTTCTGTTTTTATCTTCACACGCGCCCCGATTGTCGCGACACATTCCAAAACATGCGTAACACTCTCCAGGTTGATTCAAACTCATGCAAGGGGGATAACCGCACACTCAGACACATAATCTCGATCGACTCATCCAACAGAGACTCGAGTATATCTCGTGAATAACTCCATACTTCCCTGTTTGCTTCCAATCGACTATCCAGCCAAATTCAATCGACGAAATAAGCCATACCATGCCTGTTATGAGTTGTCACATCATCCCAACAAATTCCAGCCATTGAGTCTCTTTGTTTCCCGACCAAAATGCAAACCATAAATCTTGCTGCCATGAATATTCAGTTTCCCGCCAAACTCTGATTTTTGAAAGGTTGGGGATGACCTCCCCCTAACAGACAGGGGGTGCGAATAGCAGGTGGCTCCCTGGGGTGCCCTTATCCAAAATGAGGGTGCCTTTATCACTTTTCTCCTGGGGTCCAAATAACACTTTTTGAGCAACTTTTTCCGCACAAGTGTATTTCTCCAAAAACACCTACACACACATAAAAACACCAAAATTAGTACGGAAATCGAGACCAACAATAGAGACAATGAGGACAATTCAGACACAAAAATGTGTCTATCATGTAGTTTTTTAGGCCTTAGAAGCGTAGTAAGTTGACTAGGCAGAGTGCTACCTGATAAAGGTATACTGATAAATGTGCCCATTGAATTGTAATATTCCTTGCTAAAGTCTTATATATTCTTGGTTGCAAACCTCTTAGTTTGGTAAAAGCTGAACTGGTACGTACATTCTCATTCCCTCATATCTTAAATGTCTCTGAACTTAAATGTACTTGATTGATTGATCCTACTTCTCGTATTTGTAAATTTAGGAGAGCGAAAATCCTGGAGTTGAGATCACCCATCTGATGTGTGGATTAAAGCTCATACACAAGAGGGTGGGAAAATTCTACCTAGTGCGCACCCTACTATGTGAGTTAGGCTATGCTTTATTTCTTTACATATTATTCTAATTTATGCAATCCATCTATGTTCACAAAATGTGCTCTACATTACAGGATGACCTTAAGAAGGCGCAAGAAGAGATCAATGAAAAAATAGGTGCTGGTGAACATGTAGATGAAATGGATGCATTGATTAAAGCATTTGGAAAGGATTGTAGGGGACGAGTTCGTCTTTGTCCTATTTCTCGTACACAATATGATTATTCTCGCTCTGCGCGTGCCAAAGTTGCTGAATTGAAGTGCAAAGATGGAGAACTTAAACATGAGGTGAAGGAGATAAATGGCAAGATGGAGGTTCTTCTTACTAGCTTTGCATCCTTATGTAACGTTGTGAAGAACATCCAATCTGGACAAGCATCATATATTGCCTCGAACCACTTTGATAATGCACATGGTCCCGCGTATTCACCTACTCAGACTGCTTCAGCCGGTCAGAATAGTTCACCTGCTGCGCTTCCACATGAAGCTGAGATATCACCAGCTCGATCAGCAGCAGCTGCTCAGAATAGTTCACCTTCAGATGGAGCCAAATGTTCATTGTTGAACTTGGATGATGAGGTCATTGCTGTTGGTCGAGTTTGTATCGGTGAATTTGGACACCTTTGTCAAGGCTCACCTGAAGCTGAAAATCATGTTAAAGTGTTGTTGGACCTCATACTTTTGCCACTTGCACCGACCATAAGAGCTAACCAGTTTGTGAATACCTTTCAAGAAGTTAGAGTTGGAGGCTATGTGGTTCATCCAAAAGTCTGCGTCCGATATGATTAGAAGGGTCTATCTGTCTTTTTGGAAATGATGTGGATAACTCAGCCAGCAGCCTATGCTTTTTTGATATTTTTTCAGCATCTTTTTTGTTATTATTCGCACTTTTATATGTCAGCTGAACAACCTGATATGTTCGCATAGGTAAACTCTGATGCAGTTGTGCTTAAGGGAGATTCTTATGCAAATGTGCATAAGAAAGTACTAATTTTAACTGACTTTGAATGTTAATATATCTTTTTTGTGAATTTTACTTTGTGTATGAGTGTAGTTTTTGTTTCTATATGTGTTTTTGGTTGTGCAGATGACTGCAGTTAAGGTTTGCTGAAGCAATAGGAGCCAGCTGGGGAATATCAATCCCTGGTAATTACTTGACCTGTTTCTGCTTGTACATTGAAGTTGCAATTTATGGATATAGTTTTAACCTTCAGTTTTACACTTTCTTGCGAGGTATAATGTTTAATGATCAAACTGCTGTTGGATTATGCTGTTGGTGACCTTCATCTCTGGTAAGTATATTTTGTGATCTTCTTGACATGATGCACAACCATGTCTTTCTTCTTTTATGTTATCTATGCTTCTGAGATCTAAGAAATTCTTGTATTTACTTTTCGGCAGCAGCAATGGCGAAAGGAGACGATGCAGTTCGTAAGAAGAAATGAAATCTCAACTCAAGAGAAGATCTTATTCAGGAACTTTCGAGGATTGAAGAGATGGAGAAGGAGATATCTGCATTAAAACCATGTTGTGGCCAAGTAAAAGATTTTTGCTCACACTCTTTTACAGATACTTTAGAGAATGTGAATCTTCAGAGATCCCAATCCTCTGAGAAAAAGGATGATCCAAAATACTCTAAAGCAGTCTCTGCACCACTCAAGAAGGTCAAAACTGATACTGTTGAAGAACAAAGTCTTAAGAAAACGACTTAATGCTGACCCTTCTACTCTGTCTACACGTATTGCTGGTATTATTGCTGCTAAACAGAGACGAAAACAAGGAACACGTCGCCAGTGTGAGGTACTTGTTACAAATTTTTCATTCATTTATATCCAAAATTAGGGATTAGTACAACATGGGTTTGGTGTTTACTGCTAGGAAATTTCTTTTGTATGTGTGTGTGCAATCAGTAAAGTCAGGGTTTATTGAACAATAGAATCTAGAGTGGTGAAAAACTGAGTAGAGATAAGGAAACTTGGTTTTGGTTGGTTTATAATAGGGTTACTAGAGTAGAAAAGCTGTCGATATCACTAGAGATAGAGCTGAACAACGTTGTAAAGTTCATTAGTATTTACTCCATCAATTTTTGTTATATCATAATAACAATATGGAGAAAACCAGAGAAAAAACTTATTGAAGAACTTAGAAACTGCAAATCTTAATTCTGGTGGAAATACAGAATGGAGAAGGCTTTGACAGAACGCCAAAACACCCATTAATGAAGCTAGAGTTGTCCATATCTCCTTCATTTTTTTTTCTTTCTCTGCAAATGAAGAACCAATAAGCAATTAGTGATGAATATATAATGGGTTTGGTTTGTCAAAGGGATTCAGATGAGAAAAGGGTTTTCTAATCTTTGGCTGAATTGGAGTGTTTTTTTTCACAGCTATATATAAAGTCTTATAAGGAAGGAAAGAAAATAATCTCCGTTTATTTTGGTTATATTTTTCTGGGTCTTTGAAGTTTATATGACGTTAGAAAAGGTGAAAAGGAAAGACCTTAGGGAAGTTTCTTTTTATGGACTTCGATTTTCCACTGTAATGATTCAAATTCTCCCTGTAACACCTATAGTACCTTTCTTGTTTGGCATTGATGGAACAAGTGTGGTTTCTTAAGATGTTGGACTTTGGATTACCGTAAGTTCAGTTTCCGTAGATAGAAATTAGTTGTTCATCTTTTGCTGTGTGGTATAGATATTTTCTGATTGCTGTGCTGCTAGTATTTTCTTAGAACAAATTTGTAATGTGTGATTGCTTACAAGTCCGAGAGCTTTATTTCTTAGTAGTATTCTTTGTATATTTTATCTTGCGTCGATATGGTATGCGAGAGTTTGTGTAACTCTATTTCTAAAAGCATTGTTTTCTTGTTTGCAGGTGAAGCAGATTATAAAGAATGTCGAGGACAAGCGGATATTGAATAAAGAAACAAGTGGATCCAGTAAACTTATTGGTATCTTTGGAACTCTTATATTTTTGGAGTGATAAAAAGAGTTATCTGCCTATACTTAGCATTTATGGATCATCTGACAGTTGAACTCAACATGAACGCAAGTATCATATTGCAGTTATTTTTGCTTCTTATATTTTTGGATGATAACTCATCTGCCTATACTTAGAAGTTATGGAACTTTTATACTTAGCAGTTATGGCTCATGAACACAACAGAAATTGGATTGAATGACTTATTTTGAATGTTGGAATGTTAAATTGGATTGATGACTTCTTTTGAATGTTGGAATGTTAAATTGGATTGAATGACTTCTTTTGAATGTTGAAATGTTTGAATTGGATTGTATTGTAACAATTCCTGGAATAGGTACTGCAGGGTAATATGAAAGGGAGGGAACATTAATATTGACTAGGTCAATAAAGACGATTTTTTTTTTTGTAACAAAAGGATTCGTGAACGGCAAAAGAAGTGTCACTAATTTTTACCAGATAGTAGGAATCAACAACGTTGACCTGGTCAAACAATTAGTAACCCTGGTAAAAATTTAGTAACGGAAAATTCTTGGTTACTAAATTTTTACCAGAACACTGAAGTCGGTCAACGTAGACTTAGTCAATGTATTTGTAACAAAAAAAAAAAAAAATTAGAAACGGTCGGGCGTGGTTTTAATTTTCATTTCAGAATCTGGTCGAGTGTAAGTTACTAAGTGCATCACAACCCCAAATTAAGAATCGGCGACATGTTGGTTACGAATATTTGTTACACACCTCGTTGTAACGGTCTTTGTGCGTCACAACTCCATTTCGTGACTGAAATAGTGTGTTACAAAACGCAAAATATGGTGTAGTGTATGCTAGAGTCTGTAGCGGCTTAATGCAGTGTGGTTTTCAAGTCTGAAGTAGGTCCCGGGGTTTTCTGCATTTTCGGTTTCCTCGTTAACAAAATTTCTGGTGTCTGTGTTATTTCTTTTCCGCATTATATTTCCTTTATATAATTAAAATATCATAGGTTGTGCGTTTATCAATCACATGCAGTTGATAAATCCGACCTTGTTTGTTGGATAGAACTTGATTGATACTTGGATATTGGTCTTTGGTACCATCCAAGTTATTCTCACACCAATCAGGTTCACGGACTCATATCCGTTTGATTACTGATTGTGTTGAGAAAGAGATAAAGCTCTTTGATATCTTTCCTTGCTCGAGTTTCTTTGATATCTTTCCTTGCTCGAGTTTCATTAAGTTGTTGCTCTTGGTATTATATTGGAGTTTAGTCCGAAAAAGTTGGGTGTGTTTGTTGTACCCTCGCGTTTTCACTTTTTATCATTTATTCGTCCAGAATCGCCAGCAAGCTCTTCCACCTCAACTTCCACCATTTTCCGACAAATAACGCCGCATAATCATCTCTGATTATCAACACCATACTTCAGTTGACTCTGGTCACAAAATAATCTCATTTCTGCTTCGATTTTCCTTTTGGGTGTGGTTAGGTGTAGCTTCAGATGATTTGGATCCATAATTTTGGAGGTTTTAAACATCAAGCTTTCTGTCGGAACTCGGATTAAGTACGCTGAATCATGAATTTGTAACAGGTTCAACCTGAATTTGAGATTTTTATTTTCTTCTTTTAAATAAATTTTTCGACATTCGAATTTGGGAAACCTAATTTCTATAATTTGTGCTTTTAACATGTTATCGACCTAAATTCTATAAAATATATCATCCCAATTGATTTTCTTTAGATTCATTTACTAATCGCATGTGAACTTTACTTCAAAATGAAAATTTGGGTAGTAGTGCTTCACCTCTTAGAAGGTGGCACAAAATTTGAGTGTTTATGAAACCTAAGTCATTATGTAAGGTTGGTTAGAAAAATATAAGGTTGAAGTAGAATAACATGGAAACATCGGCAAGTAGCAGTTAGGTTACATTTTAAAGCTTAAGTTCCGAATTTTTCGTGGTTGATAATTTTAGTTCAGTTTTGGGTTTCAGTTGAAGCAAGAGCTGGTAATGGAAGCTCGGGTCTGGTGTAGTACTAGATTCATAGAGTACTTAGGTTCATTACGCCTGTATATGTTTCTTTGTATCTCATTCTTAACTTAGGTTGAAACAAAAGTATGTTGTAATCTTTTTTATTGTTTTCGGTTTGATGATCTGTCTTTGTTAACTGTTGTGTTTGGTCTTTGTTTAATGTTTATTTTCTTTTAATTCCTCTATTGTTTTAGTTCTGATTTCATCTAAAACTCGTATCTCGCTTCATATGAATTTTTCCCTCACCGAAATGTAAATCACGCTATTCTAACTGATTACAAGAGATAGAATTGTGAAACACTAATTTGTATTGCTTTTATTTCGATAATTGCCATAGATAGAAACTGGGCAACATTGTAGCTTGTCGTTGTTTTCTTTTTCTTCAATTTGCTTCACTTATCTCTCTCTCTTGCAATCAAATAGTTGACTGGTTGCAACTTTCTGTTGTAGATTGAGGTACCTTTGGAGTGCAAAAAAAAAAGTAACATTGATGGAGGTCAATTAGTGATCTTTTGGATTTTGGTGCCTTGGTGCATATAATTTACTTCTTTCCAAGGCGGATTTTCCGCAAAAAGTGTTTTAGTTTGTCACTCCCGTTGTTATAAGTTTTGTAATATAACGGCAAGTCGGCAAATGCATTGTACGTGCGTCTTTGCTAGTATTATATATAATAAGAATCATATTATTGGGGCTGCAACCCAATAGTTTTTGGGGCTTCAATGGATTATAATGTCCAAAATTTGGATATGGGGAGGCCTAATTTATATAAACGTTCAGAAATTCCCTCAACTAATATAGGGTTTTACCTTATTTCCCTCCCATTAGCTAATTTAATTTAATTTAATTTAATTAAAAGATTTTATTTGCTTTTTCAAGCGTCTGAAGAATTTTTTAGTTAGCCATGACGCTGGCAGTGGTCTGGGTAGCTTTATTTTTCATAGATTGGGTGTTGCTATTCAAAAGGGAGTTGGGGCTCACTTGTCGCTCATTTTTACCAACTAAAAACTATGTAAAGTTATGAGTTTTGAAATTTTATATTAAATTGAAATTAAAAGATAAAGAAAATAAAATAAATCTAAGTCTTCTCCTCTTCCCATCTTCTCTTCTTCTATTTTTGTTTCATCTTCTTCTTCTCCAAATCGACGACGATTAATCTCCGATTCTAAAAAGCTTTCATCGTCGATTAAATTCTTTATAAATCATGGTGAGAACGAAAATAAAAGACAACAAGAATAATCGATAAGAACCTATTAAAGGAGCAAAGATCAAATTCACCATCATCATCTTCAAATGATGATGAACCTGAAAATCCACAATCAATGAATGAAGGTGTTCATGGGCACTAATAATCCTGATATGATTGCTATAAGGTATGAATTGGAAAACCCACTCTTTATTTATGCCTCTGTATGATAATTTTGTTCGGTTCGAATTTTTAGGTTTGAAAACGGTTTAAACTCTGTTTACGACTCAAATTCTTATATTCCCAAAGTGGTAATTGTTTGATTTTGGCTGGGAAACTAATATCTCCTAGACATAATTTGGTATAAACGGTTTGGAAATTTCAACTTCCTAGTCGTAAATTCTTTTATACGTGTAGGTTTTTCCCAGCCATGTAAGGTCCTGTATTTTGAAGAAAAAAATCCAGCAGTCAGGTTACGGCTAGGTATATCTAACCGTGATAGGAAACAACCAAGCCGTAACACTTTAATCCTAGTTGTAATAGGTATTATGGCTGGATCGTGTTCAAATTCCCATATGTGTATCTCTTTTACGACTTGAAAATCCAAAAATATTTCAGCCGTAGGTGGTGTTACGGATTGGTCATGTACAATTTCCCAGCCATAGTTGTAACTATTTTCCCATTTTTTTCTTGTCTATAATATAAAGAAAATGATCTATTTCGATTTCAACCGTGGGTGTAAAAACAACCACAATGCCCCTCCGTGTTTTTGACAATTCTTCACACTTTTTTGTCATTTTTGTTTAATTCAAGGGCAAATTAAATACTCTATT